>JAEQBH010001108.1:0-325075 GCA_016808115.1 Tetrastigma voinierianum
AAATGGTTCACTAACATCCATGTATCAAAGCCATGGTGAGGAACATGCAGATGGTTTCAAGATACCTTTCCTAGCACTGATAGAATCTTTCACTATCATGAGTGTAGATCTTCCTCTTCAGATTGTTGATCTTATGGGCACTAAAGAATTTTTTCAAAAATTCTACCTGCAGCTCTGCCCAATTCTTGATGGTCCTTGGCCTTGGTGAATTAAGCCAAACTTTGTCTTTATCTTTGAGGTGAAGGGAGGCTTAGGCTTGAGCAAGTCCATATCAAATACCTCCTTGAAAGTAGTGCGAACCTCCTCAATCCGAATATGTATGGATTTTCGTTTTCCATACCATGAAAGGTCGGGAGCAGGGGCACCAAATAAGGTCTCACTGCCACATCCTCTACAGGGGGTATAATGCATGAGGGTGCACTCACCCTTGGTGGGTGTATGTGATCCCTCATCAATCTGTAGGCATTGAGTTCTCGATGAACCCCCTATTGGCTCTGTTGTCCTTCAGGTGGGGTCTCCATCTAATTGGTGTGCAGGCTAACTTCATAGCCCTGTTCAATTAGAGCACCTAGCCTTTCCAATCACACTTTGCAATGTTCACGATACACTTGCATAATTTGCTATGAACAACTGATGAATACACATTTGAGTAATAATTATAGTAGAATTTAGCACATCTAAATCTGAAGTGCTGATTGGCATAAGGATAGTGCGCAATATATATATGTTTTTAGACTGTCAGTCTTTCGGTCCTAGAAACGTAAGTGTACATAAGGATGTATGTCAGGGAAGCCCGATATGAAGCATTAAGGATCTGGGCGAGCGATTGATGAAGTCTGGGAACTCCGGCCCGTCTGAGAAAGCACCGAGGAGGACCCAGTGTACCGGTACATCGTGTGTACGGTACAACCTATAAAAAGAATGGCGATGGGCACATTGTGCAGTACAACCCACATTGTACCGGTACAACTGCATAAAGTAATAGGTGGCAAAGTGTGCCAGTACATCACTAATGTGTACAGAATTACAAGCGCATGGGAGTGGAGGATTGGGCGAAAGTGAATCAATGCGAGGCACTCTGTCCAATGAACCAAAATGGGAAAATCACATTGGAGGGGGTATAAAAGCAAGGACTGAAGTAAGCCAAAGCGATTTTGACTTCTAAGGTTCTGCAGTTTGAAGGGAGAAGAGTTTTCTCTCCATTTTTGAGTTGGAACTTGTAGATCCAGATTTAAGATTTCTTTTCTATTGGAAGTTTTAGATTCAAGCGTTTGTAATCTTTCAGCAGAAATACTTATCTTGCTTTAAATCCTAATATCTCTTATTCATCCTTCTCAGTTTTACAAGTGAATTCTGATTTCCAAAAGGTACTGTTTTTATGATTAATCGCTCTTTAATTATAATTGTTCTTGTAAGTTTTATGGAGTTCTAAACCCATATGGCAGGAATCACGGAAACTCACCTGATTAAGGTATAGATCCTCAATTCCTCTTTTGATCTTCAATGGATTGTGTAATATTAATGTAGTGAAAGTTACATTAAATCTCAAGTTGGGCATATTCTGTAACCGCGTGTTAATGGGAATAACTCGGTACACGTTGTGCTTGATCATGAATGCAAGCTAAGGGTTCGTATTAGTGAACAAGTGTTTAGTATTACTCGATCATCTTTATTTTCAAAAGGCATTTAAAGATAAATCCTCCATCAAAGACCGTTTAATAATGGTTCCTATATGAGTTTATAAAATAAGGGGTGGACTTACATGATCGAGGAGTGAGTGGAACCTAAATCAACGGTGTCTTCTATTTTAAAACATTCAAACCAATCAACCATTGATCCAGCCAACATAACCTTATAATTCTCTTTTAAAAAAATATACCCTTATTAGAGGCCAACCTCTTGGTCTGATAAATTAGACCATACTGTGAGAGATGACTGTGGATTCCCACATTACAATGCTAGACATTGTAATTCCTAAAACTGAGATAAATTAAACACGAATAAGGATGAAGCATTTTTGGCGCCGTTGCCGGGGAGTGGCGACTAATCAAGTTGATCTGAAGAGAGCTAGAGGTAATTTACAGTGTGCAAAAATCGATCATTCTCTTTTCTTTTCTTTTTGTTTTAATTGAAAAAATCTGGTGGTGGCACCTTGACGAGTAAAGCGTAGTGCATGTGGGTTTGGGCTGTATGAGCAACAGGCTAGTGAAATAGTGCCTCCTAGAAACTGGAAGGATCATAAATAAGCCAAGTTTTTCCGGATAACATTTCTATAAATGGATCATCACGGGAATCGTGACATGTATTTAATGAAAATACTCAAAGTTCTGTTAACCACAGACAAATGAACCTCACGACATGGAGTAGAAGCTACACTCCCGAGTGGCACCCGATAGTAGGAGGGAATGTTAGCTTCAACAAAATCCAATATGAGTCCTGCCATACCTAATGGAAAGAACCCTTAGAGAAATCCCTGCAACCTCGAAGGATTTCTGACCAATTCTTGTTCGTCTTCAAGAGGCCTCAGTTCTAATAGTCAAAATGATCAGTCTCTTACCAATATATCAGGGTTCAGATATGAGAACCCTTATTCATTCTCATGAGATTTTGAAGATGTTTTCTTGGTGCATTTCTTTCTATTGGCTCACCCCTCCACATAATCGTCTAGTTTTATTTCCTTTTAACTTTAAAGGAGAAAAATTTAAAAATTTAGTTAATTCCTTAGCATACAATTTAATGGATTTATGGAAAATGAAATGGTTCATAAATAGTTGCCATACATTTTCTAATGCTCTTGAGTCAATTGAGAACTTTTACGAAAAGCACAGTGAGCAGTTTCTTCAGCGGTATGGGAAAGATATAAGGATCTCCTCCATCTTATCCCTCGCGTGGATTGGATGTAGGACAAATATGTATACTTTCATCCAAGGATTATCCTGAATAATAAACAGTACATCTAGATGATGTGTGCAGGCGAATTCTATGAAAAGAGTGCTAGGGAAGCAATCCAACTCTTTGACACTATAGCAAAGAATGCTCAAACTTGGGAGGTAACATCCATAGACAACTGCTAAAGTGCATAGTACGTCGGCGGGGCGGAATCCATCACTTAAGAGAAAATGATGAGTTGCAAGCAAAAATTGCTAATTTAACAAGGAAACTGGAGGCCATAGAGATGAAAAAGGTGCATGAGGTAACTAGCGTACCTCAAATACCCTCGGCACCCACTGGACCCAGAGTGGAGGAGCCATGCATTATATGCGATGATCCTACGCACTCAACCATCAAGTGCCCAAACCTTCCCCAAGTAAAAGGCGCAATTCAAATAGAGCAGGCCAATGCCCTTAATTACCAAAGGAAACCTTTAAACTCTCCATATTCTGAAACATATAATCCTGGATGGGGTAAGCACCCCAATTTTAGTTAGAGGAATGGAGGGCGAATAACTTACTTGAACAATACGGTCCTCATTACAGAAACCATGGCTTTACAAATCCCATTCCACCATTTCATAATCAAGGCCATCGAGGATTCCTGTGAACCCCTAATCAAGGTTTCAGCCATCGGAGTCAAGGGACTCCATCACCACAACCATATCAACCCCATAAGAAGTCTGGAGGATATGGTTACACGGTTTATCTGAGCCAGTGATCATGAGCAAATTCCCGGCGCTGCAGATTGATGTGAGATCCCGGATAACGAAGTTAACCTCATGCATAGGTAACCTTCAACAAGAAAAAGGGAAACTCCCATCTCAGCCTATTCAAAATCCACAAGGTCAAAACAGTGTGGGAAGTTTAGGTTCAAGTGAGGTTACCTTTGGTCTTGTGGAATTTGTCGCTTACCCTTGAGTGATGGGTAGTTGACAAAACCATTCCAACCAAGGAACCATCACAAGAGTCTCAAAGTGAATCGGTTAGAGAGGATGAAATATCAGACAAACCTCATGTCCCTAAGACAAATGGATTTGATGATCACCCAGAGGAAGACAAGTCACCCATATACTTCTGGCTGCTTTTGTGGTTGAGAAGCGAAGAGAGTGAATAACCATCTTTGAAATAATAGGCTGTTCAAACAAGTAAAATTGAACATTCCTTGATGGCATTCAAAATTCATCATATGCTAAATTTTTAAAAAGGACTTATGCACGGTAAAGGAAATTGAGGTATCTAACAGTTTGTTATGATAGACAATCTACTTCCTAATTCGAACGACTTGCCTCGAATACAGACCCGAGTCCTACTTATTTCTATAGTAATTAGGAAATTCAAAGTTAGGGCATGATTTAGTGGACTTAGGGGCAAGTGTTAATCTGATAGTGCCTTGCTCGGTATATGTGGACCTAGGGTTAGGAGAGTGGTAATAATATCACCTCAGTTGGTAGCGTATTATGTAAAAATTCTGAGAGATGTGAAGGATGTTTTGGTACAAGTGAACAATTTACTTCCACTGTGGATTTTTGTTGTGTGACACTCAGCACATTGTGAATCAAAGGAACTCCAGTTCCAGTAATTCTTGATGATATTCTTGGCAGCTGCTAAATGCCATTATACACATTGTAGGGAGACTGTATCGTTTAGTAGCCCATATTTATTAATCTGAATATTTTCAATGTTATTAAAGGAATGGGAGATGAAGAAGATATTTGTGAAATTAACATGGTTGATTCAGTGTTAATCATTGGATAATGTTTCACATGATGATCCTCTTAAGTCATGTTTGGTCAATAGCCAGGGTGGAAGAGTGATACAGCTGAGTGAAGTTCTACTCATATTGAGCATAAAGATGTATTGGAAGTTAATGGGGTGGACACCTAAAGTTTGAACCTTGCCCCACGAATGAGGATAAGACATTTGTCGAGGAGGCCACCTAAGCAGGCTAAAACCTTTACCAACATCTCAAATATGCATTCTTGGGAGGAGGGCCTTTCCAGGTAATCTCATCCTCCTTGGGCTTGACTCGAAACTCGACTCTTGGAAATATTGAAAACCCGGGGCTGGCTTTAGGGTGGACAGTGCGAATCGCAGGGGTAGAATCTGATGCGCACACATAGAATTCACTTAGAGAGGATGTTAAATATTCACAGGCAACCTGAGACGATTGAACCCGATAATGAAAAGTGGTGAAGGAAGTTTTAAAACTCTTGGATGTAGGGTTATTTACCTTTATTGCAGATAGTAAGTGGGTTAGTCCAACACGGGTAGTTCCTAAAGTGGGGAATGGTGAGTTTCAATGAAATAATGAGCTCATTTCCTCGTCATCGCCCGAGGATGGAGGGTGTGCATAGATTATAGGAAGCTTAATGCGGGTACCAGGAAAGACCATTTTCCTCTTCCGTTTGTTGATCAAATGCTAGAGAGAGTTGCAGGGCATGAATTTTATTGTTTTCTTGATGGGTATTCAGGGTACAATCAAATTGAGATAGCTTTGGAAGATCAAGAAAAAACTACATTCACTTACCCTTTTGGTACCTTACGCCTTGGAAAATGCCCTTTGGACTATGCGCTTGGAACTTTCATGATGGGAGTCTTCGGTGACATGATGAATCACATATTGGAGATTTTCATGGGCGATTTCTCAGTTTTGGTGACTCATTTGAGAGCGTAGAGAACTACGTAGGTTTTAGGGGTCAATCAAGAGAAAAATCTTGTGTTTAAGTGGGAAAAATGTCATTTATGATGCTTGAGATTGTCTTCAGGCCGCATAGTATCCAAAGATGGAATTGAAGTTGATAAGGCCAAAGTTGAGCTGATTTCCAACCCTACCCTCTCCTACGTGTGGTTAGAGACATAAGGTCATTCTTGGGTCATCTTGGTTTTATAGAAGGTTTATAAAAGATTTTAGTGCTATATCCGGCCCTTATGTACTTTGCTTGCCAGGATGTCCTTTCACATGGTCACGAGCTTGTGACCTTTGCTTTTACTAAGCTCGAAAACATCTTGAGTGTCACACGATATGCGGTCCCTAATTGGGACCTTCCATTTGAATCATGTGCGACGCTAGTGATTATGCCATAGGAAATTTTGTGTTAGGGCAGAGGGAAGACAAAAGGCTTTTGTCATTTACTCGCCGATGGGCCAGCAGACTACGCCCCGGGCTGACTACCGACCCGCAGAGAAAAGGAGTTTCTAGGCTATGCGTTTTTGCTCTGAAAAATTTAGGTCATATCTTGTTAGTTCTCCTGTGACCATCTTCCGCGGATCATGCAGCCCCGAAGTACTTGCTCCTCGCGGAATCTGAAACCAAGGTTAACTAGGTGGTTTTACTATGAGAATTCGACTTGACCCGTTAAGGATAAAGGGAGTTGAGAATGTGGTAAACATCATTTATCTCGATTAGTTCGAATCCAACTCCATGGCATACCCATAGGTGATAGCTTTCTGATGAGCAACTCCTGTCTTGTTCATTCTGTGGTATCTTGACATTGTGAACTACCTCGTAGCGGCGGTCAGGTCGATGGACCTCGACGAGAAAAGAAATTTTTGAGATATTAAATACTACTTTGATGATCCATATCTATTTAAATCACTGTCCCGAGGATCAAATAATGAGAAGATGTGTACTTGATAGAGGCGGGTGAGGATTTTAACTTTGCCATTACGAAGCTGTGGAGGACATTTCTGCCTTGAAAAATGGCGAGACAAGATTTACTACTGTTTGGGTTTTATTGGCTACCTTGTTGGGATTGTTTGATTTTACGCAAAACTTGTGCTCAATGTCACCAGCAACTAGGAGGGTCACAAGCGAACATGATGCCTCTTACCAATTTTAATTATTGAAATTTTTATTGTTGGGGTATAGACTTCATCAGACCTTTCACACTTCTTGTGGGTATCTCTACATTTATTATCTGTTGATTACGTGTCTAAGTGGGTTTGAGGCGATTCAAACGAGAACTTGATGACCATAAGGTTGTTTTGAAATTTTATAAGAACATATTTTTTTCTCATTTTAAGACTCTCGTGCAATCATTAGTGATGGTGGACTCCATTTTTGCAATCGATCTTTTGAAAGAAATGTTAAAAAAATGAGTCGCCGCAAAATATCAACTTGACTTACCACCCACAGGACGATGGTCAAGGTAGGCTCGCTAATGGGAGATAAAACATATTTTGGAAAAAAGCCGGTTGCCCGAATCGCAAATATTGGTCACTCGGAGTCTTCTGGGTGCTCTTTGGGCCTACCGTACTGCCTTTAAAACTGTTCTTGGTATGTCTCCTTATAGGCTAGTTTATGGAAAGGCTTGCCATTTACCATTAGAGTTGGAACAGCGGGCTTACTGGGCTATTCGAACTTTTAATTATGATCTAACTCAGCGGAGTAGGCGCCTATTGCGGCTAAATGAACTTGAAGAGCTGCGAGGAGTCGTATGAAAGCTCCTGAATTTACAAGGAGCGACTCAAGTTATTCCATGACAGATCATTGAAACTTCCCAGGCCCAGTCGAAGGTCTTTGCTGTCTGACTCCCGATTGCATCTATTCCCGGGAAAGCTCCGCTCCCGTTGGACTAGCCCATTCATCGTTAAGGTAGTTTATCCCTACGGAGCAGTGGAGATCGAAAATCCGGGCACTGGAAAATCCTTCAAAGTGAATGGCCAGCGCCTCAAACCATTCCTTGAGCATCTGATGCCGAAACCTGATGAAGATCCGCTCCTACGAGCCTCTCCTTCAAGTAACCTGTTCTCCACTTGTTGTATATAGTTTTGATTTTATTTTTTGTTCTTGCTTTCTATTTTTATTGTTTTTACTTCAATTGCTTTTCGATAAAATAGAAAATAAAAAAATGGAGTGGAGACTCTTGTTTCTCTTGCCTCCCGAATCTGTTGTGGGGGGTACCGCACTTTCTATGCATTGAGGATAATGCTTGTTTTACATTTGTGGGGATAGGTGTACCTTTGGTTGAGCACGTAACTATGCATTTCGTTATATGTTCGATGGGTCATTACCAAATATGCCTCTTTTTAATTATTATGTTTCACTGCCAGTATGCGTACCATGATTTCATTCCTCTCTACATCGTGCTTGTGCACGTACATCTTAACAAGCATACAACAAGCTTTGTGGTCTTACGTGGTGTCCCTTGTGCATTCTACCTTCTTTGCCCACACAAACCACGGACTTATGGTGGATTTTCTTGATCTAACCTATTATTACTCCCAATTGTGCATCACTTTAACTGGTCATGTTAACTTCATGCATCCTAGTCTTTATGGAACATCTTGCATAATTGGAAAATGATTAGAGGCCATTATTTCCTTGCATACCTATGGATTCGTAGTGTCTCATCCCTTGCACCCATTTTGAGCTTAAAGTTGTCAAGTTTATTCGAACCTTAGGAATCCGGATTTGTGGAACAGCAGTGGATCTTATGGAAAGATTGAAGGTATCCCAAGAATGAATTACAGTGACTAAGTCTACGAATGCAGTCCGTTGTGGAATTTGAACAAGAGAAAAAGTGAACATGCAGCAAAACCCGGGATGAAAGGCTGTTGGAAAGGTCAAAATGTATAGTGGCTGCTTGTTCCAAAGAAGTTAAAAAAAATAATAATAATAAAATATATATATATATATATATATATATATATATATATATCTATATATATATATTAAAAAAATCAGTTGGGAACAAGTGTACCGGTACAACTTCAACATGTACCGGTACAACTTGCTAAAAACGAGCGTGGCTAAATTATTGCAGTACATATTAAGCTTGTCTTAAATCTGACTTATTGAAGTGAGGCGTGGTGAGAGTATCTGGGTACATCACTAACATGTACCGGTACAACCGGTCGGGATTTGGGCAGAAAAGGTTTTTAACCCAAAAACTTGGCGCCTCTTCACATTCCAAATGTTTTTTTTGACACTCCATAGCTAAGCCCTAGCTGTTTGCTCTCTCACACAAGCATCTCACGAGCTGGAATTGATGCGCGGGGTTTCCATTGTCAGTTAGGATTGTTTGTGCGGTCGATTATTGCAAAAGTGGTAAGCCCTCTGATTTTACTAGCATTGTTGGTTTCCTCTTGGTTACACATGGAGTTGTTTTATTGGCTTTGGTTGGTATTTTTCGGTACTTGGTGGTTGGGAGTTTCTGCTGTTAGTATGGGCCGGAAAACGTTGTCTGATGTGCACAGGGCCAGCCCGGTGCTGTTCGAGACAGGGTTTTGGGATCTGATGATATATATCTGGGCCATCTGGGCCGTTATTGCTATCATTGCCATATCTATGGCACGTTCTAAGAATGTTAGAAAGGGTAAGGCATCTAGTTCCTCTATGGGACAAGCTGTAAAGAAGAGAAAATCTGATGCCTCCCAGCCAGTAAAAAAGGGGAAGGGAAAACAAATGGCGTCATCTTCGGAAAGTGAGGAGATATCTGACAGTGATGATGATGAAATAGAGGCAATTTTTGTAGAGGACTCTGAGGCAGAGCACGAAAAATGGACCCGGTCGATCACGAAGAGGGGTTTCCACTGCGAGAGGGGCGTAAAAGTGGAGCGTTTTATACTCTCATCGGGGATTATTGGGGAGCGGGGAATTTGGAGTTCGTGTGCTTATTTGAGGTTCGCGGTCTTGCAACCAGTGGATTCGGAGTTCTACACTAGCAGAGGAAAATCGTGGATTAAACCGTATTGCAGAACCCCGATGAATGGAAAGCGATTTGGTATATCTGATTCGATGTGCATCACGTTACATTATATTACATACGATGCTTGGGCCAAACCGCATATCCACTCGGGGCTATTGCGACTTGATGCCCGGTTGTTTACTGTGGCTATGTGCACCCGGCTCGTGCCCATGAGTGGATTTGTGAAAAAAGATTTCATTCTGGAAAGCTCAAAACGAATGCATACGATGAACAAGATCATTCTGTCAGAGTGGGCCGCGAGGGTAATGAAAAATCCCCCACGAGAACAAATTGATTTTATGCGAGTTATGGCTGAAGGCGATTGACTATGCATTAGTCATATGGTGAACATTGAGGGATTTCTTACAATATTCGCGTGCAAGCCGGCATATTCCTTTCCCTTCACTTGTGACTAGTATTGTAGAAGAAGCGGGGATGAGGGGAACAGTTAAAGAATAGAGGTTGTTACCTAGAAATTTGGGGTGATCACAAAATAAGGCTGAGGCTAAGAGCGAGCAGCATCCACAGACCACGGCCCTCGTACCTTCTCCCGGGGGATCACATCATCCACGGCCCAGCACCATTGAGTACATATTCATTGAAGAGGATGGAGGCGCGGATAAGGGATGGTTGAGTGCGTGCGGGCAAGCGGCATTTGGATCGACGTCTCTCGAGGCTTGAGAGCCACATTTTTTCGGGGGGAGGGCCGGCGATGGCGGTCACTGCTTCTTCGAGATTTAGAGGGAGATTCTGAAGGGTGGTGTTGTGTAGACGAGAGCATTCTCTTCAGCGGAGGGCGGGTTATTGTTACATAGCTATATTTAGGTAGACTAGGGTGTTGGAAATCGGGTAGTAGACTATTGCCTTAGCCATGTTATGCCCGACACCATTTTGATCATTTACCTTTTCTTTTCTTTTAGCCCGCAGTCGTTAAACTTTTAAGACCTCTTTGATTCTACTTGTGTTGGTTGTTCCTTCGACATTATGCATGATAGTTCACGTGTTCCATGTTATATGATTGCTTACCTTATATCGATTTACCACGAGTTCCGTATTTGCATGACTACCTTACATTTCTTAGTCCATAATCATAACTGAATAACCAATTTTGTGTTAGCTGTTATAATGTTCATTGTGTAAGGATAGTTGCTTGGTTTAAATAAGGTCATGTTGGTGCATACTAAAGCGGGTGACATATTGTATTCTATAATTGCTATTTTGAGATTCTTGCAAAGCTTGACTGTACCGAACGCTTTGTTGAGATTCATACCTAGTGGGTAGTTCTGATCTAAATCTTGCTAGGGACTAGCAAGATGCAGGTGAGGTGTGATGAATACATTTGAGTAATAATTATAGTAGAATTTAGCACATCTAAATCACAAGTTACCTGATTGGCATAAAGGATAGGTACTTTTAATATCTTCTATGTTTTAGACTTGTGCAGGTCTTTCAGGTCTAGAACGTAAGTGTACAAGGATGTATGTCCGGGAAGCCAATATGAAGCATTAAGGATACGGGCGAACAATTGATCAGTCTGGGAACTCCGGCAATACAAGGAAAGCACCAGAGGACCAAGTGTACCGGTACAACTTGCATAAAAAGTGGCAGTGGGCACATTGTACCGGTACAACCCACATTGTACCGGTACAACTTGCATAAAAATTGACAGTGGCGAAATTGTACCGGTACATCACTAATGTGTACCGGTACAACTGCATGGGAATTGCGAGATTGGGCCAGAAATTCGATCAGTACGCGAGGGCACTCCTGTCAATGAACCAAAATGGGAAAATCACATTGGAGGGGGGTATAAAAGCAAGAGGACACAAGTAATAGGCAGTTTTTTGACTTCTAGGGTTTAGGTTTTGAAAGGAGAAGAGTTTCTCTCCATTTTGAGTTGGAACTTGTAGATCAGATTTAAGATTTCTTTTTCTATTAGAAGTTTAGATTCAAGCGTTTGTAATCTTTGAAATACTTATCTTGCTTTAAAATCCTAATATCTCTTATTCATCCTTCTCGATTTACAAGTGAATTCTGATTTCCAAAAGTCTTGTTTTTATGATTAATCGCTCTTTAATTATAATTGTTCTTATAAGTTTTATGGGTTCTAGAGCCGCCTTAACTGGCCGGGAATCCTTGGGAAACTCACCTTTGATTAAGGTATAGTCCCTCAATTCCTCTTTTGATCTTGATGGATTGTGTAATATAATCACTTGTAGGAAGAGTTGTAAATCCTTAGTTGGGCATATTCCTTTAGCGTGTTAGAGATATCCTGAATTACCCACATTGTTGTAAATCATGATAAAGCTGGGGTTCGTATTGATGAGAACAAGTGTTTAGTATTACTCGATCATCTTTATTTTCCAAAAGAGCATTTAAAGATAAATCCTCCATCAAGGCCGTTTATCAATGGTTCCTAGATGAGTTTATAAAATAAGAATTGGGACTTACATGATCAGGAGTGAGTGGAACCTAAAAATCCATAATTGTCTTTCTATTTTAAAACATTCAAACCAATCAACCATTCGATCCAGCCAACATAACCTTACAATTCTCTTTTAAATCATACCCTTATTGGAGAATACTCTGGTAATTGATAAATTAGACCACTCCTGTAGATGACATGTGGATTCCCACGGTATTACAATGCTGAACAAGCGTAATTCCTAACGGAACAGAAATTGGGCACACAGACAGGGCGAAGCAAACACACCAAGAAAGTAAAGACCAACAAAAAACAAGACTAACAAAAGGTATATGGTTAGCTAAAATCAAAACAGGAGGTAACATGCATAGTGAAGTTTTCAAACTCCCTGTAGTGAAATTTTCAAATTCCCTGCCAGTGAAGCTTAAGTGGAAAATGATAAAATCAAAAGAAATGAGATTGCACAAAACTTGTGATGTGAATCACCCGGTTCAGCATTTTTCTCTCTCGCTGGCACCATCCCCGGCAGCGGCGATGATTACGTTTAGGCAGTAAGGTGTTTGGAATCGACAAAATTTTTAGCTAGGATTCCTACTCTTGGCGTAGCAAAGCTCTTTGCGTGTAGTGGCTCTAAGGTTGAACACGAGGGGATAGGTTTCTTCATGAGAGGAGAGTTACAATGCATTGAAAATGGTGTCTTCTCGTTGGATTTATAGGTTTGTGGGAAACAGTGTGTGTGAATGGTTGAAGACTGAAATAACTGATGTAAAAAGTTAAGAGGGAACTCCTTGAAGTCTCGGGCCACTGGGCTTGGGGTTCTAGGTTAACCAACATGTACTTGGGTCTTTATCCTCGCATTGAGGAGCATGACATATAGTCATTTCCCGAACCGGATCTTCATTTAGCTTTAAAAGCTAAACCCTAAGAGTTTTCCTTTTGAAAGATGGCATTTGATTAGGCATAAATATCCCTAGTAGTGAAAACACATCTAAGCCTACCTCTGATACTTATTAGGAGACAACTAGCTGGGCATGTGGACCTAGTGAAAGTATCACTGAACCCAAAAGCTTGCAAATACACATTAGGGAGAGCATGCCTAGAGATTTTAACCTAAGGTGAGGAGCGGGAGCCTGGAAATACTTAAATGCATCATGAAGAGCATGAGAACATCTGGTAAGCTGAATCAGCACCCAGTGGCCTTCCCTTCAAGGATCGGGGTTTTAAAGACATCCCTTGATTTGTCATCGAGGGTGTTTGGCTACGAAAAGTGCAAAGTGAAGGGAGAAGAGAAAATCACCAACAACAGAGGGAGAGGAAGCTTTGTGCTCAATTTCCTTGATTGATTGATGGAGTGACAAAAAGTTGATTTGATTACAAGCATGGCTGAGCTTATATAGTGCTCTCAGTATAAGGAAATTACAAAAGTGTGTTAAAGAACCAAAATTACATGAGGGCAAACTTGTATAAAAACATCAAAAAGTGGGTCAAAAAGCAGTCAACGAGCACGGGTGGCGGTGTTCGTAGGTTGCGAGTGGCGACCTCTGAGAATTTCGCGGAGTTGCGGAACTTTTGCAACCCTACAAAAATTTCTACATGCTCCTTCTCTTCAGTGTTTTTGCTCCAAAATTCCTCTGATTTGATCATGCATCTTCGAATTCGGCTCGGGTTCATCGTGTTGGGTGGAAATGAGGAAATATGAGGATTTGACCCTCTGAAGCTACTAAAATAGCTAAATGTGATCGATAATAAAAGCGGCACCTAATATCAATTGAGTTAATTGATCATTCATTATACAAAAAGTGCATAAAGCTTGATATAAACAAGGCCAATTGCACTATTTGTGTCACGCCCGATTCTCGGTCGACTCAATTAAGCGAATGAACGGTTTTCGAGGGTCTGAAACCATATCTTGCAGGACTCTTTACTTTTTTTTTTTTTTTTTTTTTTCAAAGCTTAACTTATACCTATGGCATACAAACAATTTTGTATTAACCAAAAATCATTTACATATACAAAAGAGTTATGTCAGAAAGTGGTATCCATTAAAATCTATACACATATGCTAAGTCCCCTTTTCTTATACAAATACATATGTTTATGCTCCCCAATACAAACATCGGAGATCGCGGAGCAATCTTTGGTGAGCACCTATCTACCGAGATGGCGTCTTCTTGGTGTGGAATGTCTGTCCTCTTTATCTCTTTTTTACAGTGCTGCAGTTGAACACCCGTGCTAAGCTTTACGGCAATGGGAACATATAGACGATGCGACCAATAACAATAATTGCCGTCACTATCTTTTACATTTTCTTTCCTTATCTGATTAACGAATCCTATTGCTATGTGACTTCTAACTCATATCATATTATATAGTTTAACTTGATTCTTATCATTTTCTGATAGTGTCACTTTTCTGTGTGAATATATCTTATTTCTAAACCTCTTCCATTGTGTGATCATATTCAATATTGCTTCATGATGCAGTCAGTGAGATAAAGTCTGTTTATCTGGGGTCAAGTACAGACTAATACCAATACATATTAGACTCTTATAACTCATACGGTGAAGCCATTAATCAACTCCTTTAATTCGTTTCGCGATCTAGGGATGCCGTTTTTAAAACCTTTTGTTTCGTTATACTAAATTTTCATTTCCAAAAGTGCGACCGATCTGACTTGACACGGTTGGCGGATCCAAAGTGAACTGTGGTTTACTCCGACATTTTCAATCAAAACGTTTTGTTTTTAGTTTATTAAATTTTCATTTTCAAAGTGTCAAGGCCGAATCTGACTTGACCCGATTGGTAGGATCAAATTTGGAGCAGGTTTCTTTCAGGCATTTTCAATTATCTTCCCGAAACATTTTGTTTATGTTATTCATTTAAACTTTTAGTGAAACACTTGTACCAGGACAATCCATAACACTTACATTCAGACCCATAACATTCACTAATAAATACATTTACAAACTTATGCCTTTATACTATGTCCGTGTAATGTAAAAGATACTTAAATGTCTGATTTTTAAATGTCATTTTTAAAGCTTATCGGTTTGGCGTTTCACACTATATAGCTATAGAAATTAGGCATTCACTGTGTGATTCACTTGGGAATCTTTGTTTGTCATTCGTGGCAATGTGATTCACGGTAATCGTAAGTCTCACATATGGCTAGAGTGAGCATTCTGACCCAGTTCATGGGGAATCACATACATTTGTCATTCAGTAGCAATGTGATTTCGCATTCAATTATTACCGTCTCACATATGGCTATAGAAATCGACATTCATGACAGATTCACTTGGGGAATCCTATCCTGTTTGTCATTCAATAGCAATGTGATTTCGCATTCAATTATTACCGTCTCACATATGGCTATAGAAGTCGACATTCTGTGAATTCACGAATCCCGCCTTGTTTGTCATTCAAGAGCAATGTGATTTCGCATTCAATTATTACCGTCTCACATGGCTATAAGTTTACATTCACAATGCATTCACTTTGGGGTGGAATCCCGCCCCTTTGTTGTCATTTAGTAGCAATGTGATTTCGCATTCAATTATTACCGTCTCACATATGGCTATAGAAGTCAACATTCACGATAGATTCACTTAAGGAATCCTGTCATGTTTGTCATTCAGTAGCAATGTGATTTCACATTTAGCAATTTCGGTTACCTTCATGACGAATTCAGTTGGTGAATCCCGTCATGTCGGTCATTTTATGATACATTTCAAATCAATTTACTTTTATACGGTAATTCACTTATAGTTCAAATACATGCACACATGCATATATGTGACAAAAATTTCGAATAACCATAATTCAAATCAATATATATATACTATATATATTTCACAAATAGCATTCACAAACCGATCATAATCACATTTCAATTCCACTTCACCAGACATCTTTTCAAAGATATAGCTCAATCTAGGTAATTTATTTTATATAATTCATTCATAAATTCATTTATTTATACTCATTCTAATGATACTCATTCATACACTCATTCATAAATTCATTTACGTATACTCATTCATGTATACTCATTCATACACTCATTCATAAATTCATTCATGTATACTCCTTCATGTATACTCATTCATAAATTCATTTACGTATACTTATTCACGTATACTCATTCATACACTCATTCACATATTCATTCATGTATACTCATTCATAAATTCATTTATATACTCATTCACGATACTCCAATACTGCTATCATTTTCTGGTTATATGTGATAATAATCATATATCACTTAACCACATTATGTGTTCATGATATATTGCTCTCATTGTTCACAATCATGTTTCAACCCAGTTTTCATTTTCATTTTCCATAATCATTTTCATGTTTCATGAACACATCTTTACATTTTTCCTGTTTCATGCCTATTACATATGGCACTGGCGACTCTTGTGAAGTACACGTATGTGAATCATACCTCATTCATGGTTTTGGCTCCTATATGTGAATCTACTTTACTTTAGAAGTGGAATCAATCCAATCGATTTATCCAAATTCAAAGTTATGGCATTTTCATGCCAAACTAGTCGGTTTACCCGGATTACACTAGAACAAAGTTAGTATTACTTCACCTTTTCCGGGCTCTTAACTTACCGTTTGACTCTAGGTCATTGTATTCTTTTAAGATAAGGTGCTAAGGGTTCTGGTCCCAACTGGAATCACCCAATTTGGAGCACCGAACTCAAAGTTAATCCTAAACAAATCCGACTACTCTATGTTCAAAGCTGGAACCAGAATTTGCTTGCAACATGGCCCCACTTTGAGTGAATTTTTTAGGCCACTTAGGATCAGAATTGGTGATGCCTATTCTTTAAGTTTGGTTTTCCTTGAAGTCTATTTTACGTAGCCACTTGAACCCAAATCGGATACAAATGAGTGCTATGGCCAAAATATGAAAACTCGGTCGAAACTGGAAAGCATAATGTGGTGTATCGGTGTACACCCCTAAAGTGTACCGCAATAATTGGCTCGTGGGTGTACCGGACACTACTGTTCATGTACCGGTACACCTTCCGACTTTGCCCAGAATGTGTATTTTCTCCTCCTTTTTCCATATCTTTGATACCCAATTCAATTCCATACTATATACACCTCTTCAAACCATTTCATATTCATTTTTAACCTCTTTCTCTATTCAATTCCTCTTCCAATACTTATCTTTTCTTCAAAAAACTACCATGAATTACTCTCAAATAACTCTAATATGGGTTATAACCCATACACAAACCAAATACAAGGATTTTTTAGGGTTTGTTCTAACCCAACTCTTTTACCTTGCAATTAATCAATGAATCCAACCTCAAAAGGAGTGATTCCTTTGTTTTCTTACATTCGGGGTTTTACCCACCTTTTACCCTTATTAATTCATTGGGTTAGGATAAAACCTCTATCAAACCCTATATAAAGAAATCAATTACCAACAAGAAACTCATGTTGGGATGAACTTTTATCAAACCCTAGGTTTGGGGCAATCCATTAACCAAACAAAACCAAGGATCCATACTCAAGGTTAGTAGTTTCATACCTTTTTGCTTGATCTTGGCTTCTCCTCTCCTTCTCTTCTTCTCTTCTTCTTCTTCCTCTCTCTTTTCCTCTCCTCTCTCTCTCTACGGTTTTGGTCCCTCCCAAATGAGACCAATTTTGGGTCTTAAATCCTATGTTTTGCTAAGGCCATGTTTGGCCAAGTGAAAATCCATTTTTTTCGCTTTAAGTTTTCATAATTGCACTGTCCCCCATTTCTATTTCTATTCCATCTTTCTATTTGCCTTGAATCCCATAACTTCTTCTAAATTCTAGTTGGCATAGTATCTTTGGCTTTATTACCCTTAGGTCCAAGTGGAAATTGACCACTTTACCTTGTCTCTAATATCGTCTGTGCCCTCATTTTATTCGAAAATCTATATTTAGCTTTTTAATATACCCTAAACAAGTCCGAAAACTGCTAGGGTATGTTTCGGGGTGTTACAATTTGGGTACTAATCAGTAGACCAAGCAAAGATTGTTGTTATAAAAACTCTCATCTTACCTACAACAGTGAAGGGAATAAGAAGCTTCCTGGGACATGCTGGAATTTACAAAAGAGTCATTAAGGATTTTTCAAAGATCTTTAAACCATTATGCAGACTGGTGGAAAAAGATGCAAATTTTGATTTTGATGAATCATGCAGAGCTGCATTTGAAGAAATTAAATCCATATTAGTATCAGCTCCCATTATGTTGACAACGGATTGGAACAATGAGTTTGAATGGCGGTGATGCCGTTGATTATGCAATGGGAGTCGGGGATGGGGACAAAACTAACAAGATATTCAAGGTCATATACTATGCTAGCAAAACTTTCAATGAGGCACAAGAGAACTACTCCACCACAGAAAAGGAGATGCAAGAAATGGTATTTTCTTATGAAAAATTCAAGCCTTATATATTGGGGTCCCATGTTGTTATACACACTGATTATGCTGCAATTAAATATCTAATGGCAAAGAATGATGAAAAACTAATATTGATCAGATGGGTGCTACTGCTACAAGAATTTGATCTTGAAATCAAGGATAAGAAGGGTAGTGACAACGGATAGCGCATCACTTGCCTAGATTAAGTAGAATTGTCGAACGTAAAAGGGGAAGAAATAGCATAAAATTTTCCTAATGAGCAACTATTGATGTTATCAGTACAAACACCCTGGTATGCTGATATTGTCAATTACTTAGCTTGTGGAATTATGCCATGTGAATTCAGCTACCAACAAAAGAGGAAATTGAGAACTGATTGCAGATTATACATATGGGATGACCCACTGTTGTATAGAAGAGGAGCAAACATGATCATAAGGAGATGTGTCCCAGAAATAGAACAAGGTGGTATTATGGAAAAATGTCATGCATCACCATATGGAGGACACTTTTCAGGAGACAAGACAGCCCAAAAAAATTCTCCACTAGGATTTTATCGCCTACTCTATTTAATGACTCCGCTTGAACGGGTAAAACATTTGATGCTTGTCGAGAATGGGCAACATAAGCGTATTAGTAAAATGAAATGCCCTACGTGGAATTCCTCGTGGTGCGCATTTTTTATGTATGGGGAAATAGACTTATGTGACCTTTCATCATCATTTGGCAATATATACATTCTCCTAGCTATAATTATATATCCAAATGGGTGGAAGCAATAGCTTGTCCCAGAAATGATGCTATTACAATTGTTGGGTTTATACAAAGGAACATTTTGAGCATATTTGGAGCACCCAAAACATGATCAAGGATGAAGGTTGCTTTTCAATCATGTTAGATATATGAAACAAATACCTAGCTGACATCGAATGAATACACCACCAATCAATGGAGCTGAATCCCATTAGGTGAGCCAGAAATCTAGAGAACGTGAGGTTCAGTAAAGATCAATCTGAAACTCGGATAATGCACTATGGGCTTATAGAACCGCTACAAAACTCCCATCGAATGTCCCCATACGTAATTGTATGGAAACCTTGTCATCTCCCTTTAGAATTGGAATACAAGGCTATGTGGGCCATCAAGAAATTGAACTGTGATTTTCAAGCTGCCAAGGAAAATAGACTACTCTAAATGAATGAACTGGAAGAATTGAGAAATGAAGCTTATGACAATACCATAATCTACAAGGAAAAGACCAAGAGGTGGCATGATCAGAAAATTCTAAGGAGGGAGTTCAAAGCAGGAGAACAAGTTCTCTTATATAACTGCAAGCTCAAGCTCTTTCCAGGGAAACTGAAATCAAGATGGAGTGGTCCATATACAGTGTTAACAAGTACACCCTTTGGAGCAGTAACACTAAAGACTGAATCTGGAAATGAATTCAAAGTAAATGATCAGAGATTAAAGCACTATCTTGGAGGAAGCATATAGGAGGTAGATCTAGATTTTGAAAAGAGAAAAGAAAATGACTGAAATGAAGACACTCTGCAGCCTGTGTCTAGCTAAGGACATTAAACTGAGCAGCTTCTTGGGAGGCAACCCAGCTGAATTTTTTATTTTTCTTATTCTTAGATCGATGTCGACATTTTTTTTTTTTTTTTTTTTTTTTTTTTTTGGACAAGAAGGATGAAAAGGAATCATATTTTATTGTGTGCCACACTCAGCCTAACCGAATTGTGCAGAAAATGACTACAAGGGGGGAGATTTGACCCCTAAACTTATTTGTAATAATAATACATATCTTAAGTTTAGGGGAGTTTGCTGCTAATTGCTTGAATGCTATGTTCATGTGTTTTAATGAGATAGTTGTTTACGATTGAATTGATGACTTTCTGTTGCTAAATATGTCTTCACAATGCTTGAATTGAAAATTTTGACTGAGTTGTGTGTGATTAACTGAATTGGAAGGCAATTTTAAGTTGCAACAATTTGGGGAAACAAATTCTTGGTCGCGACAATAAAATCTGTGTCGCGACAATGTTTTATAAGTAAGGAAAAAGGGTTGTCGCAATAAGGAATTGATTGATTAAGACAATTTATAAGAAAATTAGGTCACGACATTAAAAGTTCGGTCGTGACAAAACTCACTGAAATACAATGTCATGACCCTGTTTTTCCTGTAACAACAAAATTTTTGAAACTAAGGTAAATGGAAACAAAAAACAAGTATCGCTTAATTCAACTTCAAAACACCATCGCGGACCCACTTTTTCAATTTGCGTAACCAACTGCCGCGACAGGAAAATTCTTGTCGTGACCCAAATTGTAACCTATAGACATTTATTGGGTCCAATGAAAAGTGTCACGACAAAATTTTCTACTGTTAGGACAAGTCATTGTTGTGACAAACCTAAAGTGTGTCGCGACATGGAATTTTAAAGAATGGGTTGAAAATTTTCATTTTAAGGTCACAAAATAAATTCCACAAGTAAATTCAAAAGATATTGTTGTAACTTAATCATTAATCACATGAATCTACCTAAGAGAAACATTCATTTATTAAGCCATAAAACTAAAGAAGTTCTCCAAAACCTAAAAGCCTTCACCCCCTTCCCATCGCTTTCCATATCACTCTACATACTCTTACAAAAATCCCACCTTCCTCTCTTCGACTTCTAAAAACCCTAGACTTCAGAGACATTAAACCCCAAATCCATATCTCATCGATAGCAGAACCCCAAAGCCTAGTCCCAAATCTCAATGAGATGATGGAAGAGTACACAGCTGGTGAAGAGGAGGTTCATCTGGAACCTCAGATTGAGACAACCCTAGTAGCGTAACCTGGAAGTGCGTAGCAGGCACAAACCCCGTCTATAAAGGGAAAAAGCGTAAAAGAGCGTAAAGTAGAGTTGAGCAAGTTAAAGAAGCAAAAGACAATGAAGCTTTCACTTCAAGTGAAGCCTACTCCTTCTAGGAAAATAATCTGAGTGACAAAGGGTTTGTTGGAGAAAGGGGGTTTGATACGTTCATCTCACCGTTTACTGAGATAATCGAAAAAAGGGGTTGGGGTTTGTTCTGCAAGCACAAACCAAACCACACAGGTTTGTTGCGATGAATAGGAGTTCAATTCCAACATGACAGATATGAGGAGGACTCGGTCTACGTCAAAGGAGTATAGGTCCCATGGGTGTAGAAAGGATCGATGAGGTTCTACAAATCAAAGATCCAAATAATGGATCTAGTTGAAGCGCTTGGAGAACCCAATCATGACAAGATTGTCGATTTCCTAACGGGAGGAAAAGGGAAATGAAACTCAACTAAGAAAAATCCTCGTGAATCCATCCATAAGGGATCCCTAACAGAAGAAGCCAAGGTCTAGTTTTATTTTATCGCACATTATTCATTCCTACTAAGCATCCCAGGCACAATAAGGGAGAGATGAAGCCATTCTCTTGTATGCCTGCGAAGGGATCTGAAGTTTGTGATGGGAAATTATTGAAACATCTATCAAAACCTTCCACAAGATTGTGAAAATGGGATTAATCCCCCATCCAGCAAGTATCACCAAACTCTATGTTCTAGCTGGAGTGAAAGAGATATGGGCAGAGGAGGAAACCTGTCCTAAGGTTTCTCCTTTGACATTGATAGGAATGATCAAGGGACCAGAGAGCAGAAAAATGAAGGAGATGGAAATTATGGAAGAAGCGGGAGGAGCTGAAGAAGAAGATGAACCCGATGGGGATGAAACAAATCTAGTTGAAATTTGCTTGCCATCGAGGACGAAATGCAGAACAGAAGGAGTCCAGTGATTAATTCTCCTCCTGATGTAAGGGAAACTTTTACAGACATTGGAATGTTGAGGAGGCTTGATAAGAAATCTGAGAGATTATGAACATGCTGGTGTTAATAAGAAAGAAATGGAGGAGAAAGAGAGAAAATGTGGGGCTTGACAATAGAGGATCATAGAAAGAATTTCTAGAAGTTGATTGAAAAGAGAAGAGAAGCTAGATGGGAGCGATTATTCAAGCGGAGGATGAAAGTAGAAGGAAGGGTGGAGGGAAAGAGCATTAATCTGAAAGGCTAGATTTGAAGATAAATACCTTCTACAATGAACAACTAAAAAGGGATGAAGATATGCTGACCTTTTTAGAAAAAAGATAAGAAAGATGGAAGGTAGTATGTTGCAGAAGGTAGAGGGGTTCAAGTATCTCTACGAGGAACAGTTCGAGGAATTTGGGAAGCTTATGGAGAGAGGGACAAGGAGCTAGAGATGGACAACAAATCTGAGCAAAATTGTGGAATGTGATGCGGATCGGTGAATTCAAATTTAGTGAACATGCACTATGCTCGCTAAACTTGAAGGAACCGTAAGATCAAATAGGTATGAAGCGAGCCCAATTGATCACTTTCGGTGGAATATACCAATGATCATTACTTCTTCTTGAGGAAGAACCTCAGAGAAAGAGAAACCAAGCATCCTCGATACCAAAGTTTCCTCCGTCTTTAGCTATTTGATATGAACCTCACAACTTCAAAATTCTAAATCACCTGAAAGGAGATGAACCCTTGTGGCCTCTTTCTCCAAACCAAAATTGTAACCATCCCTCTCTTAATAAAGATCAACATGATTTTACGAATGATTACATGTGAAATTCTTTTTAATGCAGGTGTACTTGCTTATTAGATTATATTTTTGTTTGGACAAATAGATGCATTTAGTAAAAAATGAGTTGGTCGATGATGGTGGGTGTGCGGATACATTGGATTGAGTGAATTAAGTTGTTAATGTCATTCTGGTTTTGTTTGCATGATAAAATGATGTTTTGAATTACAAAAACACATAATAATCTGACAGATAAGTGTAATTGAAATTATGGTAGGCATCGATAAGATTGGAAAAGGAAGTTGCATGTGTAAGCTAGAATGAAGTTTAAAGGTTCATATTTAGGAAGAAGTATTAAATAGAGCGGCCTGGAAATAAGACTTTTGAAACTGTTATATAAACAATAAGGTCAGTGAAAGTCCTGAAAAACAATGCACATGGTCAAAATGTTCCTTAGCAAATTGTGAAGGATTAGGCACATCTTCTGGATTCAGTCACAATCAAACAGTCCAAGGTCCTAGAACTTGTTAGATTATTAGTCAAGGCGAAATCCTGGGTAATACCACTAACAGGAAGTGATATAGGTCATCGTTAGATGTTTTATTGCCTTCGAAGCCTACCCTCGCATGTATGCATAGCATATACTGATTCAAATTTGAGCCAAATTTTCCTAGTTTCTTCATTTAGCGGCAATTAGAAGCCTCAAACCCTTCATTTATTCTAATCTTACAGTAAAGAACTCTTATTTGCCTAGGTTTCAGGACAGGAACTTCAAAATACATAAATGACAAGTTTGGGGGAATGTTATGTTGATTTGAAAGAAGACAAGAATGAAGGATGGAAAAAGAAAAGAACAAATGAAGAAATGGAAAAGTAAAATTGTAAATTGTCAAATGGGATTAAGTTTTTGTCTTGTAGCCTTCCTCTCTTGAACAATTAAGTTCTTAGGGGTGTTTGACACCTAGTACCTAATGCCAAGCTGGTATGGGGCTACTAACCCAAAGTTCTCTAAGAGTGGTAGAAAGCCTAAAAGACAGACATTGCACTAATCCTAAAAATTTTGACAAGTAAAGAAAACAAAAGGGACTTCTCTCTGCAAAGATGCAGGCGAGAATGTGCGTATGATACATCAGGATAAGTTTGGGGAATATATTTTGAGACATTAGTAGAAAGAAAGGATGAAGGATAGAGGCAAAGATATACACTTGAAAAGTGGAATTTGGGTAAATTTTAGTCTAAATTCTCCCACTTATCTACCGTGCAGACGAACTCTGAGCCTAAAGACCTAATTGATCTTGAAGGTGGTACTTGCCTACATTGGTGGAGACTAATATGAAAAACAAGCATATGGGACTTTGAAGAGATAAAAGAAATTGCAGTCACTGTATAGAGTCCTAGAAGATTAAGTAATCTTGCCAAGGAGGAAGGGAAAGAAAACCATCATACACGCGAGGATCGGGATTAATTGGTAGATTGTTTTACATTTCGAATTCATTAGTTTGTTTGTGACAATAATTGAAAATTTGTCTTAAGTCTGAACTAAAAACTAAATTTGAAATTAAGCTGCAACTGACTAGTTTCAATTCAAGTTGCAGATTTAAAAAAAAAAAAAAATTGCAGTGCAAAACAGAAAAATGTCCTTAAAAATAAAGCTAAATTGTTTGAGAACAAACAAAATCTTCTTTTCTTTGCTTGGGGACAAGCAAAACTTTAAGTTTGGGGGAATTTGATGAGTCTTAAATTCATCTATTTTTAATCCATTTTTCTGAATTGTTCTTAGTATTTTCAAAGCTATTTTAATGTCAAATTATGGAATATTTACAAACTTTGTGTTTTGCAGGAGTTAATTCAAAATGAGGAATTCAAACAAGAAAGAAGAAAAGCATTAATTACGGCGGAGTCTACATCGCGATAGAGTTCGATGTGTCATGACAAATGTCTAAGCAAAGGGCTAGAGATCTGTGTTGCAACAATATTTGTAATGTGTGACACAAGATCTTAAAATTGCGAGATGGTATGTGGTAACAAAAGGAAACTGACATATCATGACGAAATGGGAAGAAGCCAACTGAGACAAAGATCAGTTATGCGGCGACATAATGAAAGATCAAAAGGCAGAATCTATGTCACTACAGAATCTACTCTATCACAACATTGACTCTTGCAACATGGAGGAGCTAGTTGAGACAGAAGAGAGCATTGAAAAAAGAAGTTCAGTCACGATAAGAAAATTAATACATGACGAATAATGCTCCTTGTTAGGCGGCCTGAAATCGCGACAAAGGAACCCGACATTGAAACATACTTCAGTTGAGGAGGTAAGTCTATGTGTGACATGGATCTTATTAATACATGACCACCGAGAAATAAGTTGAGCGAGAGATAAATGGTCATGACAGGACTTTCCTTATGTCTAAATGAAGAATTCAACACAATGCAAGAAGTTTTGTGCAACATGAACAAGAGCTAGGTCCGCATGAGCGAGGTAAAGTTTGAACATAGAAGAGTCTTATCGCGACATGAAAACTAGGTCTATGAGAAGGCAAATCTAGGCCATAATTTTTAGAGATTCACACATAGCCTCAGTTTTGGGATCAGAACTTTTAGGGCTCACATATAGAAGCTTGATTGAGGAAGCGTCTGAAAGTCAACATCGGACAACTAGAGTACACAGGAGGTGAGGACTCTTTGTATTATATTTTTTTTTCTTTTTTTTCTTATTTTCTTTTCTTCGTAGATTAGATTTAGTGTAGGATTGCTTAATTTGTTTGCTGGATTTGAAACAGTAAATTGTTCAGAAGTTTTGAAGTTGAATTTAAATCCTGAAATTTATTTACGATTACTGTTTGAATTCAATGAACTCGGACAAAGGTGGAACTCATTTCTTGAGTTGATTACGATTCACGAGTGGAATTTTCTAATCGGTATTTCGATTGTATACTATAATCGATTTTAAGAAGAACCTGACTTCTTACGAGAAAGATTTGATGTTAATTTATGGTCTACGCACAATAGAAGAAAATTTCACGAGTTTAGGGTTTTGAATTTATTTGGATAGTGATGTTGTGAAAATAATTGTTCCCCCGATCTTAGTAGATAATACCTATGAAATGACTATTATCGCTCACGATTTTGAGGCCTACGTATCCACGCCAGATTCGGCAGGCCAATTAGGCGGATCGAGCCCCGGATTCGGGACGTGAGACTATATCTTTAGGACTCTTTACCTGCTTAATTAGACATTGGTATATCCAAGTCTTATAATATATCAACATCATATACAAAAGTCCAAAATAAAACTACCCACCCAGTAGTGGTGCTACCAGTGTCACACATATACGATTACTAAGTCCCGTTACATATTCAAACTATACATTTACAATTGCGGTGTGAGTGCGGAACCTCGAGTGATGAACCCTACTCGTGTGTTGGCGGGTGGGAATCACCGGAATATCTTGGGCCATCTTCTCACATTTTTGCACGGATTAAAACCCATTACTAAACTGCAGCTTAGTGGGAAACATATATGATATGCATGTACACATTTATGTTCGACATAAGCAATAACGAATATTGGAAATTACATGCATTCATATCATGGATTTATCTGATTACTTATGCTTATTCTTATATAAAAGTACTGTTAGGTACTACACGGGTTCATTATCTTAGTACGTAGGTACTGCGGACTTATGCGTATTCGAGCTTATATTTATTCGAGGTCTCAGTAGGAATTCTGAACTTACTCATGTCGAAATACATAGAGTATTACGGATCGAGCAAATACACCTTCATTTCCTCTTATTCATTCTTGAGTTATTATCATATAATTATGGAATACCCGGACGATCTTAATAAAAGTAAGACATATACTGATAAGTATCGAATGTGCTCTGATGCGGAGTGCCATAGCACAAACGGGATTTCCGATTATCTGAGCAGGGTGCCATAGCACTAATCGGGACGAGTCTGTAGAGACTAACGAGGGCGGGAGTGTCGTATGAGACCCGAGTCTTTGTAGCATATGAGTACGAAGTACTAGTGAGGTACCGAGCACTAATTAGAAGTCATAGAAGTACTAATAAGAAGTCATAGACACTAATCGGGAGTGCAGAAGTACTAATCGAAGTGTCGGACACTAATCGGGTCGCAGGAAGTACTAATCGGAGTCTTGAGATCTTAACGAAATCTGCAGAAGTACTAATCGGGGCCGAGTGTTGTGTCATTTAATAGCGGTCTTAAAGGTTTTCGATTATATGAGTTCGTTAACTTGTTATGTATTATAATAGAGGCATTCTTAGCCACATTATGTGTTCATGACATATTGTATTTCACGTTCATGGTCACGTTTCAGTTCGTTTTCATATTATATATCATATTTATGTTTCATGAACACGGTATACATTTGCATTTCATATTTTCATGTTACAATTACATGTGGAATTTCATATACTTGTACAGTATAATGCCTATGTATTCACTCATCTTTCATTTATTCTAGTCCCTCTATGAGTCTATTTTACTTAGAAATTGGAATCATTCCAATTGGATGATCCAAACTAAAGTTATGGCATTTTTATGCCAAACTAGTCCAATTTCTGGAATTTTTACGGGACTGATTTGAAATACTTATCTTCCAGTGCCTTGACTCCATATTTGACACTGGTTCTTTGTACTCATTTAAATTTAAGGTGCTAAGGATTCTATTCCAACTGGAATTACCTAATTCGAACACCCAGGAACTCGAATACGTCAGAAGCTTATTCGGATTTACTCATGATCAAGCTGATGCGAGGAATTGAAGCACACATGGCCCACTTTGAGTGAATTTTGGGCCTATGGTGGGATTAGGAGGTAGATATTTCTATATTTTTGGTTCTCCTTGAAGTCTATTTTAATTAGCCACTTGAATCACTCAAATCGGATAAGAAATGATCAAATTATGGCTAAAATAAAAAAACTGGTCTGAATAGGAAAACCAGAGCAGGGTGTACCGGTACATGTCTAACATGTACCGATAGACAATGTGCAGGGTACATGTTGGCTAAAATGACGAGAACCAAGAGTGGGGTACATGTTCAAGGTGTGCGTACATGTCACAAAAAATGTCGAATGTGTATTTTCTCCCATTTCTCGTGCACTTTCATCCATAGATCAAAAACCTATCATGAATTCCTCCCAAAACAACTATATTATGGGTTATAACCCATACATAAACCAATTATAAAGGTTACTTAGGGTTTGTTGTAAACACTAACACAATTACCATGAATCCCTCCTCAAAATGAGGATTTCATTACCCAATCTTGTGCCATTTAGAATTTTAGCAACCATACTCAAGAAAACTTTGGTTAGGATGCTTAATCCCAACAACCATAGGTTTAAGGGCAAGCTCCTAGCCATACAGTGCATGGACCTTCATAAAACTTGAGAATTCCATACAAAATTCATACCAAAGTCAAGCATCCATACCTTGGCTTGATCTCCTTCTTCCTCTTCTTCTCCTCCCTCTTCCTCTCCTTCCTGTAAGCTACCTTGTTTGGAGACCAAAATGCATTTTAGTCTCCCATCTCTTATAATTAAGGTTTGTTATTTAGCATTTTAGCCTTTCACTTTTAACTATTTGTATTTACGATTTCATAAAATTGTATTTTGGCCTCTAATTTCATAATCCATGTCTTTGATGCCTTTTGGACAAATTACGATTTTGTATAAGCGGTCAAATTCCAGGGTTTATAAATCTCTATGTTAACGATTACTTTACGAAAATTTCAATTATGCTTACAAAATACCCTAACATGTTGAAAACAACTAGGGTATATTTCGGGGTGTTACACTCTGAGTGACACAGAGATGGAGATTCCTGAGAGCATATATTAGTTACTTGGGGTTATGCTAGACTAATATTGAAGAACTAATGAGCTCTAAAAGGTTACTTAGATAAATCCTCAATTTGCTCATGGTTTGAGAAGGGTTGAGTGATATATCAATTTAATTAATTAGAGATCTCTCCTTGGTTTGGAGGAATGATCTTGATCCCGTGTTAGTTGAGATCTAATCAAGGAAAGGGAAAAGTCTTTTAGATCTTAAGGATGAGACATCATTCATTTTATAGAAATCTAGCAATTGCCCTATCTTGGGAAAGCGAAATGCAATTATAAAGAAATGGGTATGAAGTATTGGAAAATAAAAATACTCGATTATTATGAAATTCTATTCACAGTATTTATTGAATCCACGATTCATAAATGAACATAAATCTCTCGGTGAAAAGTATGGTTGAAGGAGGAATCGAAACTATACTACCTTGCCTCTTGACAAATTCATATTCCAACTCATGAGAAAATAGAATTAGATTATGATGCAGGAATTGATAATTTCACAGCAGGTGGCTCCACAATGTCTTTCCGTAGTAATGGTTCAGTCCAGTTTATATTTAGGATTTACATTTTTCCCTTTATTTTAAATGTAGGATTCCAATTATTAAAATTCTTATTAGGTTACTAAATTTTCTCTAAACTGGACATTCAAATAGTGTAGAACTTGAGTAGTTAGGGTAGTTGAAGTTTAAATTCTTTTCGATTTACGTGTGAGATATCAGGGACTTATAGGTTCACTTTATTACTTATGCTGACCTATGCATGTACGGAGTTCTTAAGACCAAATTAAATCTTTAATTGAGTTTAGTGACAAAATTATTCTTCTTATGAGCATACAAGTTATATTTGGTTTTAACAAGTTTTTGGCACCGTTTCTGGTGATTTTAGTCAGTTTAGTTTATAATCCTTTGGTAGTAGTGCCATAAATTTGTATACATATCAATTGGGGTCTAATCAAGTTTTTGGTGCCGTTGCCGGGGATTAAGTTATAGTCTCTAATGGTTTCATAAATTTGAATATGCACAACTTATGGTCTTAACAAAAACCCACGATACAATGTGAGTTTTTTCAAGCTGCTACATGGGTTGCTCCTCTGCAATTTCTCTTCACTTCCCAACATCTTAACTTTCTCATCCGAACTCCGATTTGCACAAACTTGGAATCTATGGAAAACTTAGAGAGTTTAGATTATGGATATGGCCAGAGAGAACACTTTAGAGTTGATGGAAAAGACTGAATCTATAAAGTGTGCCAACTAGTATACTTTTAGGCACTATTATCTTCTTCCTTCAACTAAGCCATAGCAGTCATTTAAGAGTCCAGTTAAGTGAATAAGGCCTTTTCGGAAAGCTTGAAGTCTATTATCCATCCATACAAATATTGGAGCCATGGGAGGTTATTCTACAACTAAAAAGATCGAAATACAGTATGTATTATTAAATGTTGAATTTGCTGATTTTTGAACTTCTTTTCGCTCATTTCCGCTCAATGGTTGGCCCCTTATCACAAAATTGAGAAAATAGAGCATTATGAAACTTATTTATCTCATAAAAATATTAAAAACTAAGCATAAAATGAGTATTTAAGATACTCATCATACCCTTTGTTGTCTCTACCAGGTTTCTTACATAACCACATGGCTCTCAAGGACACAACTCAAATTTATACACAAAAAAAAAAAAAAAAAACCGTTCTAATTGATTCTGATCTCACAGAACCCAAAGAACTACTTGCTATAAATTTATGCTGCAATCTGTTATGAACCATTAAAGAAATAAGGACTATATCTCACATAATCTATTTATCTTTGTTGGGTTTGAGATTATCCATATCTTCGTCTCTAGTGTTTTACAAGACATGGCTACTTTAGAGATTTATTTATGAAGATTTGATGGATTAAACGTAGAGTCCTTGGGAGAACTAGAGTAGTTCAAAAATAAGGTCGTCCCCGTTCGCGGGGACATGGCGAGTTGATAAATTCAGAACTAGGGTCGGCGGCGTGGAATGCAAAGTCGGTTTGGAATCTTAGAGACGAGGTACTTGGGGAGCAAGTTCTGCAGATGGGTTTAGGATCGTTTTAGCAAGTGGATAAAAAATAAATCAAGAAGATCTGGACTTTTAAGATATCGAACCAGAATAAAAAACATATCAGATTTCTATTCTGAAGAGGATACTTGAGTTGAAAGTTTCCTTATTTCTATAGGACAACTTAAAGGAAAGTACATAAATTAGAAGGTAGATTTTGAGTCTATTAGAATGATGATCCATCCTTATCTAAACTTCAGGCCAGAATCCACGAGATATATTTGAGGATTGGAAGTTTCTCATCCACCAATTTCGAGGAGCAAAGCTTAAGAAGACAAGCAAGAATGCGGAAGTCTTGAAAAGTGTGGAGTCTGAGATTCTTAGTTGAGGTATTGCACATTAAAAGCCTTTCACCTTGTGAAAGATGATGTACTTCATTTTCTTCATCTTATTTATGTAATGTAGGTTATGGGTGTGCGATCTTGTAGAGAGGGGAATAGAGGGAGTTCATTCTAAATTCCACTATGAGTGATTAGGTTTCAAGAAGGGTCGTGGGTAGAGAAGGAGTCTTGCACCACATACGACTAATTGTAAACCTTGAATCAGATAAGTGGAAATCCTTGCATCTAGGCACAATCCTGTGGATGTAGGCAATTGCGGAACCATGTAAAATATCGTGTGTGCTTTTACCTTATTGTGTATATATTTTATCTTCTCTGCACACACAACATTCCACAAGGGGAGTTTGAACCCACCGCACCAAAATCCGAACTACAATACAACCCTAACATCGGGAGGCTGTGTGCAGAACACACATATCATATGTTAATTGTAGTATCGAACTGATCGCTCTGAAGTTATTGATAACATCCTTAGGATTTACTCAACTCATTGGTGTGTGAATATCATATGGATACAATGAATAACGAAATGTCCATAAAATGCCATTAACTTCTTGATGATGAAAACTATGCTTACTTGAAGATACACATAAGTAGTCTCATCAAATAATTATGAATATAAGTATGGAAATCCGTAGTGACAAGATGGAACATCCTAATCAAAATTGAAAATAGGGATACGATGATCAAGCCTAAGTCATAATGGAACTATGAAGAAAGAAAAGCAGCTTCAAAAAACTTGCTCTCCATACTATTTATTGGCCCAAGGGTACCTCTAATTGAGGTTTTAATGATTAAAAACAAAGGTAATAAGTTACTAATGGTTTACTTGAAGTAGTGGCCAATTGTAGTGATTATAGACAGACTAGATCATTCATCCATAAATTGAATCAAATCAATTCGAAGTAAGAAAATCGGCATTCTAAGTTCAAGCATCACATGAAGACTTTGTAATCTTAGGAATCCTTTAAGTTGAATGCATTAGTGTACTTAGGGTATTATTATTTATCATGCATCACTTATAACTCGATTTTTAATTCTAAAATTGCATATTTTTTAAGAACTCGAGTTTGAGCATAAAACCTTCGGTTTTACAATCCTAACATGTACTTCAATGAAACATCTAAGGTTTAGAAATTATTTGAATCAAAAACACAAAAGTGTTGAGTAGTTTCTAAGGTCAACTGGTTGAGCAAAAATACTCAATAGGTCAGGTCAGTTAAATCGACCAATTGAGCGGATTGACTGTTCCCATCAGCTGCGATGTGCATCTCGGTCATTTGGATGCAGTAGCCTTTTTTTGGATATGGTTGGCCAAACGATCAACCGGTTGGTAATCGGATGAGATGCGTAACTCGATCGATTGGAGGTAGTAGTCAGTTTACATGAACCAATAGAGCAAATAGTTAACGGATTGCTTAACCGATTGAATCCAACGGTTATAAAACAATAACATGTAATGCATTAAATGCACAACGGCTAGTGCATTAAATGAAGCAGTTGACTAGTTAGTGCGAATGGTTGATTGATTGGTAGTAATTGGTTGTCAAATTCCCGCTTCTATATATTTTGTGTTTTAGGGATCATTGATGAGCTTAAAAGTCATCCATTTTTAGTGTTTTAAAGTCTATTTTGAAGTTTAAAAGAATGATTCTGTGCGGAAATATGGAATAACTAATCAAAGCGTTATTCGACAAAGATTCAAGAGAAAGAAGAATTTTGCGAGAAAAAGACGAAGGTGGATGAGGCGTTAATGAAATAATTGGCGAATCAAGCTTTGCGGCGGGAAAAGCAACGAGAAGGATGAAAAGACGTGTCGTGAAGGCATACTGACTGATCAAAATGCATATTCGAGGTTGCCATTGGCGAAAACCGATCGGAAAGCGAGAAGCAATTGAAACAATCTGACTAAGAGTTGAAGAAACTCAAAGTCGGCAACTGAGGAATTGATGAAGAAGAAGGCATGAAGTCGCGACATCACGGGATGCGATCAGCGACATAAACAACGAATTAGAAGCGGTCGCGACATTAGCGTGCAAGGAAAGAGTCCGCGACAAGATCGGCTCAGAGAAGGTCATTGACATCGGGAAAATCGAAGGAAATTGATTGGTCGCGACAAGAAGCGCTTGAAGCTATGACGAGGTTTGAAAGATGGCGATGTGACTTAAATACATTTGTCGCTGACGAGGACTGATGTCGCGACGTAAGCAACCGATTGAAACCTCCGAGAGACATAAGTTGATGTCGCGACAGAGATTGATGTCGCGACAATAGGCGTCTTTCGATTGAAGGTAAGCGAGTTCCTTAAGTTGATGTCGCGACAAGGTATTAATGTCAAGGCGCCGGGAACCATGAGTTGAAACCTGCGAGGGCGTGAGGCGATGTCGCGTGAGGGATTGATATTAGCGACATCGAGGTGACTTGATCTAACGCAATTCTTTAAGTTAATGTCGCGGCAGTGATGTCAGCGACGTCGGAGAAGACCAGTTGAGGAGAACGCAGGTCATGAGCTGATGTCGAGCAAGAGATCGATGTCGACATCGAATCTTTGAGTGAAACTGCAGAGAACATAAGTGATGTCGCGACAAGAGATTGATGTCGACAGGGAAGGCGTCATTTTAAAAACTGCGACATGGATGATGTCGCGACATTGATTCTTATGCGACATAAAATGCCTTGGAAAACAAAGGAATGTCATGACTTATTGATAAATCTTTGCGTGAGTCTTGACTATCTAATGTCGCGACAGGGATTTGATGTCGCGACACGAGCGACTGAACATGGGCGATCCACTTGGAAATCCACGAAAAGAATGCGGTAGGATTAGGGCCCGGTGAAATTTATAAATCTGTGACTACGAAAAAGGCGGTAGTGGAGAAGCATAACAAAAGATCTGGGTAGCCGTTGGCTTCATTTTTTTTTTTTCTTCTTTTCTTTTCTTTTCTTTTCTTTTCTTTTTTCCGTCGTTTTAGATTAGATTAGATTATTTTTATCATTCTTCATGTAGTTTATTTTTACGGATCGAATGTTATCGTTTTGAGATGAAGTGAATCACGGAAATTCAGCTCTTTTCAAATTACTACGGAATATTTGAAGTCCGCACAAACTACGGAATTTGAATTTTCTAGTTTCACTTGCGGAGTTGTTCTTATGATCGGAGGAATCTTTGTAGTGTGTATTGATGTGTTGAAGCCCGGCTTAAGTTAAAGAAATTTGCTATAGTCGAATTTATCTTTCTGTAGTTGTTTCCAGTGACTTGTGAATTTCGGAGTTTATAAATTTACTTACGGGTATGGGTTAAATGTTTTGATGAATATCAGTTTCTTATACGGATTTAAGATTTGTTTCATTGCTCTACGATTTCAAAGGAAGCCACAGGTGACACGGAGATGGCATTCTGAGACTTTAGTATTTCTTTTAAGGTATATTAACTGCTATTAGAATCTAATAGGCTAATAAGTTTACTTAGATAAATCCTCTTCTCACTTGAAATCGAATGAGTTAGATGAGTTATCAATTTAAGCTGACGGAGAGTTCACCTCGGTCGAATAGTGAGGTAATCCAGAGTGTTAGGCAGGTCTAATCAAAGGAAGGTTGATCTATTCTAATTGAAGGAAGAGCAACCGAGGAAGTTGTATATCCTTGTAGATAACTTAGGGGCCCAGGTTTACGATCCATAAAATGGGTATGAAGTATTGCAGAAAATGCCGGACTAAATCCATATTCAAAGTAATTATCTAATTCCTTTGTCTTGAAAGAATCGGGAAAATTAGATAATAAGCGTAATGGAGTGTGGAAATCCAGAACATGTGCTAAGCGCCTTGGGCCAGTTTTAAAAGCACGAAATATCTGAAGCAATTATATCATTGTTAACTCGAATTGATTCTTCACAATAGCGGTGTTCTTGATGTGTACTCTACAAGGATAGCTATTGGTGTCCATTTATTCTCGATTAGTCATTATTCTTTTATTCTTTATATTCTAGTTTAGTTGATTGTTCATTCTTTACTCCATATCCTTGTACATTTCACAGTTTTTAAAATTTGGATCAAAATGTCATATTATGAATCCAAATGGTATGGAGCTAGAGTAGTCATGGTAGTTGATTTCAAATTCTTGAGATCTCACAGTAGGATGATATACGGACTTATATCCATTATATTACTTGTCGACTGTGCACTTACTTGAGGATATTAGGCGAGCCAAGTTGAAAATGATTAACATGAGGAGGTGTTTTTTGGTTTATATAGTACAAAAGACAATAAGTTTTATTGTAGCATTTGCACAGGGATTATATAATGTCCTTTGGTGATAGTGTCATAAATTTGTATATGTCTTTTAGTCCTTTCTAAAGTTTTGGCGTTAATCGGGGATTAGATAATAGTCCTTGGTAATAACGTCATAAATTTGTATATGTCTTTTGGTCTTTACAAGTATTTTGGCGCCGTTGCCGGGGATTAGACAATAGTCCTTTGGTAATAGTGTCATAAATTTGTATATGTCTTTTGGTCTTTACAAGTATTTGGGCGATTCTTAAGTCGAAAGAATTTAGTAAATCAATATTCAGACGAAAGAGGGAAATGCTAATTTGGTCATTTTAAAGAAAAAGAACAAAAATAGTTTTTCAAGCAGTGGTTATTTTTAGCCACTAACCTTTAACAAACCATATTGAAAATATGTGTTGACCAGACTAATCCTATTAATGAAAGTGTGTTTTGATTTCAGGGACAAAATTTTAATGCATAGGAAAGCAGAGAACAACGTCCCAAGTTCAGCTGATAGCAATGAGAATGAACACGAGAAATGAATATCGGGGGTCGGAGGAGGCTGATCTTTTGAAGAGCAGTCTTTGCCGGTTCATGGGGGATAATAGAAAATTTGTTATTGAGTCTCCATGAACAAAGTTCGCGAGTGGAAGCAGCTGCTACCAATTCTCAAATTTTTTGAGAACAAATTTACCAATGCATCCTGAAAGACACGAAACACAAGTAGAATGGTGGCCTAACCACTGCAAAGCAGGAGAAGATACAACCCAAAGTGAAACAAAGAAGAATCGAAAATTTTGCATGGGTGTACGGCTTAGGAGTGGGAAGGAGTTAGAAAGATGAAGAAAAAATGACGGCAACGAAAGAAGAAGAAGGGAAGCCCTAAAAGGAAGAAGCAGCGGAGAAAAGAAAGAAGGAGGTAGACGGGAAGAATATCGAGCTCTTAGACCTGCAGTCTCATTTCCACAGTATAATCAAGATAGAGGAGAAATTTGCAAGGTTTTTAAAAACCTTTCAGAAGCTAGAGATCAGTATGCCCTTTACAGAAGTGGTGACTCAGATGCCACTCTATTCAAAATTCATGAAGGACATACTGAGCAAGAAAAGAAAGATAGTAGAAGAAGGGATTGTGAAACTCACTACTACTTGATCTTTGTGATACGAAGAATTGCCGAAAGATGAAGGATCGGGAGTTTTACTATTCCTTGCATCATTGGAGAATTCGAATTCGAAAGCTCTGCAAGTGACTCGGGAGCTAGTATAAACTTGATGCCTCTTTACATTTCCTTGAGCAATTAAGTTTGGGGAGGTTATTCCCCTTTACTATTACTCTTCAAATGGCAAACGGATCGATGGTAAACACGAAGGAGTCTTGGAAGATGTCTTTAGTCCTTTGTTAGAAATTTGTTTTCCCAGTAGACCGTCATTACTGGACATGGAAGAAGATTCACAAGTACCTGCATTGGGGGAGACTAGTCTAGCTATTAGAGCTGCCACGATCGACATGCGGGAGTTCTTACCTTGAGGGTTGGAGAGGAAGGCTGCTTGCTTTCAACTTGATCAAAGCATACGGGGCTCTGGAGCATAGACGAGGAGAAAATTGCAATGTAGTTGATGATGTCGATACACACAGCCTGATGTTCCACTGATGATTGTAATGCTCAAATTTTTTATGATGAAAAGAGATGAATTCCCAGTATATTGAGATGACTACTACGAATGTCCATACAACGAGTTTCATTCTACTAAAAGCTGTGTTGAGCTGAAGCAAAATAGAAATGACAAAGGAAAATAATGAAAGGAGAGACTCATCGAAGCCGGTGAAGAGGGGCTAGTGTTGAAAGAGTTGCGAGTCATTTGAAGTATGCTTACTTAGAATCACCAAAGAGAAAACCGAGTGATTATCTGCTGGAGCTATTGATCTTTGAGGAGCAGAGATGGCGAAAATCTTAAGAAGCATAAAGAGTCTATAGGCGTGTAGTCCCGTTGAAGAGTTGAAGGGTATCTCAGGTCCATCAATTTGCATGCACAAGAAATTCTGCTAGAAGAAACTTCAAAGCTATCATGCTAGAACATCAAGGAGATTGAATCCGGTGATGAAGGAGTAGTTAGGAAGGAGGTTCTCGAGTGCGAATCTTTGGTTTTTATCTATGCAATTCGGATAGTCCATGGGTGAGCAGTCCATGATTCTAAAGAAGGGTGGGATTCTTGTGATCCTGATGAGAAAAATGAATTGATTCAACGAAGCAGTGGCGAGGATTGAGGGTATGCGTGATTCTGGGAAGTTGAACAAACCACGGAAAAGATCATTCCCTACCGCCCTTCATTGATGCGGATGTTGGGCCAGATTAGCGAACGCCCCTCATTTTGTTTCTTAGATGGAATTTTCGGGATACAATCAGATTGCTATTGCACTGAGGACCAAGAAAGACCACATTCATACCCGTATAGTACCTTTGCCTTGAGGAAGGATGTCATTTGGGGAGCATTAATCTCTGCTACATTCCAGAGGTGTATGATGTCAATATTCTCAGACTTGGTTGAAGAGGTTATGGAAATTTTTATGGATGACTTCAACGTGTATGGATCGGTTTGATCGGTGTTTGAAGAACACAGGCTTGATTAGCAAGATGCGAGACAAGCGGCTAACCTTGATTGGGAAAAAATTCATTTTATAGTAGAGAGGTATTGTTCAGGGCGTAAAATTTACAGCTCTTGGGTGAAGTAGACGATCAAGGTATCCATTATCAAAACTCTTACCACCTACCATAGTAAAGGAGTAAAGAAGATTCTTGGGGCATCTTTGGATTTTATAGGAGGTTCATGAGACTTCTGAAATAGCGGACCAACTATGCGGATTACTAGAAGGATCTGAGTTTGATTTTGATAACTCTACAAAATTTGCTTTTGAAGGAAATCAAGATCAAATTGATTCGAGCACCCGTAATGGCTACCTGCTAGAATGGGATCGGGGGTTTGAAATAATGTGTGATGCCGGTGATTTTGCAATGGGATACGTCTGGGAGCGAAAGGAGAAAATATTCGGGACCATATGCTATGCTAGTAGAACCTTGATGAGGCCTGAGAAGATTACTTTCGACAGCGAAAGGATGCTAGCCGTAGTATTTGCTTGTGAAAAATTCGAGACGATACGTGCAGTTCCCATGTTATTATTCATGCGATCATGCGGCGTCAAATTGCACGATGTCAAAGAAGGAGCTAAGCGAATTGATAAGGTGGGGTCTTTGCTATTGCAAAGTTTGACTTGGAGATCAAGGATAAAAGGGGTGTGACAATGTGATAGGCGATCATTTGTCAAGAGTAGAAAGAAGAGCTGGCGAAGAAGAAAGTAATCTTGAGAGAACTTCCCGGATGAGCAAGCTGTTTAAGTTTCCTTCCGAACTGCATGGTATGCGTATTTGTGAACTATTTAGCTTGTGGAGTAGTTCCTTGAAATTCATCTACCCGACGAAGAGAGCTGGAGCGACGGCGGGTATTATATTTGGGATGATCCACTATTATTTAAAGAGAGGTCTTGACATGATAAGAAGATGTGTGCGGAAAATGAACAAGAGTAATATGCGAATGAATGCCATGCATCGCGTATAGGGGACATTTTTCGGGAGAAAGAACTGGCTCATAAGATACTCAATCTGGATTTTATTGGCCACTATATTCGAGGAGAGATTGTCTTTGAGTGGGTTAAATTGTGTGATAGATGCCAAGATTAGAAATATCAATGTGATAAATGCCTAAAAGGTATAATGGTGGTGCGATCTTTGATGTATAGGGGAATAGATTTTATGGGACCATTCCCATCATCATTTGGAACACAGTACATACTCTTTGCGGTTGATTATGTTCCAAATGGGTGGAAGCGTGCTTTGTCAAGGAATGATGCTAATACAGGTTGTGAGCTTCTTTACCCAAAAAATATTTTGAAGCGATTTGGAACACCAGAACTATCGTGGTGATGGGAATCCATTTGCGAGCAAATATTTGCAAAACTCATGAGCGGGTATGGAATCGAAGCATGTAATGAGTCCTGGCTTATCATCCCAGGACCAATGGACAAGCGAGGGGTACAACGGGGAGATTAAAAGAATACTTGAAAGGCGTGGAGGCTCGAGCAGGGGAAGGATTGGTCTTCGAGCTTGATGATGCACTTTGGAGAAGCTACGAGTTTTGCATACAAAACTCCCATTTGGAATGTCCCATCTGAATTGTTTTAGCGAACCATATGCGCTACCTGCAGGTGGAATACTGAGCAATGGGCCCTTGAGTTAGACTTGATTTAAAGCGCAAGGGAGGAGAGATTGCTCAGTATGCAGGCTGGAAGAATTGAAATGAAGCCTATGATAATGCTAAGTCTGAGGATAAGGCAAGAAATGGCACGATCAAAGGATCGAGGAAAGAGTTGACGAGGGAACGAGGTTCTCTTGTTTAATTACAGGCGAAATTGTTCCGGGAAAGTTGAAAATCAATGGAGTGGGCCGTACGGTGGTGTCAAACGTACATTTGGGCATTGACATTAGGACCGATATTGGAGAAGAATTCAAAGTCAATGGGCCAGTGAAGCATTATCTAGCGGGGAGGAAGGAATAGAAGAGCTCAAATGAGTTATCTAGAAGAAGAACGAAAGCGGCAAGTCCGGCTAAGGACTCAAAGGCGAAGCGACTAATGGGAGGCAACCCATAGAAAATTTAGTTTCTGCTTTTAGATTTTGAAATTTTTTGTTGCCATAATTTTGTTTTGATTAGTTCTTATAAAGATAGAATTCATTTTGAGAAGTTAATAGTAGTTTAATTAAATTTTCTTGAATCATGCAGTATGCGTCTGCAGGGTGGGGGCGGGAGTGAGTACGAGCCCGGGACACCTCCGGCTGACTTGCGAAATGTCACGACATGAACAAGAGTAGCTTTCTCCTAAACCAAGCACATGAAATATAGATGCATTGCTTGATGAATTTACATTTGAAAATGCTTGAATAAATGTACAAGAGTATAGGATTAATAAAGATTCAAGATATTGAGATCATTAAACAAAGGGCATAGGTCGCGACATAAACAAAAAAACGAGAATGCAAAGTCACGACATGGGGCGAAGCAATACACAAAGACCTAGTTATGTCGCGTGAGCTTGGTATGTCGCGACATAAAAGTCCAGGAGTGAATAAACTCTCTTAAATGCCACAAACTAATGTCGCCCAAATAAAAATGAGCGAAATTGATGTCGCGACAAGCAGATTTAATGAAATAATAATTAGCCCTCAAAAAAATTTGATTGAATTGCAACTGTTGGATAACTTTTTCCCTCAGCTCAAAGCTTTCAGAAGCGGGTTCATCCTCCTTCATACGATTAATTCTGAAAACCCTAGCTCTCAAAATCTTGAGAAAGCCATACATTTCAAATCATTGAAACCTCGAACCTTGTCCCTAACACGGAAGAGATCATGGGAGAATTATGTCTGACCGGGAGAAGAAATCAGACGAAAGAGCGTGGAAGAGATGCCCACGAAGCACCGAAGCACCGGCGGTTTACGAAGAAAGAGCGGACAGAGAAGGGAAGCGAGAAGAAGAAGTAGTAGAGTTTGTGTCAGAGGAAGCTTATTCCAACTGGAAGAAGCATTACGCCAACAAGGGGTTCATAGCAGAAAGAAGATTAGGAAACCACATACCCACTCAAGAGATGATTGAACAAGAGTTGGAAGCGATGCACACATCAAAGTCATTTGCACGGCAATGGTGAAAGAATTTTATTCCAATCACGGTAGAGCGGGGAAAGACAACTGCGTATTCGGTCGGAGTGTGGGTACCATACGGAGCAAGGCGTTAAGCCTATGGAATGGCGAGAGCATGGCTTATGGGTCGAGTTCAAGAAAGCTCTTGGAAACCCAAATTTTAAGAAGATTGCCAAAAAGCTCAACGCGGAAGAAAGCCTGACTAGGACAGGGAAGGAGGACCAAAACCACGAGCGGAGGAAGCCTCGGGAGGCTAAGGTATGGTTCTATTTCTTGGCCTCTGTTTTGGTCCCAATGAGGCATGTGTGCACGGTGAGAAGAAGCGAAAGCAATTATACTCTATGCTATTACGAAGGGTACAAGATCATGTAGGAATAATTGAAAATTCTATAATGAGGTACCATGAAGGAAATAAGAGAGAGTGATCCCTCGCGACAACAAATAAGCATTTTTTGTGTTTAAAGAGTGGGGGTGAAGGGAGTGTCTGGGAAGAAGAGGAAGAAGTCCTATGACATCACCACTCTACTAACGGGAGTAAACGGACGAGGCCAAAGAAAAAGGGGTGTTAGTTGAAGCAGAGAAGAAACCCATTCAAAGCAAGATAAGAAGAGGAGAATCACGAGGCTTCCTCCACGAAAATAATACTTTCACATTTGTAGACGATGAAGGGCAGGATGAAAGAAGCCAGTAGATTTCTCATTCCCTTAGCTAGTTCTCCCCACAGCAAAGCGGAACATTCAAGAGCGAGGAGAATGCTCGAGGGGCCCTGAGAGAGCAATTGATAATAGGTCCTCTAGTGCCATCCAGAGAAAAAAATGGAGGCGGAAGTTGTTTTGCAGTGAGTTTTGGGAAGGGAGTGCAGAAGAAAGATTAAAGAGATCCATTATTAGGAGAAGGTGACAGAGAAAACAGAGATGAAGAGGTTATTTGGCAGCAGGGACTTTGGAAAGATGAGAGATCAGTGCTGCTGATAGTGATCCTGGATCTTTTGAGTGGTTGGCGTGGGACCTCTCGACTCTAACCATTATGAAGAAAAAAAAGGTAGAAACGAGGAAGCTAAATTAGGAGAAACGGTCAGAAAGGATTCAAATTTTTACTTACAAGTCTCTACAAAAAGATTTTGAGAATAAAGCTTGGATGATAGAGACCATGAGATCTTTGAATCCTACGAGAGCGAGAGAGAATGGCTAGAAATTTGGATTTGATTAATAACAATCTTTCAATTTAAAGTAATGGGCAAATGGAAACACAATGAATGGCTTAGGGAAGAGACAGGATGAGGCTAAAGAAACAAGAAGGGGTTGATCTCTCAGTGGTCTTCATTGAAGAATCAGAGTTGAGGAAGGCCCAAGAAGAGAAGGAAAGAAATGAAATTCCCTCCATTCCCGGCTCATTTGATTTACCCCAGACTAGATCCCACAATATCTTTGCTGCCTCTTCCAAGAAAAGATAGACTTCTTCGACGAGCCTTCCTTGTACTCCCAGCTTTGTACGATTTGTATCCAACATTTTGCAATTGAATCAGAAATAAAATGATGAATTTGAATTGAATTGTTGTGTTACCTTGGTTTGTTAAATTTTGTGTTGCTTTGTGGTTCATAGTTAGGAAAATAAAAGTAGGAATTAGTTCAAAGAATAAAAGCTAACTGAGATGTAATGAAATTTGAATTGAATGAAGCGGGTTAGTTTAGGAATAAGCAATTGTAGAATAAGGGGCGAATGGATACGGTTTGATTGAAACCTGAAGTGCAAAGTGACTTAAGTCTGGCAGTATGTCGAGGAATAAAGGAAGGTAAGACAATGAAAGGGGCAAAACATAATTTTTGAGTTTGTGAGTACGAGCATTAAGTCGAGATCCTGTTGAATATCAATTAATTTAATTACTCGTATCAACGAATAAGTCGAGAAATCCTTATGGTTAGTCACAGCTATTAGGTCAAATTCTAGAATTTGTTAGATTATTGATTAAGGCGAAATCTAGGTGACCACAGTGACGAATGATGTGAGGCCATTCTTGGATAGTTTGAGCCATTCTGGCAAATCCCACCATTCATATCTTTGATGCATATACCTTAGTTCCTGGAGTTGAGCCAAATAAGCTTATTGTTCAAAAGTAAACCAATGGAAACTAGCCCATCTAAAAAATCAATCCTTAGTAAGAACCTATGATTACCCGAGGAATTCCAAGGAAGAAGAAATGAAGTTTGAAGTATATGTTTTTGAGGAACTAGGAAAAATATAAGAAAAGAATGAAAGAAAAGGCAAGGAAACTGAGAAAAGCAATAGAAAGAAACATAAGGAAGTTTTTATCTTGTGGCCTAACTCTCTTGAACAATTAAGTTCTTAGGGTGTTTCAACACCTAGTACCCTAATGCCATGCGGGTGCAGAATGCTAACTTGAGTTCGCTAAGAGTGTTAGAAGCACAAGGTAAAACGTTGCACTATCCTTAAATCGTGACAAACAAAGGAAATTTCCTAGTTGAATTACAAATGAGGAATAGGGGGGCATATAGTTCTGAATTGAAGCAATCAAAGTATTAAACATGGGATTTAGGGGAGTTTATTAAAGAAACTACAAGAAAGAAGAGACGATAGAGAGGATAGAAAGGGTTAGGGCAAATCTTGGCCTAAGATTCTTCAATCCCTACCCATTACCCAAGCCTAACAATATCAGCTGAGTCCCGATTGATCTTGAAAATTTGGAATTACCCTATATTGAGTGGGAGATCAACATGAACAACAAAACCTATGGAATTTGGAAAATAATAAAACAATCATGTGAAGGACTTTAGGGGAGTTAAAGTGACTCATTATGAAGATGAAAAGAAAATAATTTATTATTCCAACGAGGATCTAAAGATTATGTTGTTTGTAAAACAATTTCAACAGTTTAGTTTTGAATACTATAAAGATTAAAAACTAACCTTTAACTGGACTTGAAGCTAGATGTACAGAAAACAATGCATTCTTTGTATTTCAATCCGCCCATTGCCCTCGCTACCAAAAGCGAGCAGAGAAAAATGTCCTTTTTGTTTGAACAAACAATTCTTTCTTTCTTTGCTTGAGTTAAGCAAAACTTTAAGTTTGGGGAGTTTGATGAGGCAAAGTCATCGTTTTAGTCCATTTTTCTGATCTATTTTGATTAAAAAAGACTAATTCCTATGCAGAAATATGGAATAACTAATCAAAGCATTGTCGACAAAGAATTCAAGAGAAGAAGAATTTTTTTGCAGGAAAAGGAACGAGGAATGTGGATCGGCGTTAATGAAATAATTGGCGAATCAAGCTACTTGTGGAGAAAAGCAACCTGAGGATGAAAAGACTGATGTCGTGACCCTATGGCCCGATCAAAATGCATATTCGGGTTGCAACGTGAGCCGGTGGAAAGCATTAGTGAAACGATGCAGTGGGAGTTGAAGAGCTGAAGTCAAGCAACAAAGGAATTGATGAAGAAGAAGGCATGAAGTCGTGACATCAGGATCTGATCGCGACATAAACCTTGAATTAGAAGCGGTCGCGACATAAAGCGTGCAAGGAAAGAGGTCAGCGAATCATTTCAGAGAGAAGGTCGTGACATCAGGAAAATCGAAGGAAATTTGATTGAGATTGACAGCGCTTGGCATGATAGAGTTTTGAAAGATGGCGATGTGACTTAAGAGCATTTGTCGCGACAGAGGGTGATCATCGCGACACGAAAGCTAACGATTGAAGCCTCGAGACATAAGTTGATGTCGACAAGAGATTGATAATACATGTGATAGGCGTGCTGATTGAAGGTAGTGAATTACTAAGTTGATGTCGCGACAAGGTATTAATGTCGCGACGCCGGGAATATGAGTTGAAACACCAACGAGGGCGTGGCGATGTCGCGACGAGTTGATGTCGTGACATCGAGGCGACCCGATCCCCAACCTGCAGTTCTTTAGTTAATGTCGCGACCAAAGATTGATGTCGCGACATTGAAACCGAGTTGAAACGCGAGGTCATGAGATGATGTCCGCGACCGGAGGGTTGATGTCGCGACGTGAAGACCAGTTGAAGGCTGCGAGACTTAAGTTGATGCCAGCGACGAGAGATCGATATCACGACATCGAGGAATGAGCAATTGAAACCTGCGAGGCGCCAAAGTGATGTCGCGACAAGAGATTGATGTCGCGACATCAGGAAGACTTCAGTTTAAAGCTGCAGCGACATGGATGATGTCGCGACATTGATTCCTTGTCGTGACATAAAATGCCTTCAGGAAAACAAAGGAATGTCATGACTTATTGATAAATGATGCAACAAGTGCCAACTATCTATTGTCGCGACAAGGGATTTGATGTCGCGACACGAGCAATTAACATGGGCCGATCCGGCCCCGGAAATCCGCAAAAAGAGATGCATTGGATTAGGGCTGGCGAAACTCCTATCATCTATGACTACCGGAAAAAAAGAGCGGTAGGTGGAGAAGCAGAACAAAAGATCTGGGTAGCCGTTGGCTTCATTTTTTTTTTTTTCTTCTTTTCTTTTCTTTTCTTTTCTTTTCGTTTTAGTCGTTTTAAGATTAGATTAGATTATTTTTATCTCATTCTTCATGTAGTTTTATTTTTTACGGATCGAGATGTTATCGTTTTGAGATGAAGTTAATACGAGAATTCCATTCTTTTCAAATTACTACACCGGAATATTTGAAGTCCATACAAATTTCACGGAATTTGAATTTTTCTAGTTTCACTTGCGAGTTGTTCTTATGATCGGAGAATGCGTAGTGTGTAATTGATGGTGAAACCCGGCCGTTAGAGCTGTATAGTGAATTTATCTTTCTGTAGTTGTTTCGGCGGCTTGTGAATTTGGTTATAAATTTACTTACAGGTATGGGTTCAATGTTTTTGATCCCCGAATATCGAGTTTCTTATGCAGTTTAAGATTTGTTTATTCTTTGCGATTTAAGCCCTCTGAGTGACACGGAGATGGCATTCCTGAGACTTTTGAAACATTTCCTTTAAGGTATATTAACTTTTGCTATTAGAGATCTAGCCAGACTTTAATAAGTTTACTTAGATAAATCCTCTTCTCACTTGAAATCAAGAATGAGTTGAATGAGTTATCAATTTAAACAAGCAGAGAGTTCACCTCGGTCGAATAGTGAAACCAATCCAGAGTGTTAGTTGAGATCTAATCGAGAAGGTTGATCTATTCTAATTAGGAAGGCTGACCGGAAGTTGTATATCCTTGCTTGTGGAGTAACTTGGGAGCTAAGGTTTATAGTCCATAAAATGGGTATGAAGTATTCACGAAAGAAAAATGTCTGGCCAAGGAAATCCACTATTAAAAGTAATTATCTAATTCACTTTGTCTTGAAGAATCGGAAAATTAGATAATGAAGCGTGGAGTGTGGAGAAATCGGTATCTTGCTAAGAATGCCTTGGGCTGAGATTTTAAAACACAAAATATACAAGCAATTATATCATTGTTAACTACAGGAATTGATTCTTCACAATAGCAGTGTTCTTGATGTGTACTCTAAAGGATAACTATTCAGTGTCTATTTATTCTCTCAATTAGTCATTATTCTTTATTCTTTATATTCCAGTTTAGTTGATTGTTCATTCTTTACTCCTTATCCTTGGCATTTACGATTTTTAATTTGGATCAAAATGTCATATTATAAAGGGATCAAATAGTATGGAGTAGAGTAGTGCAGGTAGTTGATTTAGAATTCTTGAGATCTACATGGGATCGATATGGACTTATATCATTATATTACTTGTCGACTGTGCATACGGGATATTAGGCGAACCGAGTTGAAATGATTCTTGAGGAGATTTTTTGGTTTATATAGTAAAAAGACAATAAGTTTATTAGCACTGTTGCCTGGGATTAAATAATAGTCCTTTGGTGATAGTGTCATAAATTTGTATATGTCTTTTGGTCACTTTACAAGTTTTTGGCGCCGTTGTCGGGGATTAGATAATAGTCCTTGGTAATAACGTCATAAATTTGTATATGTCTTTTGGTCTTTACAAGTATTTTAGGCGGATTGAGATTAGAGCAAATAGTCCTTTGGTAATAGTGTCATAAATTTGTATATGTCTTTTGGTCTTTACAATCATTTATTGTCATGAGACTTATTGCATTAAAGGTCACAACTACCATTTCTCTTGCTCAGTAACTTTCATTCTCAAATTATTAGTGCATTTGATTCTCTTTTGTATACCTAGAGTACACCATTGGTCTCATCCTAGCTTTCCTTGTATTTTAGTGATCATTTAAAGTTAGAGATTGATTTATTGTGTTTAAGAGTGAAAGCTTCAAGTGTACATAACTTGAAGAGATTGTGAAGAGCCTATTAGAGCCAAAATCTAAGTATACAAGAACAAGCTCAGTTTAGAGCTCGGGTTTAGTGGAACTCTCATCGGGGTTGAAGGTTAAGGAGAAGTGGACATAAACAAGGGTGTGCCAAACCACTATAAGTCAGAGTTTGTTTTCTCTACTCTCTAACTCTTTAGCTTATCTTTTGTTATCAATTTTGTCAAATTGAAAGTTGATTTGCAAAAAGTTTTTGAAATAACCAATTCACCCTCCCCTCCCCCTAGTATATTTGCTAAGTCATACTTACTTTCACTATTCAATGTGTGATGAATGACAGGATGTTCATAGAAACTGCAAAAGAAGAATGGGACACCCTTAAGAAAATACTTGGGGGATCAAGATGCAGATATCTGAAGGAAGAAGGAGGCGACAAAACCTTGAAAAGAGCTTGATCTCTGAACTTGACCAATGAAGATCAAGAAAGGGTCAATCGACATAGAGCACTCACTTCAAATGTCATAATAGAAAATGTTAACCAACAAAGAAAAAAAGCTCTTATAAGCAAATTTATCAAACTATCAGTTACATCCATACTCGATAGCATTCTCATGTGATAATCAGACAGTTTAAGTTAGTAGTATAGAGAAAGGTAGTAAAGATCATACAAGAGAACTTGTGGAGTCAAGAGCATCGATCTAGAAAATAATGCAAACTAAAGTCTCTTAATCAAGAAGGACGACCCGAATTGGGCTAAGAACCAAAACTTTCAGATCAAGAAAGATTGGAAAGCACGTAGAAAAGATGTTATAGGGAATTGAGACCCACATGTCACAACAAAAGAAAAAATATATTTCTCAAATCAAGACTAACATGGAAGTACAAACGAAGAGTTTTGGTGTCTTATTTCCCACCATAAAAATGATCAAAGAGAAGTGGTAGTTCGATAGTGGCTGCTCACAACACATGATAGGAAAGAATCGTTTCTTAGCTGATTTTCAACCATCAAGTTAGGACAGGGTGATCTTCAGGATGGTGGAAAATGAAGAGTTCTAGGAATTGGATCATTAATCATTCTAGGATTGTCTAAACTAAAGAATGTGTTGCTAGTTGAAGGACTTGCAGTGAACCTAATCAGTGTGAGTAAACCATGTGATGAAGATCTTCTTGTGCAATTCACAAGAGATAAGTGTATAGTATGTAATCAAAATCACTGTCATATCATGGAAGGGAAAAGGTCTTCAAACAACTACTACTTACTAACTAGTACTGGCCTCTGTATGAATGAAATGCAACAACATAAACATAAAGGGGCATGGTTCCAACAGTCCAAACATGCCAGCATTAGTAATACCTCCATCACTGGACAATCAATCTGAAGACATCAAGATTTGAAAATTAAAATTGATCAGATAAGTAACTGTATCCTGCCATCCTACACCAAGTTCCAACTAAGTACAACAACCAGCCTACTGAAATTGCTCCATATGGATCTAATAGGTGTTGATTGAACTAGGTCTTTTGGGTTAACAAAAACCAAGACAATAATGAGAAATGTGTTCAGTACACTAGGAAAGTCCCCAGGTAAGTGGAGGGTCACAATGGTTTTCTATACCCCACTTGCCTTAAGCTCTTATCGCCTTGTTGATAGGCCTTTCCTAGACATATACTAACAAGTTACCAGCTACTGATTCGTGCCACAGTAGGCTGAGCTAAAATCAACAAAATTTATATACACCTAAGTTCCTACTCTTTGCAGTAGTGACTCTTTACTTGATATAGTGGTCTAGGATCGAACACGGGGATGGGTTTCATCCTAAAATGGTTTGCATCGATGCGTGAAGGTAAGGCTTTTACATTTGGACTCTTTGGAATTGTGTTTCCAAAAGCAGTGGGAATGGTTTGGGCGGAAATTGTAAAGCGAAAGTAAAGGTGAAAAAGTTAACTGAAGATTCGGGTCACTAACTTGGCAAGTTAGGAGGCGAACAAATCAATCTCGGGTTTATCTCAGCGTTATGACATCTGACACATAGTCCAAATTGCATACTTAGGATCTATGTTTAACTAGTAAACCTCACCGTGAAACATCTCCTATTTGAGTCAATACGGGTAGCATGCGGTTATGGCCCCTTTTAAAACCCCCCAACATTAAATTATCATTTTGAGGCTCGTAAAGACCATCCCCAAGAACTGTGATGCATCTCGAACTGCGCATCCTAAAGCATGGAGTATTGGCCAAAATAATAACGAGAATGTTACTTAACCTAATTTGAAGAACCCTAACATGTAAATATTATCTCAGAGGCTCGTAAAGACCATCTAAAGAACAAGTGCATCTCTCACACTAGCACTGCATCCTAAAGCATGGAGAGTATTGGCCAAATCAATAACATCCCATGTTATGCAACTATGTTTTTGAGAATAAGGGCCATAAATACACTACGTAGCTTTTAGTACAAAGGACAACATCTGCATATGCCCCACCACCCGAAGCTAGCTTCCTTCCTCTTCAAAGAGGAAGCAGCGAGCATCTCTTGAGTTGTCATCCTCAAGGAGAGAGGTGTTTAGCGGTAGAGAAAAGGAAGAGAGAAGAAGAGAGAGAAGGAAAAGAAATAAAGCAAAACCTAAAATAAAAGACTTTATTTACAAAAATAAAAACTTACAAAAAATCCTTCTCCATGATTATTACTCGATTGTTCTCGAATCGTTTCTCTCGCTCTTACAGAAACAAGAGGGGTTTATATAGGCCCACCTCAAGGTATGAAGAATACCAAAAAACCTATGAAATTGGTAAGTTATTGGACAATTAAGTAATACCAAGTTTGGGCGGTTTGCATTAATTACAAAGCATGACGGGCATCGATTTCGCTAGAGGTGAGGAATTTATGCTAGCGAAATCAATTTAAGCGAAAATGGAAAATTCGCTAAGGCCGGATAATTGCTAGCTAAGCGAAATTTCGCTAAACTAGCGAAAATGTTGTGAGTAAGCGAAATCGGGTTTTAGCTAAAAATGGTGCCTAAGCGAGCGAGGTGGTCTAGCGAAATTTGTTTTTCGGTAAGGTTACGAAATTTTCGCTAAGGTTGCGAAAATTTTAAGCTAAGGTTGAAATTTTCGCAATCTGTGAATTTTATAAACTTAGCGAATTCTTGCATCGTTGATCCTTCAACGCACTGTCTTGTTGCATGAATTTTCTTAGCTGCCTTTGTTTTCTTGTTAATTCTTGGGATGGTTGATGGGTGAGGACTTGAATTCCAACTTCATGATTCATCATTTGACTCGAGATTGAACTCAGTCTTGTAGAAAGCACAACTTGGCCAAATACTCTACAAATGGCATAAGTGTTATGAAGACTAGAACACTTCAATTGGTATAAATGACATGATTAATGCATAAAAAGCACTCAAAACCTATCTAATATAGGGTTGAAATTGCACTTTTTGGGCCTTAATCACACTGACAAAACGTTGTAATTCCTTAGCGATACAAAATAAAAGGAGATGCATGTGGTGATTTTGAAAGATTATGATTCAAAAGGTTGATGTCTTATACACAATGCTAAAGCTGAACAATTGATATCAAATTTGAAAACCGATATGAAAGAACCAAATCCATACGAGAACAATTCTATGTCAATGTTGGTTCCATGATTCTCAACTTGGATTTCCACCTAAGTCTAATTGGTCTTTTTGGAATCGGACTAAGCCCCAATATTGCAAATTGTTTCCCTCCCCATTTGCTTGACATGGCCTTAAGTTGTTGAACAACCTAGATAGAAATTTAGATTACACTTTTCTTTCTTTTCAATTATAATGTAGGATGCAATGCTTAAAATTCGAGTTCACAAAGTCGGAGTGTAGCGGGTCCATAGATGACTCCCAACCACTCAAGGTTTAGGGCATCAAGCCAAAGGATCGATGACCACTAACTCCTAGGCTTCACCGGATTTAGAATGACTTGAGAAATCAAGCACCTACAGATCGCTAAACTCTGCACATCCACCCATGCTTGAACACAAAATGGATGACTCCCAAGCAATTAAGGCTTAGGGCATCGGGTTTCAAAGGCTTTCGCCATACACCCCTCGGACCGTGCTCGGGTTTCAAAGCAAAATTTCACGACTTTATTTTCTTTTTCTTTTTTTTTTTTTTTTTTTTTTTTTTTTGGAAGACAACATTGGTCTTCAAATGTGGGTAACTCAAAACTATCCTAGGTAGCCAACATACTAGGTCGGCTGAGCGAAAGGAGGTATGCAAATTCCACTGCGACCCCATCGAAATACGGAGTGCGATGTGTGAGATTAGCATAAGGGAGATTTCAAGTTGAGCATCTTTGGGCGTGGCGACAAATTTAATTCAAGCATGGGAATTTGTTCTAGCATAGAAGTGAAAACATGATGATTCAATCATCGACATAGCAATTCAATTGTCAGTTTGTAGCAATTCAATTGTCGATTTGAAAAGAAAAACATTTACACCTAGCGAAGGCCTGAAACATGATATCTGAGAATCTGTGTATATAAAAGCTGAATAGCTTTTGATATAGCCAAAATGGCTAAATACATGCATACAAAGCTAAACACAAAAATATCACTTGCCTCTTATGGCTAAACATAAATCTAAACAAAATTAGTAGGCGGTTGATAAAAGGTAATGAAATATCTAAAAATGTAAAAGAAACTAACCACCTCATTCTTTGTGGTGGTGAGGTGGGTCTAGCTAACTATTCTTTGCTGACCCAGACATCAATGGCGCATCGATGGTGGGCTCCTCTCGTGACCGGGAGCGTAGGAAGACTGGGATGGGTCATAATACGAGTCGGCATAGATTAGCCTTTGGGCTGACCTCGATCTGGGCAGCTGTGCTGCGCTGCAGTGAGCGAGATGGCATTCATCGCACCGGCTATCTCTCTCGAGCTAAGCTTGGATGTACTCAGTGAATGATGTCTTTGAATAAAGGAGGAAGGCAGAGTATCTGCTTCTTGTTTCTTGATGTAGTATGTGGAGAGATGGAGGTGAACGATACGTCATGCAGGAGTCCTACGTACCTCGGGCTCGAGGGGGCGGAGTATATAAATCTATGTGGTGGTCCTCGGCCTCGGCCGGTACCTCCTCTGGTCTGTGATTAGGTATATGGAATGAGGCGGGCATAGTCATAACTTGGAATCCTCTTGACACTACATGTAGGCATCTGGCTCTCATCTCTGGCACCCAGGCTCCTCTGGAATCCATCTGCTCGAGAATAGCGGAGGAGGTCTCGATCGGTAGAGGATAACTCTCTGCTCGTGCCGAGGTCCTTGGAGTGGACCTTCTCCTCAAAATGCAAAGGGAGGCCATCACCGACTCGGAGGGGCTGAACGAAATCGGTCCGTTAGAGCGCCTCCCGGGATGGCTCCCCTCCTGCACGTAATCTTTGCGAGAGGAGCAGCTGAAATGGTACGTAGAAGAGATGGTCGATGAGCGACATCGAGGCGGGCTGCCTCTATGAATCTTGGACCGGTGTAGCATCTACGGCGGTCTTTGGAACCATCTCACGTGCGGTGGGTGGGCCCCGAGCTCTATAACCCTGGAGTTGCGACGAGGTATCACCTTGATCCCAGTCTTTGGCGAAATATCGGGTGGTGCAGGTACACCGGGCGGTCATCTATCTTTTGACCGGATCTCTAGTGGGCCGTCGTCTCCACAGGATGTCATGGAGTGGTATTTGCTGATTACCACTCTCGGGTAATAAAGCTAGTAGATCCACGAAGGGTAAGAGTGAATACTCCTCGATCAATCTCGTAGACTCCGTTATCACGGTCGACCCTCGTGCGGGGCGTCGTAGGAATGACTCTGATGAAACTTCTGCGATTGGAGTCATTATATTCCCCGAATGGGGTGCCTACGAGCAGGTGGCCTCAAGATCCTCGATCTTTGGCTGACGGTGAGGGTGATGAAGTCGCCTCCGCAATTTGGGATGCTTGGAGATGGGGGGCCAGAGATGATGACTTCCTTTGGGCCGAATGTGCGGGCCCGCTTGGGCCGGGCCCTCCCCCAACTCTCCCTCAGAGTGGTACGGGCCGATGGGGCCGGGGTCCGTAAGTCGATATCGTACGAATCCACGAGGCTCCTCGAGATGTTGGGACCGGTGATAGTACGGGGCTGGGGCCGGAGGCTGAGCCCTTCTCGAGCGTCTTTGAATCTCGCTCGAGGCGAAAGGCGGGACCCACCGTGCGAACCATACTGGAAATATGACTAATACTGGGAAGAAAGCTCGACTCCACCGGAAAATATAGCGCTACCTTTGTGGTGCTGAGCAGGAGCTCTGCAGGCTCTTGAACCATCTGACCAAAGTAAAGCCCAGACAGGCTCTCACCATTTATGTTGTCTGGCTGGCCCGCAAATCGGGGCTCGATGAATGATCGGATCTTTGGGGCGGGGCACCTGTGAGCCGCCGGCTGGGCGTGGCGATGGCTGGTTTGTGGAGCTTCAGTGGCTTCGAGGCTCGGTCGAGTGAAGCCAGCGACTCACGTCGAGCAGACGGGGCTCGTCTTGCGTGGGATGTTCCTTTGAAGGCTCAGTCCAAGTAAATTAGTTTGGGGCTCGAAACTGTTGGGGTCACGGGCACTGCGGGTCCACGGCGTGATCGTCGAGGCGACTCAGTAGACGGTGGCGGTGGCGGTCGGCGGGACGGGGACTCGGGGCTTATTTGGGAGCTCGGGACACGGCTGGGAGGAGAATGTGAAGTGGCATTCTAAACCCAGCCCCTCCCGGGTTTATATAAGCATCCAGCGCGTAGAAGGGTCTTACTTGCAATTTTTTGCTATTTTTAAGCGAATTTGGCTCACACACAGTACACCACCTTGCATTTTAAAATTTTAAATTAATTAATGAATATATAAAAATTATTATTATAAATTTAATATATGTCTTTTGTAATTAAAATTTAAGCACAACACTAGGTTATTCTAATTATTTTACTAGAAAATGAAAAATGCTAAATTAAAATTTTTGAAAAATAACTAAAATTAACAAAATTAACTAACTTAAAACAGAAAATTAGGTAATGGGCGCAATTCGGTTTTGAAACACCGAACAGTTCAAATTAAAGAATACCGAAATTCGAGAGATGATCTCCCTCGACCCGTCTGATAGCTTGGGTAGCTCCGTGATGTTGGGTGGCCAAATGTTGGTATTCTCGGGGGATGGATGTAGGATTGAGCAATTGGCTTGAGTTGGTGTTGGCAAGACCAATTCTTCTTTATCTCCTAATTTACGTCACTCCTTGCATTACTTGGGCACTTTGTGTACACCGCACCTTGTCCAGTGAAACAACCTCATTAGTTATATGATTTTTCGGTTTCCTAACAAATTTGGATTGTTGTTCAAATGGAAATGTTCGTTGAGATCATGTTACCAAAGGTAAGTTGCATGACTCCATTTCGGCAATTTATTATTGCATTGGCTGTGGCCAGAAATGGTCTTCCCTAAGATAATTGGTACATGATTAGGTTGATAGGATTGGCTCGGTGTCGAAGCACCATGAAATCTTGGGTAGTAGAATTTGTCTATTTCTAAGGACATCCTCAACTATCCCTTTGGGATCTTCAGCGATCTATCGGCTGACAGTAGTGTGATGTTGGTAGGTTCAAATTCACACAAGCCTAGCGCATATCACGAATATGGCATTGGAGTTCCTGCCAGCTCTATTGAAACAGCCTGGCTTCTCTATACCAATTCCCACCAATATTGGCGAAATTGTGGAGTCCCGGGATCTTTGTATTTAACGGATGTTTGCTTTGGATCATGCTGTGATATGTTCGGTGAGGCGCATCTTCGATGCCTAATCCGCTTCTTGATTGTGCAAGATCTTTGGTACATAGCGGGGACTTGTTTGATTAGGTCGGTAAAGGTATGTTAACCTTCACTTGCCTTAAGACCTCTAAAATGCACACTTGTTGAGTTGCCTTTTCTTCCTCCCCAAGTACTTGTGGAAAGGAGGTGGTATACGGTATTTCATTGAATCCTCTTCTAGGAGATATGCTCGGTTGCAATTCTTCTCCTGCTGGTTTCTTCAGCAGGGCTTTGGCATGGAATTGATCAACCTCTTTTCCACTTCTCAGGGTTATTATGGCCTTAACTTCATCCATTCCCGAATTGTTGGATGATCCTACCTCATGAATTCCCTTAGGATTTGGAAGTGTTTGTGATGGAAACCTCTCTCTCTCTTGTACCTCTAGCAATTTGTTGATCTTGGTGATTGAATACGCCCAGTTGTAATTTTACGGTTGGGGTGCTCTCAAGCCCATCTATTCCTGTTCATTGTATTCTCTACGTATCAATTCTTTGTGCAGGTTGCACATTAATTCCTTTGTTCTTGACAAAATTGCCCACCACCACTCAAATTCAATATGGCTTGTTCCATTGGAGAAGAGGATAGTGGTTGTTGTGACAATGAGGGAACCAAGGCGAGGTTTAGCCCACAGGGGGTACATAAGTTGGGGGGTTGGGTTTCCGAGCAAGGTTGGAGTGATTCCTCGATTGGAATTGTAAAGTGTGCCATGCTGGAGCATTGGATTGTTGTGGCAGATTGTCCACGGTGTTTGCACATTCGACATCAAATCCTTCAACTGCGGGGGCCATAGGACCTTTGTGCGGTGAGTGTCTGGGGATTGGAAGTGGGTGCAGGGGACTGATTTGGCTGCGGGATTTTCGATCCTTTGCTGCACCTCTTAGGTAATTTGCGCTGACTCCTCTGCGCTACATGGGGTTGAAATCACAAGCTCGTTTCTATTTCTTGATGGTGCATACATCCCACCTTTGGTTGGCGGTGGTCTCATCTATCAATTCTCTAGGGTTAGAAAACAATCCCGACCCTTAGAAGTTTCAGCCCATAATTTAAAATCCATGAAAGCGATCGGGATGTTTACTTAGAAAGTCTCACACATGGTTTCAGTTTTGCCTCATGGCGGAGACATACCACCATAGAAGTGAGGTTGCAAACATCCATTAGTAATTGACCGCTGATGTGGACATGCAACGTGGTTTCCATAAATCTTTCAAACATTGGTAAAATCTATCTTTGATATGTTTATAAGAAAGTGTAGATTTGTCTTTCAAATTATTGGTCTTGTGAGCCTTGAAGAACTTTTGAATTTAAGCTGTATTTCATTGATTTCTAATGGTTACAGGCCTCGATAGGTTGAGCCATATCAGCCTTGTCCTTTAGGTTAATGGAAATGCCTTTAGCTTGACAAATCCATGTCCATCATACCTTCCTTAAAGGTGGTGCAGCCTCTCAAAATCCACAAGATGTTTGTATGGATTTTCATTTCCATACCATGAGTATGTGGAAGTAGATTACCAAATATGACTCAACGCTACATCATCGAGCGGGAGGAATGAAATAGGATGGGGCACTAACTTTCTAGGAGGGTGGATGTGATCCCTCATGGTTATGGGCATTTGGATTCATAGGGGTTCCTTGTTGACTGTTGTTCCTCGAACATGGGATCCATGAGCCTTCGGTTGGCTGCGACACTGATTAGGTCAAGTTGTGTACTTATCCTTTGCAATCTACGATGCCTGTAATCTCTATCCTTTATTTGCATACACGAGTTGTTACACATTATAGAGACAACAGAAGCGACAACAAAGCTTTGCAAAAGATTAAAATTAACTACTTAAAACAATAATAATGAAATGAATGAAAAGAAAGTGAAACGATGCGATTCTGCTAATTATAGCGCGGGTTCACATATTGAGTTGCGAAAAGTAAAAGGTTACCTTCACTTTGTGATGTGGATCTGAAGTACTCTTCAACACCATTTGTAGTTTGGCACCATCTGACAACGGCGCTCATTTGATTCGTGCCACGGTAGAATTTGAGCTAAAATCATGAATTTATATACACCTAAGTTCTACTCTTCATAGTGATCATTTCTTTGATTATAAGTGAGATCTAGGAACACGGGGATGGGTTTCATCCCAAAATGGTTTCTGCATCGGTGGAAGGTAAGGCTTTCTATTTGGACTCTTTGGAATTGTGTTTCAAAAGCGATTAGAGATGGTTTGAAGCGAGAAATTGTAAGGCGAAAGTAAGGTGAAAAAGTTAACTTTGAAGGTCGGTCACTTCTTGGCAAGTTAGAGCGACAAGTGTCCTCGGGTTTTATCCTCGCGTTATGACATGCAACCTATAGTCCATGGCATACTTAGGATCTATGTTTAACTAGCAAACCTCACCCATGAAACATCTCTATTTGAGTCGATACAATTTAGCATGCGATTATGGCCCTTTTTCAAACCTAACATTAAATTATCATTTGGGAGAGCTAATAAAGACCATCTAAAGAACATGATTGCATCTCACGAAACCTTTGCATCCTAAAGCATGAGTATTGGCCAAAATAATAACGAAATGTTACTTAACCTAATTTGAAATACTAACATGTAAATATTATCTCGGAGGCTCGTAAAGACCATCTAAAGAACAACGGTGCATCTCTCGCTAGAAACCTTTGCATCTAAAGCATGGAGAGTATTGGCCAAATCAATGACATCCATGTTATGCACAACTATGTTTGAGAATAAGGGCCATAAATACACTACCGTGGCTTTTAGTACAAAGGACAACATGCATATGCCCCCTTACGAGCTAGCTTCCTTATAACAAGAAAGGAGAGCAGCGAAGAGCATCTCTTGAGTTGTCATCCTCGAGAGGTGGCAGCGAGAAAGGAAGAGAAAGAAGAGAGAAAGAGAGAAAAGAAATAAAAGCAAAACTCACAAATAAAAGACTTTATTTACAAAAATAAAAACTTACAAAAAAATCCTTCTCCTGATTATTACTCCAATTGTTTCTCGGTCGTTCTCGCTCTTACAAAACAGAGGGTTTTATATAGGCCACCTCCCAGGTATAGAAAATATAAAAGCCTATGAAATTGGCTCAGTTATTCAGACTGATTAAGTAATACACACAAGTTTGGAGGCGGTTGCATTAATTACAAAGCATGACGAGGCATGTCGATTTTATTTAGAGGTGAGAATTTGCTAACTAGCGAAATCAGAACTGAAAATGGAAGAACCGCTAAGGCAATAATTTCGCTAGTAGCGAGGAAATTTATTAGAAATGAAAATGTTGTGAGAAGTAGCGAAATCAGGTTTTCGCTAAAATGGTGCCTAAGCGAATGGATGAGATCTAGCGAAATTTGGAGATTTCTTTAAGGTTGCGAAATTTTCGCTAAGGTTGCGAAATTTTCGCAATCTAGAAATTTTTATAGCTTTCCAACGAAAATTCCATCGTTGATCCCTTCACTTGCTTTTCATCCACGCCTTCATTGCATCGAATTTTCTTCGCTGCCTTTGTTTTCTTGTTGAATTCTTGGGCTGGTTGATGTTGAGACTTGAATTCAACTTCATGATTCATCGTTTGACTCGAGATTGAACTCACAGTCTTGTGGCTTCATGTGCTTGAATACTCTCTAAATGGCATAAGTGTTACTAAGAAGACTAGAACACTTCAATTGGTATAAATGACATGATTAATGCGCAAAAAGCACTCAAAACCTATCTAATATAGGGTTCAAAATTGCACTTTTTGGGCACTAATCAGCTACTGCCTTGGCCTTTGATACCACTAATAGAAGGTCTTTTGGAAAAAGATTAGGAAATTTGACTTAGCCCAAAACAAACCAAACAAGGAACAATTAAGGTAAGATGACATCTTTATTGGATGGTACAAAAGTCTGATAGCAACATCTAGATTTGTAACCTTGGTGCGATAAAGACGATACTCTTAACTACAGAATCCAACGGTCATATCTCGGCTGGTGCACTCCTTAGTAAGATATGAAATGCAAACTTGAATATCAATATATTGATCTACAATTTTGAGGTTATAAACATGAACAGAGGGTGCTTAAAACACTTGAGAGAGGATGTGCTTGAAGCACTTTAGAGGGAGAAAGAGAGAGAATATGCTTGAAGCACTTGAGAGATAATGAGAACTTAGAGAGCTTTTTGAGATATGAGAGGGCTCAAGGTGTGAAGTGAAATGAGAAGGGGCACCTATTTATAGGTGGCCTCAATCTCCAATTTAAAAATTAATTAATAAATTTGATTAACAAAAATATCTCCATAAGACTTGGTACTCAAATCAAATAGAAAGTGGTGTAATAGAAAATCAATAAATGTTTAAATTATTAATGGAGAATGTCAGATTAGAAATGGTTATTAATCAAAATAGTTTATTTAAAAAAATTAATTGAGTTGGAGATTTAAAAAAAAGGTTAAATTAATTCAAGAAGCTTAAAATTACCATCAAATTCAAACTTTCCAATCTCTTGGTGGAGCTTGTGAAAATTCATAAATTGATACATCAAATTTGTTATAGAAAATTCAAGAATAAGTTTAAAATAAAAGTTTAAGTAAAGATACTTGGTAGAGTCAGCGGATGTGCGCGGCTTTCACGCCTTATACTCTTCGACAATAGGCACTAAAGCGGGTATAAGTATCGATAGGAAAAAAGTTATCCACGTGCAGTTGTTCGCCTTGATTCTGTGCTCTACCTTGAACAATCCTACCAATGAGCTAGAACTCTCATAACCCATTATGTGATCAAGAAAGGGATGTCAATCCAAATGATAAATAGAGAAATTCAACTCTGTTATCATTCTAATGAAGGAACATGTCAAGTGAGGATCATATCATCCAATGAGAAGGAACCCTCCTTCTCCATGGAAGGATTAAAGAACTTTTTCATCAGCATGCCATCTCAGAAGAAGTCAAAAGGAGGAAGAATGCATGTCAGGACAACTAAGAATGCTTTAGTGTGTGAAAAAAGCCTTCATGTCTCAACAGAAGTTAGGACTACATATAGAGCTAAGTATCCATTCTCAAATGGTTTTCTGAGTGAAAGAGGCATACCATTGGATCTGGAAAAAAAAAAAGACATTGAGTTTGAAATAAGCTTGATTTATCTAAGTTCAAGAAAAACAAGTTCGGACCGAGTCTAAAAATCATGAAGGACCTCCAGTTAGGTCCTAATCCACGAGATCCCCATATGAATCAGTAGGGTTGGTGAGTTTTATGGAGCGTGATTGGAAGTTTGATGTCCCTGACCACAGTTATTGAGACGTGTATCAAAATGGAAGTTTGTGCGAGATATCAAGCAAGTCTCAAGTTTAGCTATCTTAACAACTAAGGTAGAATATATAGCAATAGGTTAGAAGGTCACACATCGATATGGATAGAGAAAGACTTTAGCGTTCGGAGAAGTTCTAACTACACTATGATGACCTAGAGGATTGAATTGTCTTCGCCCAAGGCTTGGATAGTGCCAGGTATGAAGTTCTCATCTCATCCCTAAGAGTGTGCAACAATTAATTTAAAAAAAACATAAAAAAAAAAAAAAAAGGAAAATTCGGATGGACCAATTTATCTGCCTTATTCTGACATTCTATTAGACTATGTCATCAGAATACCAGTAAGTAGAAGGCGACTTACAAGCTGCCATGTCTATTGAGGAGTTCTAACACTCCTAATTAATAGGAGACCCTTAGAGTCAAGTCTTTAGGGTTTTCAAGAGGCATTGGGACCTCTATATAAAGAAGATCAGTATAAGACAAAAGCACATCTCTTTTTCTGCATATTCTCTCAAAGGTTCGAACTTTCCTTCAAATCTTCAATCCTTGTTGCTTCTTAAGGATGGTGATGACCAGATCTGGTACGGCCGGTCCAAGAAAGTTAAAAAAGGGAAGCTCAAGCAAAAAAGGCATAATCTTTTATCAAGATGGGTTAGCCATGTGACACCCCAAAACTGGGGGGTCCGTTGACAACCCGTAAACCCACGAAATACTAGGATGTGGGTTACACCCATGTAATACGAAAATCGAGGCGAGTCTCCTTTGTACGGGGAGCTCTACCCAAGGTACAACATGTCTTAATAATCAATAATGACCACACAGGTGCAGTAAAATAATAATGGCCACATGGGCCCATCAATACTCAAACATATAAGCACATGACTATAAGGCCTGGTCCGCTAAGGTTTTAAATTACATCACTCTTATACAAATAAATACAACTCATATCATAATAACAAATATATAATAAAGCACAGATGAGCTTTGTTTGTATGTGGTCGAATGCGGGTCATTAGTCTACACGACACAGCCACACAGAAGAGTACAGCCAGATATGCTTCAGCGAGTGATAATCTCTACAGGAGCTCTCCCCCACCTAAGTGCAAATGCAATGGTTGCATAATAAAACAAACATCCAAGTGCAACATACACATGACTACATGCCATGAATGAACTGAATTACCATACTTGTATGTAGAGGCTCTCGCGAAGCTCCGGCATCACTCAATATGTCTGTAGGTAATATATCTCGAGTCACTCACGACTCATCTCACATGCATCATGGTGTGACAAGCTGTCTTGGTATTACCAATGACCAGTGTGAGGCCTCATCGAGCTCCATTACTGTCTGAGTGTGGGCAACAAATCCCAAGTCGATCAGAGCTCCTATCACCTTGAAGTCCTTCTTGATAAACATGGTAGTAATGTCTTCTTTAGACAAGCCCAGTTGTTTGGGCCAAGTGAGTTATTAGGAATCAACAATGTTATAAACCTAAATTCCTCTCTTGGCATTATCAAAGCTCTTTGTGATATATAGTGGCTCTGGGATTCGAACACGGGGATGGGTTTTCTTTGCACAAATGATTTACTGTTAAGCTCAAAAATGGTGAATTTCAATTTGGATTTTGGGGTTTGGTAAAAACAGGGGATTGGTTGTTCATAGGCTGAAACTCAAATAAGAAAAAAAAAATGTAAAATAGAACCCCTTGAAGTGTCGGGCCACTGGTTTAGGGTTTCTAAGGCAGCAACATGTCCCTCAGGGTTTTCCTCACGTTGGGGAGGATGACATATAGTCGTTTCGAGCCGGATCTTCATTTAACCCCAAAAACTAAACCACTATGATTTTCCTTCTTGAAACATAGCATTTAACTGGGCATAAATGTCCCTAACGGTGATAACATATCTCAAAAACACAACCACAATAGCATGGAGACAACTAGCTGGGCCTCGTGGATCTAGTGAAGTATCACGAACACAAAAGCGCAAATACACGTTGGGGAGGCATGCACAGGAAGTTTTAACTGGGTGAGACGGGGAACATAACTTGACCATAAATGCTCACATGAAACGAAAGCAGTTAGTTTACCTTAAAGCGCACCAGTGGCCTTCCGCTTCAAGGATGGGGAGGTTTAGCGAACATCCTTTGATTTTCAAAGGGTGTTTGACAAATGAGAAAAATGGAAAAGAAAAATGAAAGAAAGTGGAGAAGGAGGAAGCAAATGACAACCGCGCCCCGTCAGATACCGACGTGAAGTGAAGTGAGTCGACAGATACAAACTGACTTAGCTATATACCGCCAGCAAGGGAAATTACAAAAAAAAAAACGAAATCAAAGCTATTACAAGGGTTAAAATAGGAAGAACAAAAATTGTAAATAAAAGCTAAGGCGTCAAAAGCAGTGAACAAGCTGGCTGATGCACAAGGTCGCAGGATGCACAATGCTTCCTCGTGAAAGCATTCCTGTAATGCTTCATTTTCTTCTGTTTTCTGTTATTCTTTCCTCTAGTCTTTGATCTGCAATGCTGAGTTTGACTAGAATTCTTTGTGCTTGAATCGACTCAACAATTTCGACATAATTAGTTCGCAAAAACTGCAAAATTTGCCACAAAATGCGATCAGTAAAATAGTATGGACCTTAATGTGCAAATCGGGTTAATTAGAATGATTAGTACACAAAAAGCACTCAAAACCTGAAATAAAATGTATTCAAAATAAAATTCTTGGGCACTAATCACACTTAACCCATCAAGGCTAGTCCCTTAGCAAATGAAAGAGGAAGAAAGAGAGAGCATACAAAACGATAACAAAATTATGTTACAAAAGGTTGCGCCTCAAAAGGTTGCGTCTCAAAAGGTTGTGAAGAAGTAATGCCCAACCCCCAATGAAATTACCAAAACTTCGCCTAATAACTACCTCGAAATGAATGCCATACAAAATGGAGAGTATCAAAGAGTTTCCCTCTCATGACTCAAAACCAAGAACTTCCACCAAAATCTAAGTGTTTGTTTGATCAGCTCTCAACAATAAACTGCCAAACTACACTCTCCCCCCAACCAAGCTACTGGTACAACCTAGTATGCTAACCAATCTAAATAGATCAGGACCCACTTTTATTCCACAACTCTTTTTGTGTTGTAGGGGTGCAATGCTAAGGAATCGACCTCACCAAAGTCCATGTAACGGGGATCTACCGATGACTCCCAACCAATTAAGGCTTAGGGCACCAAGTCATAAGGATCTTTCGACCACTAACTCTTCATGTTTCAATTCGACTCTGAATGATTTCAACCCAGCACCTACAACTTGCTAAACTCCACCCATCCACCCGCAGTAATGAAATTAAGTCTGGCTTCCAACCAATCAAGCCAGGCACCAGCTTCTTAAAGGTCGCCGCTATATACCCTTAATTGCCTGTGTTTCAAGGTAAAGTTGCAATTTTTCTTCTTTTCTATTTCTTTTCTTTTCTTTTCTTTTGGAAGACACATCGCCTTTCTATTTATGGGGTCCTTAACCTATTACAAGTGGTCAACCTAAACTAGGTAGGTTTTACAATGTTTGGGGAGGTAGGCGCTTTTCACCCTATTGTTGAAAACTCGGTGCATTGTATGTGGTTAGCTAAAGGTGGAAGAAAAGGTCGAAAGCAGCAAGTGATTCAACTAATCATCCACTCAACTAGGCATGGCATCTAACATCAATGTGGATTTAGACAAAGTTTCAATTTTCCAACTTGTGTTGGGCAAAACCACAAAGGGCAATTTTAGGAAAAATTAACACAAAAAGGACAACCAGCAAGCCACTGAACATCACAAAATGGGCTTGCTCAAAATAAAAACAAAAATAAATGCCACTTCCTTCACTAACTTTCCCCCCAACCAAATGTCACATTATCCGCAATGGGTCTTGGATTGGATAGTTAGAGAAGGAAGTGTTACCTCCTTGATGATATGTACTCATTTTTGGATAGGAGACTTCGCAAGCTTTCCATCGATTGTCTTATTCAATTCGCTTGGGGCTCTAAACAAACAAGTGTTGCAGGTGCTAAAAGAGAGCAAAAAGTCGAATTGAAGGTATTTAGATTCTAAAGCACATTCATACACTTCTAAAAGTGTTCTTTATGCACATATTTAGATCTCTACACTCTAATTGAACAAGATAAAAACGCCAAAACCAGTTTCATTTAAAAGTTACGAAATAAACAAAACGATGTGCAAGAAAGAATGTTATAAAATTCGCGTGTTATATTCGCGAAATTTCCTAGTGCGAATTTTATTTATTTTTTTCAAAATTTTCTTTTTTTTTTTTTTTTTTCAAAAAAATTTTTTTTATGAGTATTAAATTTTTTTAAATATATATATATATATATATATATATATATATATATATATATATATATATATATATATAAAATTAATAAAAAGGACAAAAAAAGGAATGGAAGACCCAATACTTCACAAGTTGCGAATGCGCTTGGACCTCCCAGGTAAAACTTTATCACACCGCAAAAATAAACACATAAAAAGTTAAGAAAATTTACAGAAAAATGAAAATTAATCTAAAAACAAAGATTAACTAAAAATTAGAGAAAATCTAAGCAGAAAAAATAAAGAAATCAACATAAAATAAAATAAAATAAGAAAATGAAAATGAAAGCGGAGACTGTGTTCTCTCAAACCAATTCCTTAAGCCTGAGGTCAGCCGAATTGTCTGAGCTTAGAGAATGCCGAGGTTCGGGTGCTCCAAATCTCGAACTAACACCAACCACCACAGCATGCAATGTAAAGTACCGCTTATGTCTTTGATGTTGTGGCGTAGGCTCTAATAAAGGGCTACTACCTTCTCGAGGTTTCAGGCGTGCAATGCATGAGGTGGCCTTTAGCGGTGGGTGCTTCCGATAGTTGGGTTGCTCAGGCTTCAAGTGCGGGACTTCGAGGCTCCCCATTTCTTCCTTTCCATTACCCTCTACCAACATCGGGAGGTTTCTTCTTTTGCCGCTTACATTGCTCCTCTACTCGTGGTGTCAATCATTAATTTTTCGGATTCACTTCCTTCTCGTGAACATGTCGAATGGTGAGCCTTGAAATGGAGTATTATGAATGCCATCAAATCTCACGAGTGCTCCATCTCACTTGAAGTCCATCAATTCCCTGCTATATTATTTTAAGTAGTGTCAATTTTCTCACTTAGTTGAGCATCGATTTGCCTTCTCGCCCAATAAAGGGGTACCCATAATTAGTCAGAGGTTCAAGATGGCTTCTTCCATTGGGTTCAAATTCAACTTTGATTTACAATCTCTAACCCACTGGAACTGATCCCTTGCAGCAAGAACCAAGCAAACACCAAACAAGGAAAAAAAAAAACAACTCTACCAAAAAGGGTAAAGTTAGCTAAAAACAAAATAAAATGAAACAAAATTAAACACACTGAAAACACTAAAAAGATATATAAACAAGAAAATTCACTAGAACTTGTGATGAGGATCACAAGTGTTCAACAAGTCATCATTCTCGCATTTTGTAGCACCATCCTATGAACGCCACGGATCTGCTTGGGGCCAAGTAGGCTGCTCGAATCAACAATATTTATAAAACTAAATTCCTTCCTAATGACGTAGCAAAGCTACTCAAGTAAAGATAGTGGCTCTAGTGGTCAATACTGTGGATGGGTTTTTTGCACAAATGATTTACCGTTAAGCTCAAAACGGTGAATTTCACTGATTTTGGGTTTGGTAAAAATGTGGGATTGGCTGTTTACAGTCAAAACTAAAATAAGAAAAAAAATGTAAAATAAACCCTTGAAGTGTTAAATAATTAGTTTAGGGTTTTAAGGCAACCAACATGTCTCGTGTCTTTGTCCTCGTGTTTGGGAGGATAACATATAGCTATTTCTAAACTGGAATTTTCATTTAGCTTTAAAACTAAAACCCTATGATTTTCTCCCTTTTCAAAGAGTACAGTAACAGAATCGGGCATAAATGAAACTCCTAACTGATAACATATCTCAAAAACACAACCCTACAATAACTAATAGGAGACAACTAATTGGGCCTCAATGGATCTAGTGAAAGTATCCACTGAACCTAAAAAGCTGGCCAAATACACGTTAGGGAGAGCATGCCTAGGAGATTTTAACCTAAGTCGGCCAGCTGGTGAACATAACAAACAGAATGCCTGCATGAAAGCAAGAGAAATGTTATCATCTAAAACTGGCACCCAAAGGGCCTTCCCTTCAAGGATGGGGAGGTTTAGGCGAACATCCTTTTGATTTGCCATCATCAAAGTGGTGTTCGGGCAAATGAGAAAATGGAAAAGAAATGAAAGAAAGTGGAGAAGAGGAAGCAAAGCGGTAAAACTACCGCCCTGTATCTCCGACACTGTTACGAGCGAAGGAGTTGATTGATATAAACCTTGACTCTAGCTTATACAATTTCAGAGTAAGGAATTATAAAAAAAGTCGAAACTAAAGCTATTACAAGGGTTAAAATAGAAGAAACAAAATCAGAACAAGTCGAAGGCCAAAAGCATGTGAACAAGTTGTCTGGATGCACAGTGTCGAGATGCATTACAGTTGTCATAGAAAAGCATTCCTGTAATGCTCCATTTTCTTCTGATTTATGCTATTCTTTCCTCTAGTCTTTGATCTGCAATGCCGAGTTCGACTCGAATTCGTCGTGCTTGGATCGACTAACAATTTCAAGATAATTAGTCGGGTAAAATCGCAAAATTTGCCACAAAAATGGTGACAAAAGAAATAGTAGGGACCTTAATGTGCAAATCGGGTTAATAATTAGAATAATTGGCACACAAAAGCACTCAAAACCTCGAAATAAATAGACCAAAGAAAGCACTTTTGGGCACTAATCAGCAACATAACTTTTCGGGTATCATCAGAGGTCTCTTACACTCCATACGTAACTATGATATCGCGGTCTCTTACACCCATACGCCCGAAGTTCTCAACGGGCTCCTCGAACATGCATTTTGCCATGAATGAGTCCATTTCCAAACAAAGGTATTTGTTTAACCGCGACAACCCTCCGATATAAATAATGACAGACCCGATAATCTATTTTGTGATAACAAATCCTCCGATGTATATCAATCAAGCGTAATTCGACAATTGATATTATATGGACAACCCTCCGATGTTGTGAGCGGACACACTACTAAATAATATCGTCAATAACCCTCCAAACAATTCTCTCAAGAAACCTCTCATGCACTCACTCCCATTGCTCTAGCGCCCAAACAGACATGAAATGTAATGAGCCATTTCCATTTTCTTAACCCGCAGGCGACTATTTGACGCTTGAGTTCTATTAGTCAAGCCCACTAATCAACACCCTATGCGGTGTTGATCCACAACCGTGTACTCACGACACACCATTAAACACCTAACACAGTGTCGATCTCAACTATGCACTCACACCTAATTTCTAGGTTACCCCAGCAGTATACGTGAATTTATTTACGCCAATTCTAACATATTCATGCTAATATATTCATATGCATATATATTAACATAATTAAATCATATAAAAAACATGTTATAAATTCACAATCACTACACCAAAAATTAGCCTCACGGGCTAATTAACAAACACGGAAGAATTCATTTTCAATCACCTAACCATACACATTTTCGACAAAAATAATTCTCGTGGTCACTATTCATGTTACTATTCATATTATCTATCAGTAATAACACACAAAAATGGCCCAAATCCTAATTCCATATATAAACAGGCACCTCGTCCTTTCACGGCTCATCATCAAATATCAGGATACCAAACACACGCCACGAAACCTCAAGACATCACCCCGGAGTAAAACTAAACCAGTCCGGACTGGGTTTTAAATAGTCCCAAATTCTATGATCGTCTAAAACAATCTCGTGGCTCCAGTTCAACCGTCCATACCCCCCTGCCCCGAATCGAAATTCAAATGCATCGTCTAAAAATAGTTCCAAAATTCCAAGCACTTAGTCCAAAATTTGAGGACTCCAAATTTACTTCGCATTTCACGACCTCCAAGCCAATTCCAAACCATTAAATAGCCTTTATGCTAGAAATAACACAAGTAGGAAAATTCCCTACCTCATGAAGTTTGACGAAACTTCAAGATTTTGGTGTCCACGTGTAGCTCTCATCGCGTAGATCGACTTTACCTTCAACCCCGACGAAAACCTACGGTCCGATTTTTGTAAATCTGATAAAGAAACAAAGAAAATAACAATAAATAAAATAAAACATCTCCTCCGCACGCTTCCCCTCCGTCTCTCCCACTCGACTTTTATACTTTCTTTATTATTATTATTATTATTATTATTATTTTAGTTACGATTCATATCATTTATTCGCATTCGTTTCTACCTCAAAACAATTTTTTTCAATTCACTTTATTTTAAATGAACTTAGCTTAAGCCATTTTCTGACTTCCGATTCGTGAAATCTCGTCCTCAAGTCATCATGACTTATCACCTGAAAATCGTAAAATATTCTGATTGTCTCATAATTCGACGAAACTTTTCTAGGTCACTAGATTTTGAGAGACGAATTTAACGGTGCAGTCCATTTCGTCATCTGAGATCTAGAGAATTTCCGTTATTCAACCGAAATTACCGTTTTACCCTTTTTAAGAAAAATTGAATTTTTCTCTGGTTTTACATTCTCCCCCCCTTAACAGAATTTCGTCCTCGAAATTCACGCACATACGCATCGTCACTCACATGCATATGCTACCTTCTCTATTAACTTCTAAGACCGTGGTTTCCGTATGATAACCCGCCTCAGTCATAATCACTAACAACCCGATAGGTCATTAACCCATCCTAAGGCTGGCGAATGACATCAAAACCCGAGGTCACTATATCCGACCAACTCACCCTGCATCCTATGGGAGAATTTTTCCATACAATGGCTTTTCCCAGAGGCCTTAACAACCTCTAAGCCCAAACTCAAGAAAGCCCCATCCTCCTTCCTCTTCCCACCCATCAGATTCGACGCCTCAGGCGCTCCATCTCTCTCTCTACGGCCGTAGTCGTCCGACCATAGTCTATGTCTGTGAGGCGAAGGCCCACACCGCCTTCGAATGGACAACTTCAGTCCATTCTCAAAGAGCCCATGGAACTCTTAGGTCTTTGAATGTCTAGTAGTGGCCGGAAAATATTTGCTCATAAAGAGCCCATGGAACTCTGCCCAAGTCATTGCCTTTAAATCCCTAGAGGTCTTAACCCAGTCCCACCACACTTGGGACTCACCCTCTAGCTGGAACGCGCAATGGCCCGGACCTTGGCTGCATCGGCTGCACATCCATAGCCTCCAATACATTCCCTCAATCCACGGAATCCAATGGTCTGCCACCATCGAATCCTCTCCCCTATAAACGTCGGAGGATGATGTGACCTGAACCTCAAGAGGTTACTCGGACCTCCCTGACTACCAACTGCAATAGCTTATGCAATGGTAGCAGCTATAACCCCAACGGCCTCAGCAAAGGCCTGCTGGTCAAAATTACTAGTGCTTAGCTAACACCTTGTGGACGACTTCTACGTCCTCAGCCTCGACTTGCCATCTACACATGTCAAATGGAAACAAACTTTATTTAGTCTCATTTCAGTCTAACTAGTAATGCACATGCCAATTACTAGTCAGACTTAACAACCATGAACTCGACTGGGCCATCGCCAAGTGAGTCAATAAGAATCAAACACACATCCAAGTGCAACATACACATGTCTACATGCCATGAATGAGACTCGACCACTACGCCCATGTAATCGAGCTCGCTCGCTCCACTACTCATTATGGCCATCGGAGCAATATATCCCGAAATACCACCCGACCCACCTCATGCATACACCAACTATGACAATCACAATTAAGACACTAATGACCCAAGTGACGAGTCTCACTGTGCTCCATTACCCAATGCAAGTGTCAATGGGCAACAACCTGGTCAATCCCTGACGCTTATCACACAACCCAAGTCTATGTGATAAAACATGACCGTGTGTCTTCTTTCTGGCAACATAACTTTTCGTGATACCGTAGGTCTCTTACACCCATATAGAACTATGATATCGCGGGTCTCTTACACCCATACGCCTCGAGTTCTCACTGACTCCCTCAAACATGCATTTTGCCATGAATGAAAACCATTTCCAAACAAAGGTATTTGTTTTTAACCGTGGACAACCCTCCGATATAAATAGGTAGTGGACAGACCGATAATCTATTTTGTGGACAACCCTCCGATGTATATCAATTGGGCAGACTTCGACGATTGATATTATATGGACAACCCTCCGATGTTGTAGTGGACACACTCCGATAAATAATATTGTTGGTCAACCCTCCAAACAATTCTCTCAAGAAACCTCCTCATGCACTCACTCCTATTATTCTAGGGTGCCCCAGTGCATATGAAATGCAATGAGCCATTTCCATTTTCTTAACCCGTGCGACTCATTTGGACGTTGTCTTATTAGTCAAGCCCACTAATCAACACCCCACGCCGGTGTTGATTCCACAACCGCACTCACTGACACACCACCAAACATCTAACACAAGGTCGATCTCAATCCATGACTCACACCTAATTTCTAGGTTACCCCAAAGGCATATGAATGCATGATACCACCTAACACATTCATGCTAATATATTCACATGCATATATATTAACATAATTAAATCACATAAAACATGTTATGCACCACAATCAATTATACCAAAATTAGCCTACATGGGCTATCTACAACAAACATGAGCAATTCATTTCAATCACTCAACCATACACATTTTCACACAAAAATAATTTCTGTCACTATTCATGTTACTTATTTCACGTTATTCATTTTCTAGTCATAACACGCGAAAATGGCCCAAATCCCACCTATATAAAATGTGGCACCTTCGTCCCTTCACTGCTCATCACCGAATATTTCATACCAAAACACACCACAAAACCTCAAGACATCAATTCCTGAGAGAAAACTAAAACTCAACATACCCGGATCAGCTTCTCGAAAAATAATTCTAAAAATTTCATTATGACTTTCTAAAACAATTCAAAATTTAGCCCGAATCGTCCAAAAACAGCCCCACCCACTCGAATCGGGTCTAAAATAAATTCGAAAATTCCTGTATCTCCTACACTCGCCCAAAAATTCAGGACCGAAATTTACTTATGAGATTTCACTAGCTTCTAAGCCAATTCCAAACCATTAAATAAATTCTTTGCGCTGGGAATAACACAAAGATAAAATTCCTCGCCTCAAGAAGTTCACCTAAACTCCAAAATTTTGATGTCCACGCGTATTCTCATCACAGATCAACTTTACCTTCAAATTCTAATTTAAAAACCTACATCCATCTCTTTTCAAATATGGAAAAAGAAACAAAGAAAAGAAACAATAAAATAAATAAAATATCTCCTACACACCGCTTTCTTCCCTTCTTGCCTCCTCCTACTTGACTTTTATACTTTTCCCTTTATTATTATTATTATTATTATTATTATTATTTTGTATATTACGATTCATATCGCTTTATCTCTAGATTCGCTTTCTACCCCAAAAACAACTTTTTTTCACTAATTTTATTTTAAAATCGAACTTAAATTTCAAGCAGATATTTTTCTCGATCACTTCCTGTATTTTCGTGAAAATCTCGTCTCTTGAAGTCACTCTGCACTTACCTGTAAATCGTGAAATATCTCTGATTATCTCGCACTCGATCGAAACTTTTCTTAGGTCAGCCAGGATTTCGCGAGATCTAATTTAATGGTGCATTCCGTCATTATCCAAGATCTAGAGAATTTCCGGTTTTCAACCTAAATTACTGCTACTCCTTTTAAAAAATTGAATTTTTCTCGGCTTTACAGTCACTTAATTTAATGATGCGAAACCTTCACTGCATCGATGGTTCTTGCACCCTATGGCACATCTGAAAAAGGGGTCTCTACAGTAGACACTACTAGGTAGCAGTCTCCTAGTCTAAACAAGGAGAGTCCCAGCACATAGGGTCCAAAACCTAAGGGAAACCTCATTCGAACATGCTGAGAGACCATGGTGTCTTATACTAAGCATGAGGCAACTAAAGAGGTTGAGACAGGCCCCTTCTAGTTCGTAAGATGAAACTCGGCTATAGAGATTCCAAGATCCTAGTCAAAGCATCCTCGAAGGTTGATTGATACAAATTCAGACCCTGATTGGTTCATCCTCCTTTGAGTCTCTTCCGCCACAACCGCTTTCCACAAGGAAGTCCACTCGGCTTTCTTCTAAATTGAAGAAGGCAACACTGATGAAGTCGGTTGTCAAGAAGCAACATGTTCAGACATCTTCACCCGTAAGTGAATCATTCCCTTGTTTTTCAAATCCTCTTCCCATGCAAAGTTATAGGCCTCTATCTCAAATTGTACCCTTGTGGATGAACAAACCTTACACTCCAAGGATTTAGAACGTTCTAGGATTATGGAACTACTTAGAGAAACAAACTTGGTGGGCATAGTGTCAAAGTTGCCCCCTTTCATATCATAGATTGTCCTAGAGTTCTACGCAAACTTGTCCAAGGACATAGGGGACCTCGTCAGTCAAAACTTCTAGAGGATGATCGTACAAGGACATACCTTTCAATTCTATCTCCAACATCATCGACCAATACTGGGAATGTGATGTCATCCCAGAGAAGGGGTGGAGATACCCGAGACTGACCCAATGGTCTCGATCATCACTGAAGGGAAGGTGAGAACCTAGTTCTCGAGGTATAATATTCACTCATCCCATCTCACATCCCAATATTTTATTCTGAACAAGATAGCTATGTGCAACTACCGGCCAACCACTCATCAAACGGTAGTCATGAAGAACTTTGCCACCCTGCTTTTTCAGATATGCATAAAGAGAAAATTCATTCTAGGTGAGTTGGTGTTCGAACATATTCTCGAAAACGTCAAGAATGTAACATATCAGAAAGCACTTAGGTATCCATCCTTGATATATGGAATACTCACAACATAGAAGCCAAATATAATGACCCCTGATGACATCTTGGGGCCTCCAGTCTGCGAATTAAGAATCACCAACAAGTACGAAGGGCCATCATCTCTAAGATGCCCCTTCTGGGAAGAAGCAGGCATCGCAAGACGGAAAATTAAAATGGAAAGTTACAGAGACCATTCCAATGTCCGGACCACCTATTGCCTCAACAAGCCAACCTTCGAACTCCAAGCCGAAGAAGCCTATCACTGATCTAGAAGGGACAATACAGTCGTATGAAAGCCTGTTAGGTCACGTCTATGAACAACAATAGTTGGTAGAACTACAGATCCAGGGTTTCCAAAAACTAAAAAAGGAACTGACAACAAATTTGGAAGAACTCGAGAAAGCCAAGGTTCAGACCTTTATATCCTCCATGTTGGAAGGAGATGATATTAAGGGGGAGTAAACGGATCCTATATTGTCCCTTAACATAACCAATTTAATTCTGACTTCTAACTGAAGGTCATCGACAACAGCCCTCTTGACTTGCCGTAAGGAACTAAAGAACTTATTTTGGGACAAACATTAGCTAACCAGTTTTCTCGCCTTCCTCATCACAAGAAGAGGTTGTCCCATATAAACAGCTAGAGTTCGAACGCAGTAGAGATCAAATTGGTGACATTAAGCCATTGAACTTGCTATCTTTCTTAGTCCCCTGGGGCTTCAACCTTTTAGCAAAAATAGGGAGAAGACAAATGATACAAGCGAAGGAATTATTTTTGTAATCTTTTAAATTCCTTCACATTGTACATGGCTAAGATGTAACATGGGTAGTCCATCAAATGGAATGGAAAATCTTAATCCCAAAGTGTCAAGTTTTTTTTTCCTCCCTTCTTCAATACATCTTTTGCTTCATTCTTCAAGATGTTTTGTCAACATTACAGACGTAAAAGGGAAGAATGATGGATCTAAGATTAGTTCAGAATATCTTCTGCCTCCAATGTTTTACAAGAAGATGACTACTTTAGATATCGTATTTCATGAAGATTTAATGAATTAAACATGAAGACCCTGGGAGAACCAAGAAGTTGTTCGGACTCAGATCATCCCTTAGTGCAGGGACATGGTAAAGTCAGAAAGTCCAAACTAGGGTTAGAGCCAGTACTTTACGTAAGCCGGGCTCCCGAATCTTAGAGGACAATGTACTTCATGAGCAAGTTAACGATGGGCCTGGGATCGTTTTAGCAAGTAAATAAAGATCAAATCAAGAAGATCCGGACTTCTAAGCTATTGAACCAAAATTAGAAACAAATCAGGTTTCTATTCTGAAGAGGATACTTGAGCAACAAGTTTCCTTATTCCATTGGGATTGCTTAAAGGCAAGTACGAAAAATAGAAGGTAGAGTTGGAGTCATATTTGGACAATGATCCAACCCTATCTAAACTTCCAAGATCGAATCATGAGCTATATATTCAAGGATTGGAAGTTGCTCATTGGGGATTGGAAGTTGCTCATCGCGGATTTCAGGAGCAAAGCTTGAAGAAGACAAGCGAAGTTCGGACGTGCTGAAAGAGTCCGAAGTGTAGATACTCATTTGAGGTATTGCACATTAAAAGCTTTTCACCATGTGTGAAATATGATGTTCTTTATTTTATTCATCTTATTTATGTAATGTGGGTTATGGTTGTACGATGTTGAAGAAATGGAAATGGAGGGAGTTCATTCTGAATTCCATTAGGAGTGATTAGGTTTCAAGAAGGACCTTCGGTAGAGAGAGAGTATCGTATCACATAAGACTTATTATAAACTTTGAATCAAATCATTGGAAATCCTTACATATAGGCATAGTGTGATGTCCCCGAATCCGGGTGTCGTTGACAACCCGTTAACTGCGGAATACACCGTATCCGTATTATGAGGTATACATGAGTAAAAATGGCCATGGGCCCTGTATTTATCAATACTCTGCAAAAATACACCAACTATATACCATATTTGAGTTATTACATTTCTCTTAGCAAAACATATATCAAAAAGTTAGAGTTCTAATACATGTTTTACAAAATGAATACCATACAATCAGGCTTTCTTCACAAAAAACATGGCCCTCTAGTGGCGTCGTACTGTCTGATCCACATTTTTGATAATGATCCCTGTGAGGTGAGCAAAGCCCGATAGTGATAGTTTTCCTACATGGGTTACTCCGCTAAAGTGCCTTTGCACATGTCATGAAACATGAAACACACTTTCGAGCAAATACATGATTTTCTTGAATGTCTACATTTCCCGATCTAAATGTCTCGAGTCCTCACGACTCCTCACACATGCTTAAGTCACATGCGGCGAAAATACAATTTTCAAACAAAAGATTTTGTTCACGGAAAACACACTCAGGAGTTTCGGTAAATATATTGGACAACCCTCACAGTTAATGCCCGAAAGTGCAATTTTAGACCACATATTAGATAGGTTTGAGTGCTTTTGTACATTAATCATGTCATTATACGATTGAAGTGTTCTAGTCTTCTTAGTAACACTTTATGCCATTTAAGAGAGGTATTTTTGGGTGTTTGCGTTTGTACTTTTGTAGTTCAATGTCAGATAAATGTGAATCGAAGTTTGAACTCAAGTCTCGGCCGTGATGACCCGAGAATCATTAGAAGGCGGCGAAATGAAGAAAATGTGATGTAGTTGAAGACGGGAGGCAATCACGGTGAAGGATCAACAAAGTTTGGGGTACCGTAAAGCTTGCGAAAGAATTTTAGCTAGGATTAACGAAAATTTCGCAACCTTAAGCGAAATTTCACAACCATAGCGAAAATGCCAAATTTCGGCTAGACCACTTCAGTTTAGAAGGCACCATTTTAGCGAAAAAACGATTCGCCTCACAACATTTTAACAACTGCGGTATTAACTAAGCGAAATTATAAACCTTAGCGAAATTTTCCATTTCATTAGGCACATTGATTTAGCTAGTTAAGCGGGAATTCCTCGACCCTGAAAGTGATGCCTCGATCATGCTTTGTAATTAATGCCAAGCGCCTCCCAGGCGGGTGTACTTGAATTGTCGATAACTTAGCCCGATTTCATAGGTTTTTTGGTATTTTCATACCTTGAGGGAGGCTATATAAACCCCTCTTGTTTTGTAAGAGAAAGTGTATGAAAGTTGGGAGGAACAATTTGGGAGAGATATTTTTGTAAGTTTTATTTTTGTAAATAAGTCTTTTATTTTAGGTTTTGCTTTTATTTCTTTTCTCTGCTTTCTATAACTGCTTTCTCTCGCTCTCAGTACATGAAGCCTTGCACTCTTGAGGATGGCTTGACTCAAGAGATGCTTGGCTAGCCTCCTTCTTTTGAAGAGGAAGGAAAGCTAGCTTGAGTGGTGGGGCATATGCGTGTTGTCCTCTTTGTATTAGCTCACGAATTGTGGTGTATTTATAGAACTCTTGATATAAAACTTGGTTGCATAACATGGGATGTTATTGATTTGGCCAATACTCTCCATGCTTTGGGAATTTGTTGTTCTTTAGATGGTTTACGAGCCTACGAGATAATGTTACATGTTAGGGTTCTTAATTAGGGTTAAATAACATTTATTATTATTTTGGCGATACTCTCCATGCTTTAGGATGGAGTGCTCGGAGTGAGAGATCTTGTTTGTTCTTTAGATGGTCTTTCTGAGCCTGCGAAATGATAATTTTAATGTGGGTTTAAACTAAAGGGGCCATAACTTGCATGCTACTGTATTGACTCAAATAGGAGTTGTTTCATGGGTGAGGTTTGCTAGTTAAACATAGATCCCGGTTATGCCGAGGGGTATGGGTTGCTTGTCATAACGGATAAACAGGACACTTGTTTGCCTGGCTTGCGAGTTGGCCTAAATCTTGAGGGTCCTTTCACCTTTTAACTTTCGAGTTTTGCAATTTTCGGTTCAAACCATTCCCCTTTGTTTTGAAACCCGATTCGAAAGAGTCAATAGAAAGTCTTGCAGCCATTACCTTGATGCAAACCATTTTAGGATGAAAACCCATCCCGAGTGTTCGATCTGGGCATTTATGCTGTGATAGCTTGACTACGCGTGGTAAAGGCTTAGGTGTATATAAATTTTGTTGATTTTAGCTCGACCTCTTTGTGGCACGAATCAAAATGGCGTAGATTCTTAGGGGATGGTGCCAAACTGCTATTGGTAAGTTGAAGAGTACTTGTGATCCATCACAGAGTGAAGGTAGCTCTTCTTACCTCTTTTTGAAACTCGATTGCGAGGCGCGGTTGCTTCACTTTGCGATAGCGCCTTGTACGATTCGATTTTTCATTCGATCAGTTTGTGTTTTGATTAATTTTAATCTTTTGCGGGTTGTTTGTTGCTCTTTGTTGTCTCTTTAATTGTGTAACAAGCTGTGTATGCAACGGTGGGATAGAACACTTCGGGTAGATTGAATAGGATAGGTACAACGAACCCGACTAGTGAAGTTAGTGTACCAAGCGATACATGGATCCCATGCACGAGGGAGCAACCAGGCTGACCAGAACCCGTGAATCAAATGCCTATAGAACCATGAGGATCCACATCCACCCTCCACAGAGTTAGTGCCCCGTCTGTATCATCCCTCCTTCTTTGAAGATATAACGGTGAGGCCATATTTGGTACCTCTTACTCCCCACATATCATGGTATGGAAAATGAAAATCCATACACTCATATTAGGATTTTAGCAGGGAGGTTTGTACTACCTTAGGAAGGTGAGTGGACATGGATTTGCTGAAGCTAAAGGCATTTCCATTGACTGCAAGAGACAAAGGCGAGATGTGGCTCGACTCATTGAGGCACAGAACCATGAGATTCAAGGAATTTGAGAATTTGGCCGAATTCTGAAAAGTTTTTCGGTACTCATAAGACTAATAATTTGAAAAGCAAATTTATACGCTGCGGCTCGGGATGGTGAGAGATTTTACGGTGTTGGGAGAGATTTATGGAGCCACGCCCGGTGCATGTCCACACCGTGGGTTTAAGCTGCGTGGATGTTGGTGAACCACTTTTATGGTGGTATGTCATACCATTTGAAACAATTCTTTGGAAACCTTATGTGGGAGTAACTTTTGAGTAAAACATCTGATGAAGCTTTGGATTTTTTGGTATGTATTTGAAACCTCAAGCAGGGATGGACTAAATCTAGGAAGTTGAAGGCGCAGGGCCATTGAATCACGGAGGAGGCAAGTATAATTTTACGAAGACATAGGGATAAATGAAAAATTGATCGGTTTAACTTCCAGATTGGATGATTTGGAAATGAAAAATCGACATGAAATACGTGAGACAGTTAATGAGTTATCTTCATCCCGATTTTCTTCTTGATTTTCAATCAAATAATTACCACGAGGAGCAACGCGAGAGCCATTACCCACGTCTGTAAGTCAAAATAAACCACCCATAGATGCTTCATATGGTGACACCTAATAACTAGTGGAGAAATTGTCAAATTTGTCATGGAAATCCAAACCCCTTGTATACGCCCCTTAAGAGCACGGCGGCATTCGATTTCACTTGGTCTGACAGATGCCTCCAGCTTATCTTCCCCTGTAAAGACTGACGATCCACGAATTTAAGTAAGGTGGTAGGCATATTGTAAACGAGTCTTTGAATGTCCTACTAGTCGAAGTGAAGCGTAGAAAGTTCACTCAAAAGGAAATTGGACAATATGCATGTGGAGATTTCCAAAATTATCTGTCCGGAGTTGCGAGTTCGAGGAAAGGAAGGCTTCTTTCGGGAATGACAATATCGAAAGTGGTGAATGAAAGCAGGAATGTAAAAGAGTTTAAAAATGGCCCGATGAGTTAAGAGGCTAGGTTGTGACTTCACAGTGGAAAGGAATTAAAGCAATGATGCTCCAAGCAGTCAGTCGACTCCATTAGTGGCTGACCCGTCGAAACGATTAGTGGAAGGGGGAAGAGATAAATATTCAGAATACCCCTGGTTTCGCGGGTTCTTCGAAGAAAGCTTGATCTGTTCTGGCAATGTTGGAAGTATTGCGGCAAGTGAAGTTAATATTCCTCTCCTCGATATGATTAAACGAGGTTCCTACTTACATAAGGAATTCTTAAAAGTTATGCACGGTAAAGGGTCTCAATGTAAATAAAAGGCCTTTTAAGCGAGGCAAGTTAGTGCCATTATAGAGAAGCCCAGACTCGGTGAGTATAAAAGATCCGGGATGTCCCCTACGATCTTTCGGTGAATATTGGAGGCATCGTGGGAAAGCATTAGACACAGGGCTAGTGTGAATCACATTTGCCATTCTATGTCTGAACAGGTGGGTTTTGGGAAGCCCCGAAACCGCTAAGTCACACTTTAAGCTCGTGACGGGTCTATTAAAATACCAAAGGAACCATTGAGGATGTTCTTATCTGAGAGTGGGCGATTTTACTATCCGTTAGATTTTGTTGTACTTGATACGAACCGATTCTGATAGGACTGTCAGTGCCCATCATATTAGGAGACCATTTTTGGCTACCCGAATGCGATCATCAATTAGGGAATGAGTCATCTGACTCACATTTGGAAATATGACCTTGGAACTTCGATATATTTCATATGGGTAAAGGCATATGCACTCGGAGGATGACTTTGAAGAAGTACGTATTTTAGATACCATTGCGGAAGAGCAGGTAACAACTGACAAGTGCAAGATATCTTAACTTGAGTTATCAGGTGCCTTGTAGAGCAACATGAATTTCAAGAAATAGGCTTAGTACGAAGTCTTGGAGAAGAAGAATAGAAAACTTGGCTCACATTGTGTTAATGAACCCCGAGGAACCTCAATGAGTTAAGAGCTGAGCCCCTCCGTGATTTAAAGTATGCATTTTTGAAATGCAAATAGACGGTGCCAGGTTGTGATTTCTTCACTTTGCTAACCCTTTGCACAGAGCATAATCTCTGCACGCTACCAGAATAAGCGAAGCATTGGGATGAAGATTTACGATCTAAAGGCATAAGCGATCCATTTGCACTCATCATATCTATTTAGAAGATGAGGCTAAAATGTTAAGCGACCCAGCGGAGGTTGAATCAATCTACGAAGTAGTTCGTATAGAGTCTTGAAATTGCTCCATTTGTTATCATTTATCCCATTTCGATAGCACATGGGTTAGTCGACTCGGGTGGTGCCTAAAAAATCGGGAGTAACATTTATGAGAAAGAACGAGAAGGGTGAAGGAATTATGGAGCTTACGACCGAGTTGGAAGTGTGTATAGATTATAGAAGGCTTTCGGTAGGTGACGAAAGACCGCTTTCCATTGTAGTTCATCGATGACTCTGGAAAGAGTTTGGACACCTTGTGCTTTTTGGATGCGTTATTGAGACACTTCGGATAAATTGCCTGAGAGGGCCGGGAAAAGACTACTTTACTTGTCCATTTAGCACGTATGCTTATAGGATGATGCCTTTTTGGGCTTTATGCGCCGAAATACTTCGATGTATGCTCATTATGTTCGGTGACATGGTAGGCGTATAATGGAGGTATACATGGATGATATCACGGTATAGGGGTGATTTTGAAGAATGCTTAACTTGATTTGGAAGCCATGCTTGCAGTGCATAGAGAAAGAATTTAGGTGCTTAGCCAGGAGAAATGCCATTTTATGGTAAACCCGAGAATTGTATTGGGGCACATTATTTCTAGAAATTGAAGTTGATAAAGCAAAGATCGACATTATTTCCAAATTACGCTGACAAATGTGAGAACAATTGGGCAATTCCTTGAATGTGCAGGGGCTTCTCTGACGGTTCATTAAAGATTTTTCGAAATTGCGAACCCACATCTGAAGCTTCTTGAGAAGGATGCCAAAGTGCGTTTGGAAAGATTGCCAAAGAGTTTTCGAAGAACTAAGAAATTTCATTTGACTCTTGCCCCGATAGATTCGGGCACCTAATTGTGGGTTACCATTTAGTGATGTGTGATGCGAGTGATCTTCTTATGGAAGCGAGTGCTTTCGTAGAGAAGATGAAACCTCGACATGGTGTATTATACGAAGCAAAAACCTTGAATGAAATTTCGGAGGAATTATACCACTACGAGAGAAAGAGTTCTTTGGCGGTGGTGTATGCCTTAGATAAATTGAGCATACTTGGTTGGGTGATATAGTCATTTTACGGATCGTGCAGCTGATATCTCTTAACCAAACAAAATGCGAAAGCAAGACTCGCTCCGTTAGGTTACGCTACTTGAGTTCGACTTGCAAATAAGAGATAAAGAAAGGGGTGGAAAATGTGGTGGCGGATCATGCATCCAAGGGTTAACTATAGCCCCACGACACTCCACAGTCCACCTAATGATGAATTTCTGAAGAATCCTTAATGCGGTTGGAGAAAGCTCCACAGTATGCTCACGTTGCCAATTTCCTCACTACGGGGAGAAATCCCGGTGAGTGGAAAGGACGAGGATAGGAAAATATTTCTTTGCTAAATCCATTTCTATTATTGGGAAGAGCCTTTCTATTTAAATCACGTACGAGATCAAATCATCGGAAATGTGTACACGAGGAGGAGCAATGAGGAATTTTAAGCCGTTGCCATGCAAAGAGTGCTTGTGGTGGTCATTTGCTTCCCGAAAACAGCGTGAAGGTCACTACGAAATTGGGTTTCTCTGGCCTTCCTTATTCAAGGAAGCACACGGAAATGTCTTAGTGTATGTGACAAATGCGAAAGGCTTGGAAAATTTGTCTGTAAATCATATGATGCCTTTGAGCAATTTTAGTTGTTGAATTATTCGATGTGTGGGGCATGTCGATTTTATGGGACCTTTTCCTACGTCATATGGACATATGTACATTTTGGTAGGAGTGGACTATGTCTCAGATGGGTTGAAGCGATTCCTGAACCAATGACGATGAAGTGGTAATTGTTGGTACAGCTTGATATCTTTTAGGGTTTGGGGTTCGAAAACCATTATTAGTGATGGAGGTTCTCATTTACGTAATAAACCATTTGAAAACCTCATGGCTAAATATGGTGTGAAACCTGAGTGGCCACCCACTACCATCCTCGAGCAAGTGGTCGAGTAGAGCTTACCCAGCGGGGAGAATCGAAGACCATTAATGAAGGTGGTAAGCACCAACAGGAAAGATTGGTCTATCAAAGTACAACGTTAAGCTGTAGACCTGAGCGACTTTCAAGACAATCCACGGGAATGTCCCTTATCGATTTGAATACTATGGTAAGTATGCCTTCAGGTGGAATCAGTACAAAGCATGGTGCCAAATGATTAAAATTTGAATTTGGATTTAAGTGGCCGAGTCAAGAGGTTCCTTGAGCTCGATGAATTGGAAGAAATACGAGGAATGATGCCTTTTTGGTGAAGATTGCAAAGAAGGAAAAATCGAAAAGATGGCATGATCGAATGATAACCGGGAAGGATTTTAGGAGACGAGTTCTTTTATATGACTCCAGACTCCGTATTTCAGACGAGCTCAGTCACGTGGAAAGGTCCGTTTCATAGTCAGCGGGCGCTATCCAGCGGTTCGGTAGATTTAATCAATCCCGGATGATAGCAAGGTGTTTAAAGTCGATGGGCCAGTGAAACCTTATGTGGTGCAGCAGGCCAGCAGTGAAGAAATTCTCCTGCTGGATCCTCCCTGAGCCTTACAATCCTCACCATACTTGGGGAGCTGGTTAAAGGTAATTGTACATATCATGTTTTGAGCCTGTACTTTGTGTAAATGTTTTTCTTTTCAATTGGACAATTGAATTGCTACAAATTGGACAATTGGTATGGCCCAGACAGTGGTGCTATAAAATTTGAATAGTTGAATCATCGTATTTTTTCACTTCTATCTTAGAACAAATTCCATGCTTAGACAAATTTTGGTCGATCCACGATCCGTATGCTCAACTTGGAAATTTTCCCCCTTTTATGCTGAGAATTCACTGCCTCCAGTTATTTCATTAAGTTGTGGTGCATCACCTCCTTTCACTTTGCAAAGCGGCCTTAGGTATGTTGGCTACACAGGATAGTTTTGATTACCTACATTTGAAGACCCGATGTTGTCTTCGAAAGGAAAAAGAAAGAAAAGCGAGAAGAAAGAAAAAGAAAAGAAGAAAGAAAAATAAAGTCGTGAAATCTTGCTTTGAAGCAGAGCACGGTCAGGGGTGTATGTAGCTTTAGCAGTGATACCTAGCCTTAATTGGTAAGAGTCATCGACTTTGTGTTAGTTACATGGGTGGATAGGTGAAGTTTAATGACTTGTGGGTGCTTAATTTTGAAGTCATTAGTCCCGGGATAAACCTTTAGAGTTAGTGAATTGATGATCCTTTTGGCTTGATGCCACAAACCTTTAGTGGTTAGGGTCATCGGTGGACCCAGATTAGGACTTTGATGAAGTCGAGATTTTAAGCATTGCATCATATGATATAGTTGAAAAAGAAAGAAAAGTGTAACTAGCCTTATCTAGGTTGTTCAACAACTTAAGGCCATGTCGATTAACTACGTTCAGGAGGAACAAATTTTACACTTTATTGACTTAGTCGGATTCCAAAGAGACAGTTAGACTTAGGTGAAATCGAGTTGAGAATCATGGAACCAACATTGACATAGAATTGTTCGTATGGTTGGTTCTTTCATATCTGTTTAAAATTTTGATGTGAATGTTCGGTTTAAAGTATTGTGTATAAGTACATCGACCTTTTTGAATCATAATCTTTGAAAATCACCACATGCTCTCCTTTTATTTTGCATTCTTCAGGGACTAACAACGTTTTGGTTGGGGGTGTGATTAATGCCCAAAAAAGTGCAATTTTGAACCACATATTAGATAGGTTTGAGTGCTTTTTGTGCATTAATCATGTCATTTATACCCGATTGAAGTGTTCTAGTCTTCTTAGTAACACTTATGCCATTTAGAGGTATTTACATATTTGTTTTGCGAGGCTGCGCACTTTTGGAGTTCAATGTCGAGATAAATGACGAATCATGAAGTTTGAACTCAAGTCTCGACCATCAATCGACCCGAGAATCAATGAGAAAACCAAAATTAAAATGAAGAAAATGTGATGCGGTTGAAGACGGGGAGGCAATGCGTGAAGGATCGAAAAAGGCTGGAATTTCGCTAAGCTTGCGAAAATTTTAGCTAGGATTGCGAAAAGATTTATAACCTTAGCGAAAATTCCGCAACCTGCTTGAAAATGCCAAATTTCACTAGACCACTTCAATTTCGCTAGGCACCATTTTTAGCGAAAAAACTTTGATTCGCTACTCCTGACATTTTCGGTAACCCAAGCGAAATTTATTAGCTAAGCGAAATTATCGGCCTTAAGCGAAATTTTCCATTTTATTTAGGCACGTGATTTGCTAGTTAGCGAAATTCCTCGACCTAGCAGAAAATTGATGCCTCGTCATGCTTTGTAATTAATGCCAAGCAGCCTCGAACTTGGTGTATTACTTAATTGTCCGATAGCAGCGAATTCATAGGTTTTTAGGCCATTTTCATACCTTGAGGAGGCACATATAAAAGAAGCTTCTGCTGTTTTGTAAGAAAGTGTGAAGAGTTGGAGGAACAATTTGGGAGAAGATATTTTTGTAAGTTTTTATTTTGTAAATAAAGTCTTTTATTTTAGGTTTTGCTTTTATTTCTTTTCTCTCTTCTCTCTCTTCTTTCTCCGCTCTCGGTACTTGAACACACCTCTTGGGGGATGACAGCTCAAGTCTTGGCTAAGCCTCCTTTCTTTGAAGAGGAAGGAAGGCCCAGCTTGGTGGTGGGGCATATGCATGTTGTCCTCTTGTATTAAAAAAGCTACGGGTAGTGTATTTATGGCTCTTATTCTCAAAACTTAGTTGCATAACATGGGATGTTATTGGTTGGCCAATACTCTCCATGCTTTAGGGTATTGTTCTTTAGATGGTTTTACGAGCCTGAGATAATATTTATGTTAGGGTTCTTAGTGGGTTAAATAACATTTCTTGTTATTATTTTGTCAATACTCTCCATGCTTTAGGATGCGGTGCTAAATTGAGATGCCTTTGTTGTTCTTTCTAGATGGTCTTCTGAGCCTCTGAAATGATAATTTAATGTTAGGGTTTAAACTAAAAGGGGCCATAACGCATACTACTGTATTGACTCGAATAGGAGTTGTTTCATGGGTGAGGTTTGCCTAGTTAAACATATGTCAGGTTATACCGGGGGGCCCATAGGTTGCTTGTCATAGCGGATAAAACAGGGACACTTGTTTGCCCCAACGCGAGTTAGTGACCTAAATCTTCAAAGTTAACTTTCACCTTTTAACTTTCGATTTTGCAATTTTCGGTTTTCAAGCCATTCCCATGTTTTGAAACCCGATTCAAAGTCGAATAGAAAGCCTTGCAACCGTACCCGCGTGCAAACCATTTTTGGGATGAAAACCCATCCCGTGTTCGTTCAGACCCTTTATCACTGCATTAGCTTGACTCACGGCGATGGTAAGGCTTTTAGGTGTATATAAATTTTGTTGATTTTAGCTCAGCCTACTGTGGCATGAATCACCCTCCGAGGTGAATTGTTGGGTAATTCTCTGAAACAATCATGGGTCGACCTCTAGGATGGTTGTTGAATGACTCTCGAGCGTGCTTTTGAAAATCTTCCTTGAAATTCTTCTGTTTTCAATTCTTTCATTTTCTTTCATGTCGTACTCACGCTATCCATCACAGGGTGCCTGATTGCATATGGAATGCATTATACCATTTCTAAAATATTTATGCTAATATATTTTTCATGTATATATTAACAAAATTAATTGAACAATTCATGTTATTCGATTCAAAACAATAACACCAAAATTAGCTCATGGGCTAATATGATAAAGCAATTCATTTTGAATCACCCGACAACTGAAAAATCACATAACCAATCATGAACAATGAAGCCCTCGAGTTGTACTGGCCATACAAGTAGAGTTTCTTCACTCGATTGAATTTTGAGGCTAGATAACACGATCCTTCAGGCACCATCATAAAATGGTTCTTAGCCAAAGAATAAACCAAGTAGAAAAATATCCCTACCTCTTAGAGTTGTCAGAACTCCACCATATCGGTGCACACGCATAGCCCTTCTGCGCGTGGGCCAGGCTTTGCTTCTTGCTCGGGTGAGGCCCGACGGTCGGCGCGAAGGAAATCTAGAGAGAAGTCACTCTTACTCTGCAAAAGCTAGTTTGGCCACTCCTTTGCGCGATTTGTTCTTCAAATTGAAGAAGAAAACTATTCTTCTTTTGTCTTATTCATTTAATCTTTTCCATAATTTCATCCGTGTCCCTTAGTTTGGATTTTTGACCCATAGCTTAATACAAGTGCGTTCATGCCCATCTACTCTCTGTCATCGCGACGTGTGTCGCGTGGAGTCACGTATAATTAGGTGACTTTGTCGTATCACATGTCTCCTCCTTACGAGAGCCGTTTACGACACTTGGGCCTTTCGGTGTCTCGAAGCATGGAAATTAGACTATCTCGAGAAATTCGACGTGGTGGCTATATTTTGCAAGGCGATTCCAGCGGTGGAAGTCAGTTTTGTAAATCAGATCTGAAAAATTCGGATTTTTGGCCAAAGTGAATTTCTGGCACTTCGGGGAAAATTAGAATTTTCTCGGGTTTGACACATAGCCCCATGGACGTAGTCAGTGGTCGAAGCACGTAAAATATCGTGTGTGTTTTTACCTTATTGTGTATATATGCTCTGCACACATAGCGTTCCATGGGGGGAGTTCAGACTCACCGCACTAAAGTCCGAACCACAACACAGTCCCAACATCAAGAACTATGTGCAAGAACACACACCTATATCAGTCAACTTTAGTTAAGTAGCTAGGAGTTAACTAAGGGGGAAAGAAACCTAAAACAATTGGCAGTTAATTGTTGAATATAAATCATTGGCATCTATTTAATTTACTCTCTCTTCTTGCAAGGGTTTTAATATGTTTAAGGCAACCTCCTGTTCACAAAATTTGATAAATTGATGATTAATTTCTAAAATTCTAATTTTATTTTTAAATTTAAAAAATTTTAAAATCGAAAATCATTATCTATAACTGCACCCTCCCTTTCATATGTGGTTGGTCTTACACCCGCAAAATTTATTTGCTTTCATTACAAAGTAAAATGTAAAACTAATCCATCAACTAGAACAATGGAAAAGTTTCTATTTAAACATTTCATTTATAATTCTTGTGGGCTTTTTTATGAAGTTGAATCATGATTTATTTGTACCTTGAGGAAGATCTAAAAATATAATTTTACTCAAAAAGGATGCATAAAATTTGAATCATATCCCCAAACCACTTAGAGATCAAAAAAGGAAAAATATCATAGCAAAAACAGTGGGTTTATTTTTCAGTACAAAGCAAAGGGGAAATGAATATGATAAGCAAAACAATGGATGTGTTTTCTATTTAAATTTTCCATTTAGGAATGACTGTGCTGTTTTGAAGTTGGGGCACATGATTTATTTGTATATTGAGGAGGAAAGAAATATTTTTACTAAAAAATGACACAAAATAATTTGTTAAGTAAAAATTTAAATAAAATTTAATAATTGAGTAATAATTGTTTATACTTCTATAAGTCATATTTGAATCTTATCCCAAAACCACTTAGGAAAAAAGGAAAAATATCAAATTTAAAACGATAGGCTAATTTTTCATTACGAAGAAAAAGGTCAAATCAATCTGATAAGTTGCAAAATGGATATTTTTCCCCTTTTAAATATTTCCATTTGTGAATTACAGAATTCTTGAAGAGTTTTACGAAGTTGAATTAAACATTATTTATTTGTATTTTGAGGAAGATCTAAAAAGATATTTTTACTCATAAAAGATGAAAAAAAATTAATTTAAATTTTAAATAAAAGTATCTTCAAAAATATAGATTCCAAAAGTAAAATCTAATAATTGAGGTAGTAATTTCTTTAACTTCTACCTCTTATATTTGAGTCATTTTTATATATCATTTTAAAATGTCATTTTCCTATCCCAAACCGTTTATGGATCAATGAGGGGAAAATGCTATTTTTTAAAAATGGCTAAGTTTCCGTTACAAAGAGAAAGGTAAAACAAATAGGACAAGTAGAAAAATCGATAAAGATCTAACATGATTTATTTGTATTTTCATAGGCTTTTCTGTCCCCATAGGCTTTTCTGAAGTTGAAACATGATTTATTTGTATTTTCATAAAGATCTAACAAGATATTTTACTAAAAAAAAGATGCAAAGTATATTTTTACTTTAAATCTTAAATAAAGGCATTTTCAAAGTAAATATTCCAAAATGAAATCTAATTAAGCTAAGATTTAAGATAGTAATTTCTTTCACTTTACCTCTTGTATTTGTAGTCCTATCACAACAAAATTAAAAAAGAAAAAAATCATTTTAAAACAATGGGCTCATTCCTGGATTATAAACCAAAAGAAAAATCTAATCCGATAAGCAGATCAATGGATTATTTTCCTAATTAAAAATTCCATACATAGTAACTAGAGGGTCACCTCAAAGTGTCAATATCCCTATAAATAAGTCTAAAGTGTTTTCCAACCTTTCACCAACCCTAGTTCATAGTCTCTCTCAACTTGTCAAGTTTCACTCACTTGAAGTATGAGTTTTCTTTTTCAGAGAAGGAGAAATTCTTCTCTAATCATCACAAACTTTTATCTCCTTTTAGTCTGGTAAAAGGCATGGCTGAAGAGAGGAAATTGTTTTTCATTATCTCCTACTGAACGAGGATTGGAAGATGAAAGAAGCTTGTTCTTCACATTCTTCATAGGGCATCGCCTCAAATGATCCCAAATCCGTAGGTTTTTCTCTAAGTATCAAAACTCTAAGGAAAATAATTTTATTTGATTAATTTCAATTGGAAAATATAAAAGAAAATTAAATATAATCAAAATTCCTTAAAATTATACATATTTTTTAATTTTTTAGTCTTTATGTAATATAAAAACAAATAGAACGGATTTGAATAAACATATAAAATTAATTTATTAAATTAAACGATATTTTTCTTCAAATTTCATTCCTTGACTTTTTTTATTACCTCTGTGCTGTGCCTTTATAAGTTCCAAACGAAGCTAAGCTTCTTTCGAGGAGAACAAAAGGAGATCAGTTCGCCAAGCACATTGACAGACTGAAGACCATAAATTAAGTTTCCCACAATCTCATCGGATCAGTTCGAGTTAGAGGCCATGGTATGTTTCTCTCATACATTTTTCTGTCTGCCCAAGGAAAAAAAAAAGAGAGAGAGGAGCGACAGGGGAAAAGTGGAGTTTTCATTTTCTTTGGCATCATTTTCCTGATAATGTTGAGATGTAAGGGAGTGAAAAAATCTGCTTGAGTCTTTTGTAATTCTTACTCTTTTTATCACTTCTTTTTCCTACTTTTTATCATTAGTTTGTTTGCTGTGTATTATTCAGACGATGATATTTATGAATAGGAAATATGGAAATTTTGTTGAAATAATAGTTTTGTGATCAAGAGTGCAGAAAGGGACTCCTTTATTTGGTACAGTGGTTTTCAAGAAATTTACTATGCCAACTTTGATTTTCAACTGAAGAATTTGAAGTGAATGAGAAATCACTTAGGTGGCCTTTGTTTTTTGGTTTTTTTCTGAAAGCTATATAGCTTTCAGCATTCAAAACTGTTTTTTAACTTTTTTTTATGAATTACTCAAATTTTAAATAAAATTCTAAATAGAAAAAGCCAAATATTTTGTTTTTTCTATTCAAAGAAAGTCATCTTTCAAAACTGAAAACATCACCCTTGCCAACAAAGAGGAGAACTAGTAACAGTTACTATCAATCATTGAAACAAATAGCTTAATATTAAGTACTATTTAACATTGAATTAAAAAAAATGTTCTATTTAGCATTAAGTAAAAAAACAAGGTCATTAGTTATTTAATAATATCCTTGAGGCCTGAAACAAGTGATAAAAAAATAAGATGAGCATATAAGAGAATCAGGATATAAAGTTGTAATATGCAAAGTAAATAGATGTAAATAATAATAATAATAATATCATCTCACAACTTCTACGTGAAAAATGTTTTTTTCTAAATTTAAATGGGCTATTATTTATTAAAATAATTTCCATCATCCTATTTAGATATTTTATTTATGAAATATATAGTAATAAATAAACCAAAATATAACTCTTGAGTAAAAATTGATGAATAAAATATTTTTTAATTTAGATTAAAATTAAAATTATTTTATTCATATTTTTTGAGTACAAATTTAAACTGAATCTCAATGATAGAGTTCACCTAGGGGAGTGAATAGGTGTTTTCAATAATTTCTTCAATACACTTATCTTCCACACTTAAATACCCAACAAGGTGTGGAATATATCAAAAAGTCTAAACAAAATGTAGGATGAGTCAACACTTCCCAAACAGTTTATCAATTCATTCATAAGCAAGATGAAGCAGTTAAATTAAATCCAGCACTAAAACTAGAATAAACACAAAAACAGAAATCAAAGGAAGAAGTAGAGACAATGAGAAGACAAATGGTTTAACGTGGAAAAACTCTTAGGAGTAAGAAAACCACGGCTTGCGATGGATCAAAATTTCCACCATGATGCATATAAGTTGGGTGTACAAGGATTTACCCTGCTTGAAGCCTCAAATCCCTTATAGACTTCACAAAATCTTCTCACCTCAACTTCACACCATAATCTTTTGAGAAATTTTTGGAGTCCTTCCCAAACTTGATCTTGGCCTTCCTCTTTAAGATCCATCAAGAAGAACACGAGTTTTCTCCAAAAACTCAATTGTTTTGAGAGTAGAGTGTTGTCATAATCTCAATCTATTTTCTAAAACAATGAACAAATTATTTTCTTAAAGCACAAAGAGAGAGATTTCATCGAAAATAAACACTCATTTTGATAAAAAGAAGCTTGGAGTAGAAAGGATGGTGGATGTAATTTTCTCTACAGCTTCCAAAAAATGGAAAATGGTTTTCCTGAAGCAATAGCAGATTTCTTAAAGCTCTAGTGAGAGAAAGATTTTTATTTCAAAACAAACAACCCTCTAAAGGAAAATATCTTCAAATTTCAGAGAGGGTTACCGCTATGTGTCTCTCTACCCAAAAAGGAAAAAGATAGATTTTTATTTATTGGAGGTGAAACCACACAGATCTAAGGGTTGAAAGAGATGCGAAAATCTTGGTAAGTTGGATCGATCCAGGATTGATCCTAAAATATGGGTAAGTAAAAAAAAACATATTGTTTTAAATAAGCATTCCCTCTCTTTCAAATAAGACTGATACAAAAGTAATGGATAAGTAGTAGAAAAACATTTTTTGGGGTTGATGAGAATCATCAACATAATGATCAGCTTTGTCCCTTAGCAATTCTTCAAATCTTAAGTTTCAAAGAAAATAGTCCATGAGAGATTTGAAAACACAAGGCTAGGGAACACTAAGGAAATTTTGTCCTGAATTGCCTATTAGAATGGTCCATATCAATTTGAATTTTAAATTTAAATTGAATCTCCCATAACACCTTTCTGACCATACTGACTCTTGAGAGAAGACTTGTGATGGCCTGGTCTCCATATAAAGAAGAGACACTACACATTTTTGGCTCCCTAAGCCTACTCAGAAATACATAACAATTCACCATCAAGTTTGTTTTTGAGAAAGGGTATAGAAGAACCAAAAAGTGATTTGATTTTAGTTTCTTAGTTTCAACAATTTGGTTTCCAGTTTTCCAGTGTTTTAGATTCTCTGTTTCTTAAAAAGGCTAGAGGTATGTATATTCTGGCATTTTGCTTCTGCATATAATCTGATTGGATTGCTTGATTAAGTTTCCATCATTTGGTATCAGAGCATAAAAGAACCTCTGCCTTGATTTTTGTGTGCCAGTGTTTTGTACAAGTTTTGTATTGGATTTTCGAGTGCGGATCTTTTAGTTTTAAGTTTTCCATTGTTATGAAGCATTAAATCTCTTTTATATATGATTTAATGTATTTTGTGATTTCATATGACATCAAAGCTGCATAAATAATCTTTGTTTTGGCATATCTTTTATCTATACTTTGTATTCTGTTTCTATACTTTACATATTCTATGCTTCTAAATGCTTACGTTTTATGACTACGCATTTCCATGTACTAGTACTTATATCATTTCTTAGACTGTGTCTATATCACGTCTTATTTCATGTAGTGCATGTAGTGGCTACACGCCCATACTATACTTTTCATGTGTTGACTTAAAGCCAATGCTTTCATACCATATCTTATTTCTTTCGTATTACGTGAATTTCTATCTCATCTTTCATATATCCCATAGGATTATAAGACTTATACTTTTACTATCATATCATATACTATCATATGTTTTCACATATGCTTTCATATGTTTTCATATACTATATTTTTCATATACCTTTCTCTTTTATTTACTTTCTATCCTTTTCGTGTACTATACTTTGTACTTTCCATATACCGTATTCATGTACTGTTCTTATACTATTTTCATATATCTATATTCATGTACTATTCATTTCTTACCTTTGTTTTCTGTTATACTTTTCATGAAACTCTCTTTCATATACTTGCATATGTTGTCATATATTTTCATATGATATTCATATATTATGCTTTCATATACTATACTTTTCATATCTTTTGTACTTTTCATATGCTTTTCATATACTATGCTTTTCTTATACTATACTTGTTCATATACTTTTCATGTACTATGTACTTTTCATATACTGTCATATTGTACTTTACTTTTTGTTCTTGTAACTATCTATACTTTCCTATGATTTTCATATATTGTGCATTTCATAAACGATACTTTCATATACTTTATCTATCATATATTCATATCATATACTTTACATATACATTTCCTTTACATATATTTTTCATGTATTTTTATGTTCATGTTCATGTTCATATTTCAGTTCAGTTTCATGTTTCTTATCATATTCATGTTTTATTGCTTCTCTATGAATCTACTTTACTTAGAAATTGGAATCATTCCAATTAAATCATCCAAATTCAAGTTATGGCATTTTCATGCTAAACTAGTCATTTTACCGATTTTACACTCAGGACTGTTTGGAATACCCATTTTCCAATGTCTTGACTCCGTATTTGACACTGGTTCTTTATACTCTTGAAGCCAGGCATGATGGTTCTTCTCCAATTGAAATCACCCAAATTGGAGCACCGAAACTCAAGATATGACCTAGACACCCGGGACTACTCTATGTTCAAAACAGAACCAGAATTTGGCTTGAACATAGTCCCACTTTGAGTGAATTTATGGGCCACTTAGAGTCAGAATTTGAAGGTAGTTATTTCAGGATGTTTGGTTCTCCTTGAAGTCTATTTTAAATAGTCACTTGAATCACTCAAATCGGATAAGAAATGAGCAAGTTATGACTAAAATACGAACACTGGTTAAAATAGAGCAGGGTGTACCGCACCTGTTCCGCACCTGTACCGGTACAGGTTCGGTTCTGGAGGGCTGTACGGTACAGGTCCCCCAAAAATGCCCAGAATGTGTGTTTTTCTTCCATTTTTCCATATGTTGATACCCAAATCAACCCAATACTCCATAAACACGTCAAGACCACTCCAATTCATCTTGAAACTTCTATTTTACCAAATCATCTTTCATTACATATCTTCCTCAAAATCTTCCATAATTTCTCCCAAAAACAATCTAATACGGGTCACAACCCATACACAAACCAAACTCCAGTGGGATTCGTTAGGGTTTATTCTAACCCTAACTCCACCATTTATCATTTAACCATGAATCCAACCTCAAAGGGAGGATTCCATACTCATCTTGTTCCTTGTGGGGTTTTACCAACCCTAATTTCAAGAAATCTAAGGTTAGGATGAAATTCTACCAAAACCCTAGATTTGGAGACAAGCTATTAACCATACAAAACCTTAGAATTCCATAGATCCATACTCTGCTAATTTTCAAGCATTCTTATACTAAGGTTAGTTTCCATTCCGCCTTGCTTGAACTTCTTCTCTCCTTCATCTTCTTCTTCTCTTCCTTTTCCTCTTCCTCTTCTTCTTCTTCTCCACTTCTCTTCTCTTCTACGGTTTTTGCTTCCCCAAAATGAGACCAAATTTGGTCTTAAATCCCCTTTTTAAGTTAAGGCCATGTTTGGCCTTTGCATTTTTAAACATTTTTCTCATTTTTGCACTTAAGCCCTTCCATTCTTTATTATTTCTATTCCATCTTTTCTCTAATTGCCTTGAATCCCATAACTTCTTCTATTTACATTTCATTTTTAAACATTTCATATATTAACCCCTTGTCTTTTTCCTTTTATGACCACTAGGTCCTCAAGTGGTAAATTACATATTTACTCCTGGCTTTATTATTAATTCCTTTGCCCCGCTTTATTTCTTCGAAAAGTCCTATTTACTTCTTTTTAATATGATTCTAAACAAGTCCGAAACTGCCAGTGGTATTTTTCTGTGTGTTACACATCGTCATGGCTCGAGTGTAAGCATAAATCAGAAGGTATCAGGCAAGAATATCGCATTACATGGGTGTGTACATGGTAATCGATTTGGTATCATACAGGTCGAATTGTGTGTGGGCTTGGGAATGAGACGAAGTCCAATCAGTTCCATGAAGTTAAATGAAAATGGAAAAGAATAGTGTCGCGTAGCAAGTAGGGATAGACACCCCTCGTGAAAAGCCTAAAACCTCGGTTAGACAATGCATCCACCTGAAAGCCCGAAAATGTCGAAGGGTGTAAGAGACTCACCTATGAGACTCTCGAAAAGTTCTGTTGCCTAAAAAGACAAACGATTAAATAAATATCGATAGACTACGGGGTTAGAGATGGGGAGTCGAAACTGATTCGTTAGTATTGATTCCCATCAGTACTTGCATTAAAAAGCGGTGGGTAAGAGGTCAATTTTGCATAATGTGGCATGTGAGTGTCATCTCATACATGCATGTAGTTTTTTCCATGATAGACAACATGTCTCGCACATAATGGGTTGCTCGCGGTGACCGTGAAGCCGATCATTTGCATGCGTAACCAGGCAGTGGAGTAACCCTGCTTTTATCTCATCTAAGCAAGCACTCACCCTATCGTGGACCCCATTTTAGGTATGGGGACAGTGTAAGCATTGTTAATTCTTAGAGGCCGGGATTATGAAGCGGGCCGGACTGTGGCCGTGATTCATGTTTTGTTTATATTAGAACGAACTAGTTATAATATATGTTTTGTATTAAGAGTGGTGTAATAACTCTTGGATCCATAGAAATTAATGGTTTTGTAACTATATGGACGAGTATGGATAATGGGTCCAATTAGGTCATTTTACTCATATATGGATCTCTAAGGATAAGGAGACACACAGGTTTCACAAAGCCTATTTGGTCAACCCAGACCGTGTCTGGGCGCTACAACATGATTAAAGCCTAGGTATACGAATACCTGTGACTGCAAGTATGGGCTCAGATACATGTCAGTTAATGTGTGGAGCATCACAGTTGGTATAGCTTCGTGTCAGCCTGGTCGGAGTTACCTAGCGTCGAAATTGAGATCCATATCATAGTTTGGTGTCAAGGTCTAGATAGGAGGTTACCTAGGAATCCATGGGACAGGATTAGATCACAGCATGCATTATGTGTTTTCTTATGTATGCTTTGATTGTATGTGCATGATTGTGTGTTACAAATTGCATGAATTATATATGTGGTAGGATGTATATAGGAAATGCGAACACTAGGGTTGAGAAACGTAACCTTAGGAGTTCGGGAAACGAACAAATGGTTTGGGATATTAGGTATATTATTGGTTGGCATGTGCACTAATAGTAGGACATGAAAATGATTCTAAACTTGCTGGTTAACTTGGGTAGATGGCAAGTAGAGGACGGGGGCATAGAGGTCATCCATGGCGATAATGAATCGCTCAATCTATTTTATCAACAGCCTTAATAAGCTATGGGTGTCAAGAATAGCCACTGAAGACAAAAGCAATGCACTAGAGGTTTTGAGGTGCCAATGACCCCAGAGGTTCAAGCGCACATCATCCTTTCGACGTCACTTTGAGTGAGGGGACTCCGATGGTAGCCAACCATTGGTTCCGTCGTATCGAGAGGATTCTCCGGGGCTACTGGGAGACCACCTCTGATACTACTCTGATTACGCCAGCTTCATTCCAACCCTGAGGTGAGTCCCGACTGTGGGGTAGGGATCAGTCAACTTCCAGGACTTGGAGACTATGACACACTTTTCGCAGCACTATTCATGGGGAAGTACTTTTCGGCTTCTGCTAGACATGTGAAGGCCCGAGAGTTCTGGAAACAGACAAGGGATGATGATCGCACTCCAACTACATAACCGTAATCAGCAGAGTTGGCATGTTCGGGATGATTATGGCCACCGACGCAACCAAGGTCGTGAAGTTCGAGGACGGCCGGTTGTCCATCTCGTGGCAAGATCAGGAGGCATAACATACGTGATACGGACTCGATGGTCAAGACAAATACCTTTATCAATACGAGAGGTGACGACGCCGTGAAGATCCTGGGAGGTGGGAAGAAGGATAAGAAGAGGGAGCCAAGCTTCAAGCTCAGGAAAGAAGCAGAGAACTTCTATTCCACGAGGATTTCAAGGGTGGGGCCACAGCCAACAAGGCCAAAGCCAGTCCGGCCACCCTGGGTCAGTCAAGGCAATGACATGTTTCCACCGCATCGTACCGAGACATGAGGCGAACCGTCTCCTGATATTGCGGTTCTCAGGATCGTGGACACCATATAGTCCCGATCACGCTGAACAATGAAAGGCACTCGCATGTTCCTCATCACTCCCAAAGACGTCGTGGGAACAAGTATCGCTTCAAGGTGCGACAGAGACGGTGTTTCAAAAAATGCACTCAGAGGCCAAAGCATGGGTCAAGGTCGAGGGAGAGGCACAGGATTCAGAGGCGTCCTACGTCGCATCCGCGCACTACGCGCCAGATCCGTCGCTGATCTCGCTGCACGCTTCTACTCTTCGCCAGGAAAGTGGTGTTATTCTGACCCGTGCATTCAGACCCTTTATTGTCAGATTCTTATGTGAGTATCATTTAGAGGTTGAGACCTTAAACGAATCCACTCGCATGTGTGATTTCTCCCTAGGACTGGTGGTATAATTAATGGATATGCCGAGGATGTGAGTTAGGGATCTTCGGGGATTCTGCTCACTGTGGACCTTCGTCATGGACATGTCAAAGTTTGAGGTCATCCCTGATGGACTAGCTGATCGCACACTAAGTTGCCATAGATTGTGACCGTATAGTTATCGCTACACACCAAACTGCACTCGTTGTGTTTCGGTGAATAGGCATGATGCTTCACCCCATACTGTGTACGATTCACGACAAATGCACTGACGGGTCGGGCCGGGCTAGCCTTACTCCCGGGAGTGACGAGGTAAGACAGACATGAGCTATCTCGTGGCTCATGACCACGCGATGTTTTTCCGTGATGAGCCACGGATTACCCCACCAGGATGTGACTTCGTGATTGAAGTCAGATTCGTATCGCCGCCCATTTCTATGACTCCACATGGGGATACGCAGTAGATTGCAGGAGCTCAAGGTCCGTGACACAGGAGTTACGAGGGCAAGGGTTTCATTAGGCTCGCACTTCACCATGGGGCGCTCCTCGTCGCCACAAGAAGAAGGATAAGACCCTACGACCGTGCATCGACATGAAACAACAGCATACGATCAAGAATTCCAGATTCACTGGCTGAGGATTGATGACTCGCTTGATCAATTGGAGGGGGCTTAATCTACTCCAAGATAGACCTTCGTGACCGTTACCATCGCTTGAGAGTTGCGGGAGGCGTACATCCCTAAGACAACGCTCAGACACTCAGACGGGCACTTTAGCTTACGTTGATGCCCTTTAGATTGACGAATGCACCGACAGCATTCATGGATCTCATGAATAAGGTGCTCCAGCCCTATTTAGATCAGTTTGTGGTGGTCTTTGTTGATGACATCCTGATCTACTCCCGGTCAGAGGTGGAGCATGAGAATCACTTGAGAATCATACTACAAACTGAGGATCACGCTTATGCCAAGTTCAAAATAAGTGCTTGCCATCGAGGAGGTTTCGAGACACATGGTGTCAACTTCGTGCACGCACTGGAACTTGAGAAGGTTAAGGCTGTGATGAGTTAGGAGAGACCGAAGTCAGTCTTCGAGATACGTAGTTTCTTGGGATTGGCAGGGTATTACAGGAGGTTTATAGAGGATTTCTTCCAACTAACAGCGCCTATGACGAGATTAACCCAAAAAGAGGTTAAGTTTGTGTGGGATGCACTCATATGAGGCGAGCATTCCCAGAATCAAGAGGAGGCTTATCTCAACTTCTATCTCAATAGTCCCTGAAAGGGGACATAGGTACATAGTATACTGTGATGCTCAAGGATCTGACCGGGATGTTTTCTCGAAGGCGCCTGTGAAAGTCAGGGCTTGTGTCTCAGCTTGAAGAATCAAGAGCATAATTACCCTGAATACATGGAGCTGCAACTAGCCTGCTTTGGAAGATTCGCACCACTACTCATATGGTGAGCAGCCGAGGCAAGTTTTCAAACCACAAAAGTCTCGAATACATCTTCACGCAGCCGAGACCTCAACATGAGGCAAAATAGTGGACGGAGTTTTCACTGACACGACTTCACTTTCAGACAATATCCCAAGAAGGAAAATGCGGCATGGATGCACTCACCAAAGGCATGGGAGTAATTAGCTAGTAGCTTCCCCGAGAGTGGCAGTATGCTCGAGGCAACACCCAAACTACTTATGACGAGCAAGCTTGTGTACCTAGTGGGAGTCTTATGTCTACGCCCGGGGCTCCCTTATTAAGGCAGGATAGAGTCCATAAGTGGATCGCAGAGCTAGTGTCCATCGTGTGGACCGAGTACAACAGTACTCGATCAAGGTCAAGCCATCCACATAGATGGTAGCTTCAGATAGGGATGGGTTATGGTCCCCTCGACTGACATGAGGAAGGAGGTCCTCATGAGTTCCATCGCCCAGATTCATGCACCAGTGGCACCAAGATGTATCGCGGACCTTCGTAGCCGTGAGACATTGGAGCTTTAATGAAGTAGCACATCGTGAGACTTTGTTGTACCTGTCTCAATGCATTCGCCAGCGTATACGAGCACCAGCACAGCGTGGCTACTCCAACCATCGTGGGAGATAGCGGAGTAGAAGCAAGACCACAATGGACTTTCAGGACTCACTCTGCCACGTACATCGCGGCTACGATGCGATGTGGGTTATAGTGGACCGACTAAGCACCAAGTCTAAGACATTTTCCGTCAGGCACGACCTTCCACACTGTGAGGAATTCTCGTAGTCAGACATATACCTGAATAAGACGCTGCATGGAGTGCCAACATAGTATCGGATCTAATCCTTGGTTTATGGCCCGGGCTTCCGAAGAGATTCCATAAGGCCATAGGGACACAATTGTCACTGAGTACCGCCTTCATCCTCAAACCCAGGTCAATCGGGAGCGAACTATTCATATTTTAGAGACACGCCATGAGCACGCTGGTCCCTTCTTAGGGTAGCTAGGAGGAGCACTTGCCCTTGGTAGAGTTCACCTACAACAATAGTTATCAGGCGAGCATACAGATGGCACCCTATGAGGCACTCTATGGGGTATGTCGATCCGTATGTTGGACAAGGTGGGAAGGCTCCATCAACGGTCGAGATACGATTAGGAACACCTCGGAGGGGTGGGTATGATCGGACGTCTCCTTGCCTTTCAGGCGGTGAAGAGTTATGCTAATATCTGACAATGACTTCTAGAGTTGAGGCGGAGTGTCATGTCTTCTTGAAGGTGATGCCTAAGAGAGGGTAGTGGGGTTGGTAATGAGGAGTTGTGGCCAGAGGTACATTGGACCCCTTCGAGGGTACTCGAGAGGGTGGAGTGCGGTCGTATGTCGGTTAGCTTTGCCATCGAGTTTGTCGAGCATTCATGAGGTATTTCATGTCCTACATGCGAGTGCACTCGACTCAGGCTCTATAGTGGATTGGGGCGAGCTTGTTGATGCGGATGGGATGTAGGAGGGACCCGTGCATTATCATGGATATCAAGGGGCGGGTTTTGCATGGCAAGGTATAAGGCTTGTGAGGGGTGTTGTGAAGCAGGAGTCGGAGGCGACATGGGAGTGGGAACACGATGCGTGCTAGTTATCCTTTCCTCTTTGAGGATGGAGGTACGTGCTTTTAGACATTAAATATTACATGACTACTACATATGCATGAATAGTGTGTATATGTGTGTGAATTTTCTCTAAAACTCGGATGACAGCGTGGTTTTCACCATTGAGTTTGTCTCACGAAACCTAGGTACGCCGTCAAATTTCATTGAATTTCAAAATAGTCGGATTTTCACGTATTTCGAGGTGAAACGGGCAATTAGAGGGCGACACATGGCATGAAGGTGCAGGCCACATGACACCAGACTTGGGGACACTTGGCACTTGAGTGGCCAAGTGCCAAGCTGCTAGAATGCATGATGTTAGTGGTTGGTGCATGGCTTGGCATGGGTGACACATGCCATGATTTGAGCCATGTGTCAAGCTTGATGCAAACATGTCTAGGCTTAGTGAAGAAACATGGAATGGATAAAGCTAAGGGGAGGAGTTCTTGCTATTACTGAATCAGTTCTAGAGAAAGAAGAGACAAACAGAAAAGAGAGAAGAAAAAAAAGAAAAACACCATAAGGAAGGAGAAAGGGAGGAGGAAGCTTTTCCTCCATTGTTTTCAGATTTTGGTGGATCGAATGAGTCACACACTTGAAGTGAAATTTTTGTCCTAGTTATTTCCTTGTTTAGAGCCATGGAAATGGCATTTGGTTGAGTTGGTTTGTTATTACTTGAATGAATACCATGCAGAATTTTTCTAGAAGTGATCTTGTTACTGCATGTTATTGTATATGTTGTTTTTCTAGGTTTTAAGACTGAAAAATCTAGGTTGGTTTGTTATTACTTGAATGAATACCATGTAGAATTTTTCTAGAACTGATCTTGTTATTGCATGCTATTATATATGCTGTTTTTTTGGGTTTTAAGACTGAAATCCAGATTAGTTTGTTATTACTTGAATGAATACCATGCAAAATTTTCTGGGTTTAGCCCTGGTTGTTTAGGCCATAACGCTCTCATCAAACTCCGATTCAGGTGTTCTTGGACTCTATCGAGAGCTCATGGAGTCAAGAATCTAGCCATAAGCCATTCAGTGGCAATAGGTGCTCACATTAGTGCTGAAAAACCGATTGTTGCACCAAGTGTACGAATTGCTATCAATATGGGTGTTTCAAACACATTAGGTTGTAATGTGTTGTACTTGAACATGGTCATTTCTTGGCATGTAGCAGGTTGTATGACTGACATACTATGTCTCAGTCTGGGAATATGAATTATGGCATTACTTGCCTAAGTAATGGTTGGAATTATGTTAATACATGCTTGAATTATGTGTTGACATGAATGAACTGAATGATAGAAAAGATGTAGTGCATGCTTATGTGATGTATGATTAGTGCCCAAAAAGTGCTATTTTAGACCACATTTATTATGGGTTTTAAGTGCTTTTTGTATGCTAATCATTCTAATTAACCGATTTACACATTAAGGTCCTACTATTCTTGATCGCATTTTTGTGGCAAATTTCTGATTTTGCTAGCTAATCATGCCAACATTGTTGGTCGATCCAAACATGAAGAATTAAGTCGAGCTTAACATATTAGATCGAGACCAAGAGGAAAGAAGAGCAGAAAATAGAGAAGAAAATGGGCCGAGGAGAGCGATGGAGCGAGTAGCCGAGTGAGGAGCAGTCTTTGGAAATTTAAACTCTGTTGGAATTTTCGCTATCATAGAAAAATTACGTAAGCAATTTCAATTTTAAGCTATGACTAAATTTTCGGCTATGATAGCGAAATTTCGCTATCATAATTGAATTTGTGCATAAGCGAAGTGTGCGCTCCACATTTTTGATCGAAGCGACTCGGATTTTGGTTTTCTCCTTTCTACCCTCCTTGTAATTTTGTTGTTTCATATTGTGTTATGAATTCTTTTACGAGCATATATAAGCCTCGATGCGCAACAAATGGACATCAATCACTTCATAATAAATTTTTAGAGAAGCTTTCAGCTCTCCCGTTTCCTGCTTCTTCTCTGCTTTATTTTCTTCCCCTCTCTTTTCCATTTTCTCGGCTTCCAAACACTCCTTTGAGGATGACAACTCAAAGGATGCTTGGGCTGAACCTCCCCTCAGCCTTAAGAGGAGAGACTGCAGCTAGGATTTGAGAATGGCCCGATAGTCCTCTGTTTTTAGCATACGCATTTATGGGTATTTATGTTCTCTTCTCACCTTAGGTTAAAATATTCTAGGCACACCCTCGCTACGTGTATTTATGGCCACAGATGGGTGGATTGTATCACGAGATCCACAGTATCCAGGTTGGTTGTTTCTATTAATTGCTGCGGGGTAGGTTTTGAGATATGATATCAGCACATTAGGAATATTTTTGCTTGAGTTAAATGCTATGTTTCAAAGGAAAATCATAGGGTCTAGGTTTTAAAGCTAAATGAAGATGGGATTCGGAAATGACTATATGTCATGCTCCCGATGGGAAAGGCAGAGGACATGTTAGTTGCCTTAAACCCTAAACCGGTGGTCAGAAACTTCAAGGGTTCTATTTTACATTTTCTTCTTTTATTTTTGGCACATGACAGCAGTCTGTTTTACCCAGACCCGAAATCGAATTTAATTCACGGTTTTGACTTCACTTAAATCATTTATCTGAAGAAAACCCCATCCTTGTGTTCGGCCTGGGCCGCTATCACTGCGGTAGCTTGACTACGCGGTAGGAGAAGAATGAGATATAAATTTTGTTGATTACGGATCACCCTCTTTGTGGCACGAATCAATGTGCGAGTTGGATAATGTGGAATATTAGCGCCATTTGCATATGTTGATGTTGAACTAAATATATTAAATGTTGTGTGCATTAAGCATGAGTGTTCATGGTACACACATAGTGTACGGTGTAGAATGTCCATGTAGAGGTCTTCATACATTAGTCTATGAGGCGGATGGTGCTTTGTTCTGCGGTGCATTGGTGTCTTGATAACATCGCATTACATGGGTGTGTGTACATGGTACTGCGTTTGGTGCTGAATTGTGTGGGCTTGGGAATGGGACAAAGTTCAATTGAGTTCCACAGTGTTAAATGAAAATGGAAAACGAATAGTGTCGGGCATAGCAAGCAGGGGATAGACACCCCCCTCGGGTGAAAAGCCTGAAAACCTGGTTAGACAACGTATCCATCGGTGAAAGCCCAAAAAATGTCGAAGGGTGTAAGAGACCCATGGTGAGACCCCGAAAAGTTCTGTTGCCCAAAAAGACACGAAACGATTAAATAAATATCACATAGACTACAGGTTATAAGATAGTAGTCGAGACTGACTCAGTATTGATTTCCCATTGGCACTTGCATTGGGTGGTGTGTCGATTTGACTGATGCATGGGCGTGTAAGTGTGATCTCATACATGTATGTAGTTTTTTTTCCATGAGAGGACAACATGTTTGCACAGATTGGTTGTTTGTGTGACTGTGAAATGATCATTTTCAAGTACACCTAGGTGGGGAGTAGCCCTTGTTGGATTTATCTCTGCTTTGGGCGTTAGGCTCGCCTGTCATTAGAACCCCTTTCAAGTACGGGACCAGTGCGAGGGCAAATGGGCTCCTTAGAGGCCGAGGATTATGAAGCGAATTCGGTGTGGTCTTGATTCATGTTTGTGTATATATTAGAGACAAACTAAGATTTAATATATGTTTTGTATTAAGAGTGATGTGCTCTTGGATCCATAGAAATGTATGGTTTTGTAGCGTAATGGACCAGTAATAATGGGCAGGTTGGGTCGTTTGCTCGTGTGGATCGTAATATGAGACACACAGGTTTCCATAGGTTGACGGTGGTCAACGGGGACCCCCGGATCTTGGGGCGTCACATGATTGTAAACAAAAATCTATACTGCTATTTTTCAAAATCGATCATAATGCATTATTATCAAAAGTTTGTCGACCTTGTCAAATCTCACAAAACTTGAGTTTGTGGCATTTAACATTACCGGGCAGAATTACCTATCTTAGACCCTCAATGCTGAGATACATCTTGATGCAATGAATCGTGGAGCTATTATCAAAGAAGGAAATCAAGCGTCCCTGCTGGATCGAGCAAAAGCGTTGATTTCCTTCATCACCATCTTCATGAGGATTTAAAAAGTAAATACCTTACAATAAAAGACCCTCTTACCCTCTTACTCTATGGAATGAGTTGAAAGGGAGATATAACCACTAGAAAACTATTATTCTCCCAAAAGCTCAATATGACTGGATGCATCTGAGGTTGGAAGGTTTTGAAACAGTTAGTGAATATAACTCCGCATTATTTAAATCGGCTCTCAGTGAAGATATACGAAGAAACTCACAAAAAGAAGACTATCTTAGAAAAACATTCACCACATTTTATGCCTTGAATGTGCTACTTTAGCAGTAGTATCGAGAGAGTAGATTTACAAAATACTCCGAATAGATATCATGTCTTCTTGTTACTAAGCAAAATAATGAGCATTTGATGAGAAATCACCAATCTAGTCCAACTAGATCTGAACCATTCCTTGAAGAGAATATGATATCGTCCCAAACCCTTGAACGTGGGCATAGTCATGGAAGGAATTTCCAATACCATGGAACTCATGGTAGTAATCATTCAAATTACCAGAAAAGGAAAACCTCATGGAACCACCGGAAGTGGAATAATACCAAGGTGAAACAAGAAAATGAGAAGTATATACAAAATACACCTTCTAAGACTCATGAGAATAATTGTCATAGATGTGGTATGAAGAGTAGTGCATACACATGTGCGCCCCGAAGCATTTTAGTCAGCTCTACCAAGTATCAATCAATGAAATAGAAATGAATTTTACTGATGGAAATGGACTAGACTTAACTTACTATGTTACTGATTTCTTTGGAGGTCAAAGTGAAAAAAAAATGACTATTTGATAAATGATGAAAATACTGCTATTGAATGATGCTTCTTATATCAAAATGAAATGAAATATCATTTTGTTATTACATCTATTACATTGCTATTTATATTATCTAAATTTTTTTATTAATTATATCTTAAATCTATGTGTTATTGATCTGAGATTAATGAGGGTGGTTATGTCATCTTTGGTGTGCAACCACACACACAATTCTTCGAGATAGAAGATGCTTTCTAAATTTGACATAAACAAATGCGATGTAAGTACTATATTTGATACTACAAACTTAATTGAAGGCTTCAGAAAAGCAAACATAATGCTACCAAATAGAACTAGGTTTCATGTCAATGATGCATTATATTCCAACAATTCTACAAGGAATTTGCTCAAGTTCAAAGATATTCGCAGAAATATATATCACATTGAAACCATGAATGAAGGTAGTAAAAAATGTCTTTATATTACCTATATATCGTTTATAGCGAAAGCATAATGAAAAAACTCTCAACCTTCTCCTACAGATTTATATAATACAAATATGAAACCTATCAGGAGTCATATGTTATTTGTGAACGAGTTCAATGACCTAAATACTTTTATTCTTTGGCATGATAAGCTGGGTCACCACTAGGTCTGATGATGCGAAAGAATCATGAGGAACACTCCATATGGGCATCCACTAAGAACGGAAGATTCTTTTCCCCAATGAATACCCATGTGCTACTTGCTCACAAGGTAAATTGATAGTCATACCATCTTGTAGCAAAGTCACATTTGAGTCACCAGTTTTCTTAGAAAGAATACATAGGGATATATATGGACCTATTCATCTACCATGTGGACCTTTCCGTTATTTCATAGTCTTAATAAATGCCTCTACGATGTGGTCACATATTTGTCTCATTTCTACACTTAATGTTGCCTTTGCTAGACTCCTTGCACAAATAATCAAATTAAGAGCTCAATTCTAATCAAGACAATAAGACTGATAATCCTGAATTCACCCTTCCTCAAACAGGGCAGGCCAAGCCGTGGAGTAGAGCATCCATGTCTACTACACCTAAATGGTTTAGCAGTCCCAATCAAACAATCCTCGACATAATAGCCTGACTTACATTTAATGAAAACCAAATCGTTAACTTTTGCATAGACACGCTATAATGCATGTTGTAACCTTATTTCTATATTCAACCAAACAACTTAGTTGCCATGAATACTCCTCTCGTTGTAACTTGTACTTCTGGTAAAATAAACTAAATAGTTCCCATTTATAATCTGTCAAAGTACTTTATGCACCAATTGCACTAATTACAACTGATCTTCAAATTAGGTTCTAAACGAAGACTTAGATTTGGTAGGTTATGATTCTTCGTCATCATAAGATAACTTAACTTTTACCAGAGATATTTTTATAAACCCGCTTTATTTCATTTTAATGAGAGTGTGGTATCCATAATAATGGGGAGAAAAGTCACTAAAAGAAAGATGAGAAATTCATTTGGAATGATCTACAATGTTCATTTTGAACCGTGATAACTATAATGTGTGAACTAAAGTCTAAAGGATCATCTATTTTAAAATCTTTGCAAACTAATAGATGCTTTATTGATATACAAAGAAAAGTGACAAAGTCACATATCCAAGTACAAATGCCTCAAAGACACACATTGATGTCCCTGCGAAGACAGTTGTGCCAAATGAGCTCTAAAACATGCCCGATATGGAAAACCTATAAAACAAAAGGCATAACTCCTCATAAGAGGAAAAACAAAGAAAAATTAGTGCCCCTAAAGAGGTAAATATAAAACAAAAGGCCCAAGAGTGCAGACATGGTAATGTAGAAGACCCTAGTAGAGGTATATGATAAATAAGAAGCCCTTGTAGAGGCATGCATTGAACAAGAGACCCATGAAGAGGTTCAAGATAAAGAAACAACCCCTTAAGAGGCATAGGTACCTGAAAATTATTATATCTCAATGAGTTATGTGCACAAGGGATATAAATGGGATCGAAATGATATTGTTATTAATAATATTTTTATCGTTCAAGTGGCCTTAGACATCATAAGAAATGATGAGGATCTTGAACCACAAAATGTGGAAGAATGTTGACATAGAAATGATTAGCCAAAATGGAAAGAAGCTATGCAAGCATAATTAAACTTGTTAATGAGACAAGAAGTTTTTGGACCCCATAGTCCAAACACATAAAGGTGTAAAGCCTATTGGGTACATATGGGTATTTGTACAAAAGTGCAATGAAAATAATGAGATCATAATATATGAAGAGTGATTAGTAGCACGAGGTTTCTCATAGATACCTGGTATTGACTACGAGGAAACATATTCACCTGTCATGGACGTAATTACTTTTCGCTTTTTAGTAATCTTAGCATCTCTGAAAGACTAGATATGCGTCTCATGGATGTCATCACATCCTATCTATATGGATCCATAGATAATGACATATATATGAAAATCCTCAAGGATTTAAACGACTAAAGCAAATAATACAAAGTCTCGTAGGTGTGATCAATCAAATTACAACGACCTCTATATGGATTGAAGCAATCCGAACACATGTGGTATAATCTCCTTAGTGAATATTTACTTAAAGAATGGTATGCAAACAACCCTATATGCCCACGCATATTTATCAAGAAATCAGAAACCGGATTTGCAATTATCACTATGTATGTTGATGATTTAAATCTTGTAGGGACTCTTGAAGAGCTCTACAAGAACATCAAAATATTTGAAAAGAAATGGAAATGAAAGATCTGAAAACAAAAAATTTATCTGGACATAGATAGCATTTCCATCGAGTTTCGGCCCATCAACCGACATATACTAAGAAAATCTTAAAGCGCTTTCATATGGATGAAGCATACCCTTTAAGCTCTCCAATGGTTGTCTATTCACTTGACGTGACAAAGGACCTATTTAGTCCTTGTGAAAATAGTAAAGAATTACTTGGTCCTGAAGTACCATATCTTAGTGCCATTGGTGCACTTATGTATCTTGCTAACTATACTAGCCTAAATATTACTTTTCTATCAATTTATTAGCTAAGTACAATTTCGCTTCAATCCAAAGACATTGGAATGGTATTAAGCATATATTACGCTACCTCCAAGGAACAACTGGTATGAGTTTATTTTACACAAAGGAATTAAAGCAACAATTGCTTGATATGTCACGTGTGGATACCTTTCGTGATCCACATAAAACCAAATCACAAATAGGGTATGTGTTTAATTGTAATTGAACTACTATTTCATAGAAATCTTTTAAGTAGACAATAGTGGCCACATCATCAAATCATTCGGAAATTATAGCAATTCACGAAGCAAGTCATGAATGTATATGGCTAAGATTGATGATTCAACATATCCAAGAAACATATAGACTCCCCTCTATCAAAGACAACCCAAAAAGATTATTTGAAGATAATGTCACATGCATTGCACAAATCAAAGGAAGTTATATCAAAGAAGATAGAACTAAACACATTTCTCCAAAGTTCTTTTATACACATGAACTCTAGAAGAGTGGCAAAATTAATGTTCAAAAAATACGCTCAAGTGATAATATAGCATATTTATTCACAAAGCCATTGCAACCTCTACATTCAGGAAACTAATATATAAGATTGGAATGCGTCAACTGAAGGACACTTGACATATGCTTGGCGACATAATGTTAGTCTCTACTACTCTTTACCTGGCCCGTGTATTGTCCCACCTGGTTTTACCCGGCAAGGCTTTTAACGAGGCGCCCCTAACAAAGCAAGAGCAATCACAATATCATAAGAATATTGTACTCTTTTCCTTTGTTGGGCTTTGTCCCACTAGGTTTTACTAGCAAAGTTATAATGAAGCATATTCTTTATGATGGTCATTCAAGGAGGAGTGTTGTAAATGTTCATTCATTAATGTGGTGAATGACCACATACATGAACTTTGAGAATTGTGAATAACCATATTCATTGTACCATTTAATTGGTCTTCATTACCCTCCTTTAAGGAGAGTAATGAAAGGCTACTTTGTAAGCCTATAAAAGGCTCCACCCAATACCTATAATGGCATCTCGAGATTGATCCATCGCTCTCTTTCTTTCTTTCTCTCTTCCTTTCTCATTCTCAATTCTCTCTCTCACTCTCATCAATAGTCTTTTTATATATGAAAAGTTCAAGTATGTGGTCATTTACCACATTAAGGAATGAACATTTACAACAACACTTTGATTTTTGAAACTTGACTTAAAGGAAGCACATAAAGGCATTTCAGGGAAGAGCTTTGTCTAGAAAAATGAAACCATAACAAGGTTCTAAGGCACACATAAGAGAAGAACCAAATCTTTGTTGCCTAACAACCAGCATAAAAAATAAATATTTATGAACCAAAACACATAGAAAACCCTAATGACGATTCTAGGATGTCCACAAAAGGGGAAAATTGATTCCCTAAAGCTAAACAACTAAGAAAAATGGGCTTTCTATAACAAAGACTAAAGAGAAGAGAGAAAAAATCTTCCCAAATCAAAAACAATATTTGAAATTACAAGAGAAATGTATGGTGGAAAAGAAATTGAAAATGAAGGAAACTTACTCTAGACAAGGAGTGAAGCCGCAAATCAAGAGAAGAGAACAAACCTAGATTTCTACCTCAAAGCACAACTAGTGGCTTGAGATTAGATGTAGGGGAGCAAAGTGAGAGAAAAAGAGAAGCTAGGGTTTTTTAAGGAGTTAAAATGAGCTTTAACCCTAAAAATTCCTTTATATAAGAAACAAGAAAATACCAAGTTGCCCTTAATGACAAGACATCAACACAAGGGGCAAAGCAAGAATTTTCTTCTAATTGAAAACATAAGTTGTTTCGGTCTAGTTGGATTGATTCGCGTATTGATCAGAGCCTCGATCAAGGATCACGCGATAGTGGATTATAAAAACACAGATAGATCTAGAAAAAGGCTTATCGATCCAACAACTCACAGAATTTGGACTTAAGTAAGAATTTGACTAAGTACCACAAGTAAATCAATGAAAAACATGGAAACCACATAAGAATTCAAAACTCATCTTCTCAACAATGATTTAAATTGATTCATATTGATAAAAAAAGGTAAAATCAAGATACAATATGAAACTTGAAATATAAACATGCAATTGAATCTTTATCCCAAAGGCATCAATTGCAAAAAGCTTAAACTTTATATGGATTAACTTATAGCACATCAACAAATGAGAATGATAATCAATTTCCACCTATAAGCATATATCAAACCATTAGACACAAATCTTTTTCAAAACACACTTCCTCTTTAAAGAGGATTGAGAAAGGATTCCTTGAAGTCAATTTGCACCTATCGAGACATGATTCTGTTTAACAAGGGCTTTTTATTTTCATTTTTGATAGAATCCCTTCAAATTGAATGAACTTTACTTTCCACAACATTTTTGAAGAGCTTACTTAACTTTCTCCACACAGAAAGTAAAACAACATATATTTGCATTTGCAATTTACATTGAAGAGAATATTTTACTTTCTTCATACTGAAAGCAAAGCAACACAAGTATATTACCACTTCGGATCAAATATTTACTTTTGATCACTAAGTCGGGCTTTTATATAAAATATGATTCATACATCCAACTTTAGCCTCCCTTTTTAAGAGCAAAGAACCACATCCAAACAAGGATTTTCTTTATTCCGTTTTTATGTATATTTTTTGTGAAAATTGAACATTGAACTCCTTGTCACAAATTTGACTATTGCTAATTAAATTAGCTTTTAGGCCTTTCACATACAAGACATCTTCATATTGTGGATTCCGGTAGCACTAATTGTTCCCTTACCCTTCACATATCCAACATTACCATCACCAAAAGTCACACTTCCACCTTCAAATTCAATGAAATTAGAGAAGAATGATATATTTCTTGTCATGTGACATGAGCAACCACTATCAAAGTACCAAGTATGTGACTCATTTGTGTGACACCCCGAAATATACCCTAGTAGTTTTCGGACTTGTTTAGGGTATTTTGTAAGTATGATTTGATTGTTTCGTGAGTTAAATGCGAACCACGGAAACGAGAGACCCGGAAAGTTACAAAACTTAAGGACAAAATTGTAATTTGTCCAAAAAGGGGGCCAAAAAGACATGAATTAAGAATATTTGAGGCCAAAATGAAATAAAGGGAAGTTTATTTATAAATAGAATGAGTTATGGGCTTAAATAGTAAATAAGCAAACTTAACCCAAAAATGGGTTTTTGGAGGGCCAAACAAGGCCTTAGCAAACATGGAATTTAAAAGACCAAAATTGGTCTCATTTTGGGGAGAAAGAAAAAAACGTGAAGAGGAAGAAGAAGAAGAGAAGAGAAGAGGAAGAGGAACAAGATGGAGGAGCCAAGATCAAGCCAACAAGGTATGGATGCTTGACTTTGGTATGGAAATATGACTCCTTTATCATGGATTCTATGAGATTATGTATGACTTTCCATGCTTCAGATGACATTAACTTGTCCCCAAACTTGGGGTTTGCTAGGTTTCATCTTAACCCAAAAATTATGGAAGGTGTTTGGTAAAACTCTAAATCCACAAGAAAAAGTAGAAAATCCTCCCTTTGAGGGGCGGATTCATGGTTAATGACAAGCAATTACTGAGTTGGTGGTTTAGAATAAACCCTAACAAATCCCTCTGGTTTAGCTATGTATGGGTTAAGACCCATATTAGGAATGGTGGTTTTTGAAGAAATTCATGATAGGTCTTTGAAAAAAGAGAAGTACTTGAATGATAAATTGAGTAGAAAGAGACCATAAGACGAATTCTGTGCTGGTCTTCTGAAGTGTCTATGAGGCACAGAGTTGATCGGGGTTGAAACACATGGAAAAATGGGAGAAAACACACAATTTGGGCATTTCTGGTGTCATGTACCGGTACACTCGGTTCCTGGTCGTTTTTGTTAACTTGTACCGGTACATGTTAGACATGTACCTATTAACCTCGCTCGTTTCCCGCCGACCACATATTTTAGCCATAACTTCCTCATTTCTTATCCGATTTGAGTGATTCAAGTGGCTACGTAAAATAGATTTCAAGGAGAACCAAACTTAAAGAGAAGGCATCATCAAATTCTGATCCTAAGTGGCCTAAAAATCACTCAAAGTGGGGCCATGTGCAAGAAAAATTCCTGCATCAGCTTTGGATATAGAGTAGTCCCAAGTTGTTTTGGACAAGAATTTGAGTTTCTAGTGGTTCGACCGGGTGATTCCAGTTGAATAGAACCCTTAGCACCTTAGCTTTAAAAGAGTACAATGACTCAGAGTCAAATATGAATTTATCACCCCGGAAAATTAGTACTACAAACTGTCACTAGAAAATCGGTAAATGACTAGTTGGCATGAAAATGCCATAACTTTAGTTTGGATGATCCATTGGATTGATTCACTTCCTAAGTAAAGTAGAGATTCATAGAGGAATAAGAATATATGAATGATGTGTGATTCCACATACATCATACTTCATAAGAATATGAAGTGCCATATGTAATAGGTATGAAACAAGGAAAATGTAGAAATGAAAATGTAAAGATGTGTTCATGAAACATGAAAAATGATTATGGAAAAATGAAAATGGAAACGAATTGAAACATGATTGTGAACATGCGAGGCAATATGTCATGAACACATAATGTGGCTAAGGGATATATGATTATTATCACATATAACCAGAAAATGATAACAAATGAAGCGAGTATAATGTGAAATGAGAATATGAGTATAGGAATGAGATACGTGAGGAATACATGAATGAGATACATAAATGAGTGGCATGGAATGAGTATAAACGAGTATACGTAAACAGCATATGAAATGTGTACATAGATTGAGTATATCTTTGAAAAGATAATACGAAAGGGATATGGAATTGAAATGTGATTATGATCGGTTATGAATGCTAATTAGAAATATATATATATATAAGCATTATATATATTGATTTGAATGATTATTATCTAAATGTTTGTCATACATAAAATGATATGAAGACAAAATGCGATTGTGATCTGCTATGAATGCTAATTGTAAAATATATATATAAGTATATATATATATATATATTGATTTGAATGATTGTTATTCGAAATGTTCTGTCACGCATGCATGTGTGCATGTATTCAACGATAAGCTGTACCATCAGATAAAAGTAAATCGATTGAAATGTATCATTGAATGACCGACATGACGGGATTCACCAACCTAATTCGCTGGGTGAAGGTAACCGATTTGACTAATGCGAAATCACATTGCTACCGGTCGATTGCATATGACGTGATTCACCAACTCAATCAGCGTGAATGTCGAATTTCTATGTACCTATACGTGAGACGATAATAATTAGTCGCGAAATCACATTGCTAATGATCGACAAACGTGCATGTGTGATTCAACAAATCAATCACTGCGGAATGTCGAATTCTATAGCCAAATGTGAGACGGTAATAATTGAATGCGAGATCACATTGCTATCGACGACAAATGCATGATTCAAAGAATCGAATCATTATGAATGTCAATTCTATAGTTAAAGTGAATCATAATCGTAAATGCGAAATCACATTGCTACCAATGACAAATGCATGTGATTCAAGCATAAGTGAATCTATCGTGAATGTCGAATTCTATAGCCAAATGTGAGATAGTGATATTGAATGTGAGATCACATTGCTACTGAATGACAAAACGCAGGATTCGAAGAACTAACTGGCTGCCATGAATGTCAATTCTATACTAAAGTGAATCATACTATAAAATGCGAATCACATTGTTAATGACGACAAATGCATGTGATTCAGCTAAGTGAATCTGGCTGTGGAATGTCGACTTCTATAGCCATATGTGAGACGGTATTAATCGAAAGGGTGAAATCACATCATAACAATGACAAACAAAAGTGATTCCTGCGAACTGGGCCGAAATGCCGACTTCTATAGCTATATGTGAAATCACCAACCGATAAGCGAAATGCATATTAAAAACTCAGATTGTTTAAGTATTCTTTACATTACACGGACATAGTAAAAAGGCATCATTTTGTAAATGCATTTTGTTGAATGTAAATGTTAAGGGTCTTCTGAAATTATAAGTGTTTATGGGATTGCCCGAAAAGAAGTGCTTTCGTGTAATTAAAAAGTCTCAAATGGAATAACATAAACAAATGTTTTGGAAAGATAATTGAAAATGTCGGAGGAACCAGTTCCAACTTGATCCGCCCAACCGGTCAAGTCGGGATTCGTCGCAACACTTTGAAAAGAAAATTTTAATAAGACGAAATAAATGTTTTGATTTAAAACGTCGGAGTAAACCGGGCTCCAGCTTGGATCTGCCAATCGGGTCAAGTAGGGGATTCGGGTCGCGACACTTTGAAAATGAAAATTTATAAAACGAAAACAAAAAGGGATTTAACCCGGCATCCTGCATCAACGAAATGTAATTTCTAAAGGGAGTCGATAATGGCTTCTGGCCGTGATAGTTGATAAAGAGTCTAACATGTATTGGTATTAGTCTCTGATTGAACCTGTAGGAAATTGATATGATTTGATTTGTTCTGAATTGCCATTGTATATGTATAAGTTTACTTTGAATATGATTTGATCTATCATACATGTAGTAGATATGAGTTACAACTCAGAAATACATGATAAGAAAGTAATATGAACAAGATAATGATAAGGAATCAAAAGAATAAAATCTACATGTATAATATAATATGAGTTAGAAGTCACATAAGAATAGACTTCTGCTATATGCATAAGTATTAGTAAAATGTAAAAGATAGTGACGGCGATTATTGTTATCAGTCGCCATCGGCTCATATGTTCCCACTAAGCTGCAGTGCTTAAGACGTGTTCAATCCGTGTAGGTAATCGAAGAGAGATAAAGAGGACAGACATTCCACACCACCAGATGGGGTTATCTGTAGATAGGTGCTCACCAAAGACTGCTCGCGATCTCCGACATGTTGTATTAGATATGTATATGTATTTGTATAAGTGAATGGGACTTGTAGTATATGTGTGTATAAATTTTAATGGATACCATTCCTATGGTAGTTCATTTGTAAAATGTAAATGATTGTTGTTATGAAAATATTGTTCGAAAAAAAAACAAAAAAAAATGGGTAAGAAGTCCCAAGAATGATCTCAAGACTCAAAAACCGGTCCGACCTGTAATCGAGTCGGACCGGGAATCGGGGCGTGACAATTTTGCCTTAAGTACAGTATGTACTATAACACACTTATGATCATTCTTTTTTATCCATACTTTCTTGACTCTTGTGACTTTGGTTTCTTCATTAGAAGAACTTGTTTGATGAGGGAAGTTTGTATCCCTCTTGGCCATGTTCTTTTTCCCTTGCATTAATCTATTTCCTATAGCACAAGATTCATTCATTAAATTTCTTAGCTTTCTCTGGAAATTTTCAAGCATCCTCATATAACACCTATAAGCTATGTGTCCCATTTTAGTGCAATAAGTGCACGGGAATTTTAGTTTATGATCAATTTTACTGGAGGACACATCTTCACTAGGCTTTATAAACGTAGTTGTACCACTACTAGGAGTGGTGCATTCATCAATGAAGCCTAAGCCTCTTTTACCAATGGATTTATGCCCTGAGTTGATCAAATCATTCAGCCTTTAGTGCTAGGATGCACTCTTCTTTTCTACTCACTCTTCCCTTAACACATGGCATTCACTTTTCAACTTATCACATTTTTCTTCATATCAAAGTGTCTTCTTCTTTTTCAAGAAAGGCTTTTTTATCTAGTAAGGATTTCTTTCATCATTTACAGCTTAATTTTCATTTGCTTAGGCCTCTTTTGGTAAAGCCTTTCTCTCAACTTGCTCATGCTTGAGACTTAAGAACTCTTTGTACAAAGTCTCTTAAGTTAAATCAAAACTCATTTCATCAGCTTTGGAGTCACTTGACTAACAAGACCCACTTAAGGTTTCTTTCTTAATAGGATCACACGATGCTAGCCATAAAGGTAGTAAATCACTATCATTCGACTCTTTTTCACTCAACCGATCTCGATTCAAAGTCATTCCATTTGACTTGCATGGTTTCTTCTCCTTTTTCTTTGAGGGACATTCAAGGCATAATGCCCTTTCCCCTACATAATGCCCTTTCTTTATCCTTCGATTTTCCATGAAATTTTTTATTTATAACCATCTTCCTTAGACCTGTTTTTATATTTTCTAAACTTCATGTTGTAAGACTTATATGTCAACTTGATCATATTTATAATATGGAAACATGAAATGAAATAGGATTTTACATACCTCCAGCCATTGAATTCCTGAAACTCTGATATTCAAAACCTCCAGAACTTTAAACTTTCCCTTGCTTTACTCCTCACTATTTGGATGGTATTCCTTAAATGAATTGTTTTAGTGAAGTAGCAAGAGAGGGACCCTAGATATATTTATAGATTCTCCCATCAAGAATCACGCCTTTTTTTTATGAACTATCACCACTTTGAAATTCAAGTTTTAGAATTTCAAAGAGCCCAAACGCTGTACCACTTTAATCTCACATTCTCCTACCTTTGGTGCAAAGTTAATCAAATTCTTTGAAACAAAATACATGAATCATAGAGATAGGTCCTCCAATAATGAGTTTTATCAACTATGTATCACAAATGTACTTTGCTTCTCAGTACTTAATGTGGTAATGAAAACTAATGAATAAACCTTATGTTTATTCTAGGTCCAAATGAAATATATTTTCTCAAATGAATTAAAGTGCATGAAAATGAGAAAATAACCTAATGCTTAAGAATTTACAAAGTGAATGTATATATACAATTACAAAGAGGAAACAATCCCTACTCGGCCCACATGATCCTTGAATTTCATTGGTGGTATGCTCCTTAGTCAAAAGGATCGCAAATATCAACTCGCACTAATATGCTCAATGACCACTTTCTTCCTTCTTAACATGTTCTCTAATGGCTAAGTATTTGATGTCGATGTGCTTGCTTCGACTCCCACTTTTGTTATTCTTAGCCAAGAATACTGCAGCTGAGTTGTCACAGAAAATCTTCAAAGGCCTAGAAATAGAATCCATAACTCTAAGCCCAGAAATGAAACTCTTAAGCCATACACCTTGTGAGGTAGCTTGAAAACAAGATACGAATTCGGCTTCCATGGTAGAAGTGGCAATCAAAGTCTGTTTGACACTTCTCCAAGAAACAGCTCCACCGGCCATAATGAATATGTACCCAGATGTTGATTTACGAGAATCAACACAGCCAGCAAAGTCTGCATCAGAATAGCCAACCAGATCCAAGTTGTCCGTCTGTCTATACATAAGCATATAATCTTTAGTTCCTTGTAGATACCTCATGACTTTCTTTGCAAATTCTCCAAAGGGGTCCACACCGATTACTTGACACCTGCCTAACACTCCAACTACATATGTACACGTCTTGTACAAACCTCGAGCATACATAAGGTTTCCAACCATCAAGCATATGGAATATTCTTCATAGATTCATTTTCTAAATCTGTTTTTCGCATTGATTTAGACTTAACTTATCGCCCCTTCATAATGGGAGCAACACTCGTGAACAATCCTTCATCTGAAATCTCTCCAAAACTTTGCTAATATAGGTTTCTTGTGATAGACCTAAAATACTGTGAGATTTATCTCTATGGATCTTAATGCCATTGACATAAGATGCCTCACCCATATCTTTCATATCAAAGTTTTTGGAGAGGAATTGTTTCACTCCATGCATCATGGTTGCAAGTAAAATGTCATCCACGTATAAAACAAGGAAACAAGTTTTACTCCCACTGACCTTCTGGTATATACATTGATCCATGGGGTTTCTAATGAAACTAAAATGAAGTAATTACTCCATGGAATTTGTAATACTCATCGACTCCGAGGCTCGCTTTCAAACCGTATATGGATTTCTGTTGCAAACCAAGTGCTCACCTCTTCCCTAGAAGAGAAACCTTCAAAGTTGTTTCATGTATACCTCCTCTTCTAGATCACCGCTAAGAAATGTCAAGCTGTGATCCATTCGTTGGTAACTCAAGGTCTAAGTGTGCAACTAATGCTAAAATAATACGAAGGAAATCTTTCTTAGATGCAGGAGAAAAGGTCTCGTAGACCGATTCTCTTTGAAAACTTTAGCAACAAGTCTCGCTTTATATCTTCTCAATGCTGCCTAAGGAGTCTCTTTGGTCTTATAGACCCATTTACAAATTACTTGGCCCCAGACTCCCTTTAGGCAACTCTCTTACAGTCCCGCACTTCGTTTTCATGGAATCTAACTCATCCTTCATAAAGATTATACCACAATTCGTGACTACATAACTTATGGCTTGTGAAAAGGTTTCGTGGATCATTTTCACTCCAATATCGCTTTGTAAATACACTATGTAATCACTTAGAATCGACTTCCTTCCACGAAAGTAGATCGCCTGAACGTTGGACCATCCTCGTCTCTCGATGAGCTTGTGGTTCAACCCCTGCTTGCTCAAGATTATAAGGTAATTCTTGAACTTGCTGATCCTCCGAAGGCGTTCTCAAATTATTTGTGGAACTTCAATGATTGGTTGTTCAACACTAATTGGAACTTGAGGAGTGTGATGAACTATAACCAATCTCTCATGTGACGTGGAAGGTTGAGTTTCTATATGATCGTGAACAGGAATTAAATCCCTGAATCGATCCCTCCCACTGATCATGTCATTTTCAAGAAACTTGGCATTCCTTGATTCCACAATCCTAGTTGAATGAGATGGACAGTAAAATCTATAACCCTTGGACGTTTAGCGCAGCCAATGTTAAACCACTTAAGTGTCCCTGTCTAATTTCTTCTCATGTGGATTATATATTCTCACCTCGTAAGGACAACCCTAAACGCTGCATATGTCGCGAACCGCTTTCCAACCTTTCCATATTTCAAAAGGTGTCTTCGACAAATTTTAGTTGGAACAAGGTTTAATATATACACGCCGTTCGCGCGCTACCCACAAAAATCAAGGGCGACTGAGTTGCAGCATACTCCGCACCATGTCCACAAAGTTCGATTTCTTCTTTCTCGCTACACCATTTTGGTCCGAGAACCGTGCATAGTGTGTTAAAATATCCCACATGCTCTCAAGAAACTTTGCAAAAGAACTGTGTGTTTACTACCTCAAGAACACGATATATATTCACTTAATTCTATCGATCTCACTATGTGTATTTGCTTCCCGCATCGGGTTCTCAACTCTCACTTTAAAGATTTTGAAGGCAGATCCAATGCTTCATACTTGCTATGAAGCAAGTATACACACATATATCGTGAGTAATCATCAATGAAAGTGATGAAATATTTTCGACTGTGCATATCCATATCCTGGACAAAGATATGTCAAGATGTATGATTTCTAATATGTTCAACTCCCATCGCATGCTTCTGACTATTTATCCCGCTTCCCTTAATGCACCATTAATAAGTCCTCAAAATCAAAGATAATCTAAAGTACTAAGTACTCCATCTTACTAATCTCTTAATCTCTATCTACGGAGTATGTGGACCTAATCTTCGATGCAATACAGTTAACTCATTAACATTAAGACCTCTTAACACTAATAAGGAACATGCAATTATTAGTGGTTTCATCTCCGTAAACAAATTCCTATATAGACCATCCTGGCTAAAATAATTGCTCCAATATTATCGATTTATAAAATAAGTTAATACATTGTCTTGAAAAGTAAAAGAAAACCTAATAGAACAAGTCTAGAATAAATCAAGTTTCGTGGAGAAATTTGGTACATAAAAGGTCCTTTCCCAAAACTAAAACAAAGCCATTGTCTAATGTTAATGTGCATGTCCCGGAGAATCTCCACAGTGAGCCTACCTGTTGCCTGAGCAAGATAGTCGAGCCTCATTTCCCACCGGGCTTCCTGTAGGTTTCGGTGATACCCCGCAAAGAGCTGTACATGATTAGAGGAACGTAATCAATCCACCAGTGTTAATATTAACATTAACCATATTAGATTCATAAATAAAACAAAGGATGATATATTACCTTTCTCTTCCTGCCACTTCTTGAATTTAGGACAATCTTCTTCACGTATCCTCGTATAAAAGAAACACTTATTTTCCTTTTGATATCACCGAGGTGGTATTCTCACTCCTTCCCTTCCTTCACTGACGGAAAGTGTAAGTCCGAGATGTATCATTCCTTTGTTCTTCCCAAAAAAGCTGTAGCCAACATCGCACTCTCTTCACCTAATTCCACGTAGCCTCTTCTTGAACACACATAGTCATTAATCATTTGATTGGACCATTTGTCCTTATGTATTATAAGAGATCTTAAAAAGGTCCGTATTGGATTTATAAAAAGAGTGTCTGTAATAAAGTGCAATTAGAAAGGAATCAAGATATCTATCCCGAGTTTCGCTTGAGTCGATGTCCTCATTTCCAGAAGCTGATGTGCTCAACGACAACCCTACCGCTGTGGATATTAACAAGAAAATTTCATTATCGTGGTACTGCCAAAGCTTATTAAAGTGACAAATTGTTCTCCAATGGCTTTTAGCAAATTTATCTCATCGTATTGCTCACCGTAACCCTTAATACTCAAAGAAAGGATTTTTGGTCTTAATGAACATTACGCTGAGTCGATTGGAACTCTACAAAATTCATCGGTATTGATAGCATTGAAGATGGATGCATGACTCTAGCATTATTTTTACTAGACTCATTCTCACTTTTATCCCAATCTAGTGTGGGCCTCAATCACACCGGGTTGATTTACTCCTTCTTATCCAACACCTTATGAGTCCACCAACTCAACAGATTCCGCATCTTTTCACTTTGAATATTTAGAAAATATTGCATTTTCACTTTCCAATGAAGTTTATTATCTTCAATGAGAAAAAGATTTTTCTTTCAAAACAAACAACCCTCTAAAGGTAAAAATCTTCAAATTTCAAAGATGGTGGCTACCATGTCTCCTCACCCTAAAAGAAAAGATAGATCTATTTAGAGGGTGAAACCTTAGACTTAAGGGCCGAAAAGAGATCTTAAAATCTAGGTAAGTTGGATTGATCCAAAAACTGGTAAGTAAAAAGAACATATTATTTTAACAAACATTCACTCTCTTGCAAATAGACTAAAACAAAAGTAATGAAGAAGTAATAGAAAACACTTTTGTGGCTGGAGGAGAATCATCAACACAATAATTAGCTATTCCTTTAAAATTCTTCATGCAAATCTGAGTTTCAAGAAAAATGTCCACTGAGATTTTGAATACCCAAGGCTAGGGAAACACTTGTAATTTTATCCTGGCTCCAACTTAAACAAATAATTACAAAAGAACTGAAAATACTAAAGAAAGAAAATAGAGAGGAAAAGAGAAAGAAAAAAGGAGTTTGGTGGAAAATGAAAAACAGGGTTTAAACTTAACAAATTAATTATATATGTTTATTTAAACTCATTTATTTGTTTCTCTCATTATATAAGGACTAGGAAATTTAAAATGTGTGCAAAATTTTATCAGATTTATTTTATTTTATATTTTCCATGATGAATTAAAACATGTATAAAACTATTTCCAGTTTTTTTTTCTTTTCCTTAATACTTTTCGAAGTTTCAAACAGAGCTCACAATAAATTTAAAAATGTGCTTGATATAAAAATGTGAAAAATATGAGGAATATTCTAGGTATCATTTTCGGTGACTAAGTGAAATTGAAGAGATGATTCTTGAGTATTAGTAATTTGATACAAGTATTTTTGACCTTTAGGTATGCATTTTAGTCTCTAGACATAGCAAAACTAAAACCCATCTTTGGGATTTCATAACATTCAATTCACAAAAAAAAAAAAAAAAAGATTTACATAACATTTTTCTTATAGGCCAAATTTCTACACTTATCATCATCAGTTCAAAAAAAAAAAAAACTTAAAAACATGTTTGTTTACAATTTTTTAAAACTATTTTTTGTTCTGCAAAAGTTAAAGAGAATAAGGAAAACACAAAAGCTTTGGGTTCATATTTTTGTTTTTTTAATGAAAAATACAAAGAACACATAAAGCGATAAATTCAGAAAACAATAACTAATAGAGAGTTTTAGTTGGTCTCAACTGCTTGACTTATTCCTTCATAGCAGATTGTCTTCCTGCTATGAAAAGAATCTCATTTCAATTTCTCAATTTTGTATCTCTAATAATGTCTCCATTGAATTCTTACCAACTGACTTTCTTGTAAAGGACATTCACACGAGGACAACACTTCTGAAGGGCCAAACTAAAGATGGCATCTATATGGGCCATCATCTCCACCATTGGTTGGCTTTTCCCTTTGATCAAAACAACATTATTCAAGTGGCATCAAATATTAGGACACTAGCTTTTCCCATTCTGAAACAGATTGTTTCCAACCATAAACTCGATTTCTCTTCTTCATTATCCTCTAATTTTTCATGTAATGCTTGTCTAAGTACTAAAAGCCACAAATTGTCATTCTCTCAATCCACAATTGTCTTTTCTCAATCCCTTGAAACTATCTTTTTTGATGTTTGGACTTCTCCAATTATATCAAATAATGGATTTAAATATTATGTCATTTTTGTGGATCATTTCACTATATATATTTGGTTCTATCCTCTTAAATAAAAGTCATAAGTCAAAGATGTTTTTATTAGATTTAAAGCCATTGTTGAAAAACACTTTGATAAAACCATCAAAACACTTTATTCTAACAATGGTGGTGAATTTATTGCACTTTCCCATTTTCTTTCAACAAATGGTATTTCTCATCTCACTACACCACCTCACACACCTTAACACAATGGCTTTTCTAAACGAAGACATCTTCACATTGTAGAAACTGGATTAAGATTACTCTTCCATGCCTCTCTTCCTTTAAGTTACTGGATTTATGCCTTTCGCTTAATGTTAGCTTATCGATAAATAACATGCCAACACCCACATTAAACCTCTCTTCTCCATTTGAAATTTTTTTTACCACGGCTCCTAATTACTCAAAACTCAAAATTTTTAGTTGTTTACGCTATCCCTTGCTCAAACCATATGCAACCAACAAACTAGACACTCGATCCAAACCATATGTATTCCTTGGCTACTCTTTAACTCAGAGTGCCTACTACTGCCTTGATCCATCCATCTTGAAAATATATACACCCTAGGCATGTTAGATTTGTTGAGTCCTGTATTTCCTCTCAAGCCATCTCTCTCGTCTCCTTCCCTTTCTCCTTCGGCTGCACCCATTGCTACTGGATTCTCCACCACTCAATCTCTACCTTGACTTTGGTACCACCACTAACTTGTCATTTGTAATGAAGCTCAACAACAATCCCCAATGAAGCTTCACAACCACCCGCACCGCCAACGCACCTATCTCACTCTATCACATGAACCTTCAAATAAAATAATCTCAACAATCATCACCACAAATAACCACTCGAGTCTCAACCACAACCCACCCACACCATGACTACTAGAGCCAAAAACAATATTCACAAACCAATCACCAAAATGAATCTTCACACCCAATTAACCAAAGGTGATGCCCTTGAACCAACCACATTGACCCAGGCTCTCAAAGATCATAAATGGCGTCGAGCCATGTCCGAAGAGTATGATGCTTTAATAAAGAACAACACACGGGCACTAATTCCCTAGATATGTACTAAAATCGAGTTAGCTCAGACGCGGAATTTTAGAACTAAACACAAATCAGATGGTTTTGTTGATAGGTTCAAGGTCCGACAGTTGTGTGGCTTCTACCAACATCCTGTAATAGCACTACCAAGACATATTCACCCAGCTTGTAAACCAACTATTGTCTCAATTGCTCTCACTATACCGTAAGTCACAGCCCGGGTCCCGCAACTTGATGAAAACAATACGCCTTCTAAGGTCATCTATCGTAGAATGTGAAAAATATCACAACCACCGGATTTGCTGATAAAGGCAACCCTCCTATGTCTACAAACTCCGTAAAGCAATATATGGCCTAAAAACAAACTCCCCTAAGCGTACCATGAGTCTCGAACATTTCCTCTAAGGAGTTGGCTCTAATTCATATGTTGATACTTCCCTCTTTGTCTTTCATGCTGATGGCCACACTATGTATCTCCTTTTTTATGTTGATGATTTAATTTTCACAGAGACAATGCTACCAAAGTTAATCATTTCATTGCTATTTGATGAGTCTAAAACTCATCTAATTTTAAGCCCATTTTTTATGAATATTTTAAGGCTTAATATCGAATTTAAATGCCAAATTATGGAGTATTCACCCAAATTTGTGTTTTGTAGGAATTTAGAGAGAGAGAGAAAAAAAAACCAACAAGAAAAGTAGTAAAAATTGGCTAAGGCAGAATACCGCACATAACTTCGTATCATGACATAAACCCAAGCCACCAGTAGGTCTGGTCGGAACAAAAACCCTGTTGCAACATAAAATGAGAAGAACGCCTGAGCGACAAAGATGAACTTTGTCGTGACAATCGGAAGCTATGTCACGACATTTATTGAAGAGAATGCCTAAAGAACAACGAAAGTTATGTCACGACATTCCACAGCCGGGTCACGACATAAATTGTGAAGGCAGCAAGACAAATGTCACGATATTTAGCAGCCATGTCGCGACAAAAACTAAGAGACCCTAAAAGAGAACTACAGAATGTCAACATTTTCGAAGTCTGTCGTGACATAGTAAGACATAAAACCAAGTTGAAGGCTTCGAAGTATGTCGCAACATAAAACAAAGCTATAGGCAGAGAAACTATGTCGCGACATAGAAATTGATTGTCACGACATAAAGACTTATGTGGCTGAAGAAAACTGTCAACATAAACCAATAATGTTTGACAACATAAAAGGAGAAATTGAAAATATTGAAAAAAAAGTTTTAACATAAGCTATGACAGAGCCTATGACAAACATGGATGCAGCTATGTCGTGACATAGACTAACAATGTCACGACAAAGACTGTCATGTTACGACATAATTTTCTATGTCGCGGCAAAGTCGTCAACTAGGCCAGTTTTGAAAGCCCATAACATTAGCCTTGATTTTAGGCCCAACAACATTTAATGTGCCTATAAATAGCAATATTTAGGGCACAAAAAAAAAAAAAAAGAGGTCATTGCAAGAGAGCCGCCAGAATAATAGTAATAGAATAGGATTTTTCTTTTCTTTTCTTTAGAGATTTTTGTATTTTCATTTTCTTTTCTTCTTTTCTTATAATTATTTTTATTTTTCATTTTTTTAAGAACTAGAATAAAGGATCTGGGTTGTAATTTTGAGCTGAGATCAATGAATATTTAGTTCCATTTCTATCTAAACTTCAAGGTTTTCTTGCAATTTTTCTAGAATCCTTTTTATTCATTTTTGTTTACAGCTTCAATGAATTTGTTTGGCCAACTAGTTATTAATGTTTGTGAACCAGTGATGGAAGGCTAAGCTCCTGCTGGGAAGGGAATAGGTGTTATGGTTATGATTTGTAACATTTAAATGATTTTTGGGTTTTGAAAAATGGATTGATTTAGTCGATATTGTTCATGTAGTGAACGGTTCTTAATATTAGGGCATTATACCCAGAATAGAGTTGTATCTCAGGTTCAATTTCTAGGAGACCTGAAAGGACACGTAAATGGAGATTCCTGAGCATAGAGCAATAACTTGGGGTATACTGGACTGATATATTTAGAACTAATAACCTCTAAATGTCACTCCGATAAATCATTGCGAGATTGTTCTAACCTCTGCTTTCAAGGTTCCCTACTAGTTGACAGCAAAAGTGTGTACCCGAGGCATAAGGACCACTTATTGAGTTATCAGTGTAATGTTTTAGAGGTGTCGTCTTAGTTCGACAAAACAATCCCGATCCTGTGTTAGTAAGATTCTAATCACAGCAGAATTCTCGCTCAACTTGCAGATTGTGGTATCGATTAGATTGAAGAAGGCTTGAGTTATCCTGTCTATGGGAGCAAGAAGATTTTAGTTCTAAGAAATGGTTGTGAAGTACTAAAAAAGAAAAACAACTAAGTCTTAAAGAGAGTCAAATTTTACAAGTAGCTTTTCAGACCCATTATCTAGAGATAGGAATGTGGCAAACTGGAGAGTGAAATGTATAGTGTTAGGAGGAATCCAAGGCTATACTACCTTGCTCTTGAACAAGTTTAGGATTGAAACCCATAAAAAAAACCTATTTTCAAAGAACCTATTGCAGGTTTATGATTAGAACACTGATCCTATTCCTAGTGTTTGGATTACATCTCAACAATTATGTTATTTCAGTTCTATTTTTACTAATTTTTCTTTTGTTAATTTTAGATTTTGTTATTTCAGTTTTAATTTAATTTCCATCCTTAGAAACTTAGTTCAAATAGTATGACCTTGAGTGAAGGTGGGGTAGTTGATCTATGTATTCTCTTATCTATCCCTCAGTATGTGAGGATTGCACTCCAAATAAGGCAATTCCTCGAGCCTTGTTTATAGCAGGTTTTATGCGCTTTTGTGTACTAATCGACTTTTAATAACCTTAATCGATGCATTGAGGTCCCTAGCTTTGTCATCGATCACATTTTTTGTAGCCATTTTTAGTAGTTTTGCAGGTCAAATGCCTCATTTTCTTCAATTCGATTCAACCACGATGAACCCGAGCCAAATTCGAAGGTGCATGCTCGAATAAGAGGAAATTCGGAGCAAATTTGTTAAAAAAGGGTAAAGCAAGCTGTGGAAATTTTGAGGGTTGCAAAATCGGGTAACTCGCAAATTTGGGCAGATGCAATTTCGTAACACTCAAGCCACCTGGGCTTGATCGCTTTTTGACCAAATTTTGTGGTTTTATACAACTTTACCCTTATGTAATTTTGGTTCATTAGCACACTTTTGTAATTTCCTTATACTGAGCACCTATATAAGCTCAGTCCTGCTTGTAATCAAATCAATTTTTCACTCCATCAATCAATCAAGGAAATTGGGCACAAAGCTTCCTCTCCCTAACAAGTGGTGATTTTCTCTTCTTCTTTTACTTTCAAGACTTTCGGGTGTACAAACACCCCTTAATGATGACAAATCAAGGGATGCTCGGCTAAAATCCCCTTGATCCTTGAAAGGAAAGGGCACTGGGTGCTGATTTTGGGCTTAGCTGCATGTTCTTATGCTCTTCATGTATGCATTTAGGGGTATTTCCAGGCTCTGCTTTCACCTTAAAGTTAAAATCTCTTGTGCATGCTCTCCCTAATGTGTATTTCCGTGTTTCTTTGGGTTCAGTGGACACTTTCACTAGATCCACTGATACCCAGTTAGTTGTCTCCTATTAGTTACTGTAAGGTAGGTTTTTGAGATATGTTCTCACCGTTAGGGACATTTATGCCCAATCAAATGCCATCTTTCAAGAGGAAAACTTTAAGGGTTTAGGTTTTAAAGCTAAATGAAGATCCGGTTCTGGAAATGACTATATGTCATGATCTCCAACGCGAGGAAAAAGACCCGAGGACATGTCGGTTAACCTAGAACCCTGCAAGCCCAAAGGGCCCGAGACTTCATGAATTCTTTTAACCATTTACTTCGCTTATTTCGCCAACCATTCACACGCTTTTCACAAACCCTAAAAATCCAACGAGAAAACATCATTTTCAATGCATTGCAACTCTTCTCTCATGAAGAAAACCCATCCCCGTGTTCGACCCTAGAGCCACTATACTGTAGTAGCTTTTGCTACGTCAGTAGTAGGAATCCTAGGATATAAATTTTGTTGATTCCGAACACCTACTTGGCCTAAACGAATCAAATGGCGTCGTTGTCGGGGATGGTGCCCTAGTGAGAAAGAAAAGCAGTGAACTTATGATCACAAGTTTTGGTGCAATCTCATTTCTTTTTTATTTTATCATTTTTCCCCACTTTGCGCTCATCATAGGGAATTTGAAAATTTCACCGCTGGGGAATTTCGAAAATTTTTACTACAAGGGGTCAAAATCTCACCATGCGCATCGGCACTCGCTTTTGACAATGCAATCCATAACCTTTTGTTAGTCTTTGCTTTTGTTGGTTTCCTTGCTCGTGGTGTGCTCATAGCAAATTTTTATATAGTGGGAAAGAAACAACGTAGGCGATTGAAAGTCTTAGGTGTCTTTAATCTGAACAGTATCGTGAAGTTAGCCCGCACACCAATCAAATGGAGGACCCTACCCGCAACAATGTAGCTACCGGGGTTCATCAGGAACCCAATGCCTATCGATCGATGAGGGATCACATACACCCACCAAGGGTGAGTGCACTCTCATGCATTATACCCCCTGCAGAGGATGTGGCAGTGAGACCTTATTTGGTGCCCCTGCTCTCGACTTTTCATGGTATGGAAAACGAAAATCCATACACACATATTCGGGATTTCGAGGAGGTTTGCACTACTTTCAAGGAGGGTGCATTTGATATGGACTTGCTCAAGCTGAAAGCCTTCCCTTTGACCCTCAAAGATAAAGCCAAAGTTTGGCTTAATTCACTAAGGCCAAGGACCATCAGAAACTGGGCTGAGCTGCAAGCGGAATTTTTGAAGAAGTTCTTTAATGCCCATAAGACCAACAATCTGAAGAGGAAGATCTACACTCCTTGCGTGCCTCATGACAAAGGAGGAGATTTTATCAATGCTAGGAAAAAGGTATCCGAGACCATCAATGCATGCCCACACCATATTCGACACGTGGATGTTGGGCCAACCATTTTTATGATGGAATGTCCTCTTCCATGAAACAACTCTTGGAAACCATGTGTGTGTGGGGGTCTTCTCAACAAAATTCGATGAAGCTGTATGGATTTCCTCAACTATGTTGATGAGACCTCCAAAGCTTGGGATGAACCAAATCCCAGGGAAACTGACAGACATAGGCCCCCAGTGAACCAAAAGGGGGGCATTTTTTCACTATTAGAGGAAATGGAAATGAAAGCCAAGCTATCTTCTTGACTAGGAAGCATTGAAGAATTAGACTACGAAATCAAAGATGTGAAGTACATGCAATAACTGAACCGCCTGTACCTCTCCAATCCTGTTTTAATTGCCAATCCACTAGTCATCAAGGAGATCACTGTCCAATTGCTCCCTCAATTAGAGATTTGATGCAAGAGCAAGCAAACATAGTGGATCAAAGTAGGCACCCAATAAGTGCTCCATATGGGAATACCTACAATCCAAATTGGAGGAACCATCCTAATTTATCATGGAAGCCAAAACCCCCAACTTATACTCCCATTGTGTTCACAAAGAAGAACAAACCCCACCTCAAGCCACCCGTAGAGCAAGCCATCGTGAATTTGAGCAAGGTAGTGGGTCACTTCGTTGAAGAACAGAAGACAGTGAATGCTCATACCACACAAAAAATCGAAATGCTGGAAGGCACTCTCAACAAAAGATTAGATGACCTGCAGTACTCATTCTCCAGGTTGACTAACCAGCAGCAGATGCAAGAAAAAGGAAAATTTCCCTCTCAAAAACAACCAAACCCCAGGAGATTACATGAAGAGAGCTCCTCCAGTGACTCGAATTCCAAATTAAATGAGGCCTATGCACCATCACACTAAGGAGGGCAAAGAGCTTACAAAGCCATCACCAGCGCAAGTTCAGACCCACAGGGAAGCCATTGATAATGGACCGCAGGAGGTGGTGATCAAGGCATCAGGCTGAGAAAATAAGCCATCCCCACCTTTCCTCAATCATTAAAAACTAAAAAGAAGGCCATTAATTACGCTGAAATTTTAGAAGTGTTGAGGCAAGTAAAGGTCAACATTCTCCTACTTGACATCATCAAGCAAGTCCCTACTTATGCAAAATTTCTAAAGGACTTGTGCACAGTAAAAAAGGGTTTGAGCATTGACAAGAAAGCCTTCCTGACTGAACAAGTCAGTGCCAATATCCAATGTAAGACTCCAGTGAAATATAAAGATTCGGGTTGTCCGACCATCTCAGTCAATATAGGAGGCACTTGCGTGGAGAAAGCACTGTTAGATCTGGGAGCAAGTGTGAATCTCCTCCCCTATTCGATGTATAGGCCGCTCAGGTTGGGGGAACTAAAGCCCACCTCCATCACACTTTCTCTTGCTGATAGGTCGATCAAAATACCAAAGGGGACAGTGGAGGAAGTCCTGATACAAGTGGACAAATTTTACTATCCAAGAGGATTTTGTTGTACTGATACGCAACCGCCAGCAAAGAAGGGCCAATTATGTACTCTATCATCTTGGGGAGACCATTCTGGCTACCTCCAAATGCAATTATCAACTCCGCAGAATGGAGTCATGCAACTCACCTTCGGAAACATGACTTTAGAGTTCAACATCTTCCACCTAAGTAAAAAGCAAATGCAACCGGTGGAAGATGTCCCAGAAGTAGCATGCATCATTGACACCATCCTGGAGGAACAAGCCGATCAGCAGGGTATGCTGGATATACTAAATGAAGAGTTGACTGAGTGTGCATAAGAGCAGGAGGAAGTTGACATGAAATCCGTGCAGGGACATTGGAGAAAAAGAAACGAAATTTTGCCATTGGTGATCATAGAGGAAATCAGTGAGCCCCAGAAAATAGATCTCAAGCCTCCGTCGCTGAACTGGCAATTTTATTTTGAAAAGACCATGAGCAATGTCCGTTGGTCATTTCAAACTTTGCTCAAGATCGCACAAAAGGGTAGCTTGTCGTAAGTCCTCAAACAACAAGAAAGCCTCGTGGAGAATTTACGATTCAAGGGCATTAGGCCCGGGTTAGCCAGACCCACCACATCTACTTAGAGTAGAGGCAAAGCCGTTGAGGCAACCACAAAGAAGGATGAACCCACACATATGCAAGAAGTGGTTAGAGCGTAAGTCTTAGTTGTCGTAAGTCGGCATCATATACCCCATATCAGACAGCACCTGGGTGAGTCCAACCCAAGTAGTACCTAAGAAATCAGGGGTAACCACGGTGCATAATGAAAAAGGAGAGGAGATACCCACTCGGCTTACTACAGGGTGGAGGGTATGCATTGATTATCGCAGATTAAATGAGGTAACACGGAAAGATCACTTTCCTCTTCCATTCATGGATCAACTACTTGAGAGGATTTCTGACTACCCCTTCTATTGTTTCCTGGATGGCTATTCAAGATATTTCCAAATTGAGATCGTTGCATAGGATCAGGAAAAGACAACTTTCACCTGTCCATTTGGCACGTATGCATGCAGGAGGATGCCCTTTGGCCTTTGTAATGCCCCTGCCACATTTCAACGATGTATGCTCAACATTTTCGCGATTCGTAGAACATTATCGAGGTGTTTATACGATCGATATTACATTCTATGGAGAATTTGAGGAGTGCCTAATCAACTGAAACCATCCCGCACAGTGCATAGAGAAAACCTAGTAAGGAATTGGGAGAAATGCCATTTTGCGGTCAGCCAAGGCATTGTATTGGGGCATATCATTTCAGAGAAAGGAATCAAGTCGACAAAGCAAAGTTGATCATTTCCAAACTTCTCCCACCCACGAATGTCAAGACTGTGAGGCAATTTTTGGGGTACGTGTGTTTCTACAGAGGTTCACTCTGAAATTCTCAAAAAATTTCCAAGCCACTTTATAAGCTTCTTGAAAAAGATGCTACGTTTGAATGGGATTCAGAATGCCAACAAAGGTTTGAAGAACTTAAGGCTTATTTAACCACTACACCAATAGTGAGAGCCCCTAACTGGTAGTTGCCTTTCGAGGTTATGTGCAATGCAAGTGACTCGCCGCGAATACCCTTGGACAAAGGGGCGTAAGGAAAATCGCATGTGGTTTACTTATGCTAGCAAAACACCGAACGGCGCTCGTGAGGAATTACACTACCACCGAGAAACAATTATCGGCAAAGAGTTTATGCCCGACAAGTTTCTTGGTTGGTTTGCGGGGCAAAATAATTATCTTCGCTGCATCATTCATCTTTGAAATATTTGCTCACTAAGAAAAATGCCAAGGCAAGGCTTATCAGGTGGGTCCTCTTACTACACGAATTCAACCTGCAAATTTGGGATAAGAAGGGGGTAGAAAATGTTGTTGCTGATCACCTCTCTAGACTAACCATAGCACACGACACCCATAACCCCCTAATCTTTGACGAATTCTCGGAGGAGTCTCTACTGGCCAGGGATGCGGCTCTCGTTCCGCCTACATTACCAACTTTTAGTAACAGGAGTCACAACATAATGGAAAGCATTAAGACAAGAAGTTCTTCCATGCAAAAGTCCACTCCTACTATTAACCCTATTTGTTCAAATATCATGGCCGATCAAATAATCGTAAGGTGTGTGCCTAAGGAGAACAACCAAAGATACTCACCCACGCTATGATGGTTGTGGAGGTCATTTTGCTTCCTTAAAACAATGAAGGTGCGCTACAAGGTGGTTCTATTGGCTATCTTTTTGTTTAAGGACGCCTATACCATATGCAAAACAATGCGACAAGTGCCAAAGGTTGGGAAAAATCTCTCGCCGTCATATGATGCCACTGAATCCTATTCTGGTTATTGAGTTATTTGACGCTTGGGGCATCAACTCGGCGGACCATTTCCCACTTCCTTCGGTATACTTACATCCCTGAGCCGACTATGTGTCAGCCGGTGGAAGCAAAGGCTGCAGAGCAGACCACAAGACCGTATTGAAATTTTTAAAGGAGAACATTTTCTCCATTCGGAGTTCCTAAAGCCATAACCAAAGGATGGAGGTTCACATTTCTCGCAACAAAATTCCAGAATCTCCTATCCAAGTATGGTGTCAGCATTAAAGTGGCCACCCCTCATCATCCTCGCACTAAGGCCAAGCAGAGCTAGCCAACAGGAAATCAAGACTATATCATGAAGGTGGTGAACTCAAATAGAAGGATTGGTATCTCAAGCTCGGATTCCTTGTGGGCGCTGCACGAAGATACAAGACCTCATCCTTGGAATGTCCCCTATCGCTATTTTATGGTATGGCCACCCCGGTGGAAATTGAATATATGCAAGTGGCAATTAAAAAATTGAATCGACATGGAAGAGCCGGCCTTAAGCGACTTTCTTGATCTCACCGAGTTAGAGGAACCTTAGCTGACGCCTCACTTCAATTCGAAAATCACATGACAAATTAAAGAAGTGGCATGATCACCATAACCCAAGAACTTCAACCAAGGACCAAGTCCTACTCTATGACTCCAACTCCATCTTTCCCGTAAGCTCAAATCAACACGGATCGGACCATTCATCGCTCAACAAGCACTACCCCAATGGTTCACCGACCTACGTTAATCCAAATGATAATAGAGTGTTCAAGGCCACTGACGAGCTAAGCCCTATGTTGTGCAAAGAAACTATAGATAGGAGGGAATTCTCCTCCTGTAATCTCTCCTCGAGACCTCGTAAGCCACTTCAATTTAATTGCTTAGTCTTGTTTAGGTTTCATTTTGTATTAACAATCTTGTCGTGATCGAAAGTGGGACTTGTTTTCAGGTCAAGTAGTCGCAGCCAGAAGATCGCCCACTTCACCACGAAGACCTCACCGCCTGTGTTGAGGATGATCCTTCTCCAACCACCAATTGAGAAGGTACCACTTCCTCCGCTAACTTTCTCATTCCGCCGTGATAGTTAGTGTCGAAGGATGTTCATACTTTGACTTTAGTTTTACTGTACTCACTACTCTAACAAAGCCCATTTTTGTATATTTAGAGGCTTGCTGTTTACATCATTTTGCAAAAGTCGAAAATTTTGTAAATTCACCTTGATATATAATACAATCTATTTTTCTACACTTTTGCATCTCATTTTGCCCCTATATTGATGTGGTTTTGCCTTTCTTGTAAATTGAAAAGCTGGAAAACACCAGCGATACCAAATGCTAGAATTATTCCATGCCTAATCGAAAGAGTCAACAATTGAAGACTTCGTACTACTCCCGTCTTCCACCATTCTCTAGCCACACACAGAGTTCACATTAGTTTTCATCAATAGGCTGAGAAATTGCATACTTCCCTTACTTTACAAAACCGGTCTTAGCATCGTTGACGGCCCATAATAGATTAGAATTCCTTAAGAAAGAAGGCCAATGAGTCTTCCAAAAGAAAAAGAAAAGACAAAAGAAAAAGAAAAAAGAAAGCATAAAAGAGTTAAAAAGAAAAGAGCCAAGCAAAGTCGCGCCGCTGGCTCCTGAAACCCGAGCACCTGGCCCGAGGGGTCTACACACAAAAGCCTTTAGCCCTGTGCCCTAAACTAACTCATTGAGTCACCCGACTTTGGTGTTGCCACGTGGTGGACGGGGTGGAGTTTTAGCGTAGTCAGAGGTGTCAGATCAAAATCATTCAAGTCCGGTGAAACCAGAGAGTTTGTGGTCGAAAGATTCAAGACCCGAGAAATCTCAATTTAGGGAAAAAAGGGGCAAAATCGTAATTTCGCTTACAAAATTGTAATTTCGGTTAAAAATTCGTAATTAATTCTCTAGATCTCAAATGACGAAACATTGCATCGCTGGTAAAATCGCTCCTCACAAATTCTAGTTAGCACAAAAAATTTCCTCGTAATATTCGAGACAAATTTAATTTACATCGCTGCACTGCCGTGCGTCAGAATCGATTTTCACGCGACAAGTCACATATAACATGTACTCATGTGCCATAAGTGGCATGAGTAGAGAAATGATGAAAATGGACGGCCGAGATAGAGCCGAATGTCAAAACTAGGAAAAGAGGGATATAACGGTCATTTATGGAAAAGTTTTTAAGTCACTAGATGACAAAGCTGCTACAGTGTCGTCTCTAACCTCACTTAAATGAGCCAAAAACGTGAATGAACCATTTTCCCAAAGAACCATTTTGGAGAGATTTTTAGAGAGAGAAACTTCTCTCTAGAAATACGGCTGAATCCGACCGTCTACAGCTCTAGACAAGAAGGAAGCTCGTATACGGTTTCTACTCACGTATGGGCAATGTGATTTTGTGAGTTTTTGACAAACTCCGAGAGGTAGGCTTTCCCGCCTGAGTTTATTCCATTTTAAGTATTTTTCGATGTTTCGCTGGTTCGAGGCCGTGAGGGGTCGCGATCTTGGCCCTCCAAACCTCGTGGACCTAATCGATTTAAATTTATTGAAATCCAATAGTGAAATAGCGGGCTGTTACGGGTCAAGCTGGGTCTTTAATTCCAAAATTTTTGTTTAAATCATGTATTTATAGGGAAAGGCCTGAATGGCTGTTTGACTGGCCCCAAAATACGGGATCGACCGCGGAATTTTCGAGACTTTGGCCGCCCGTGACAAATTCGTAAACCGGTCGGGCTGCGGTGTGTGGGAAATTAAGCATTAAATCGTATGTTGGTATGTATGAGATCGGGAATAGCCATGGAAATCGGTTTCAAAAGAAACCGAGGTTGACGAGCGGTCACTCGTGGGACGTTTCCATCGTTACCGGACCGCAAATCACCTGCCGCGGAATCGGATAAAAATCGCTCCATGTCAGGTGCTTGAATTATTGAAATGAATGGCTTGAGTTATGCGGAATTAGATAGGTTAATACATGAATTTAATGTGTTAATATAATGACATAATTATATAAAATATAATTGTCTTTGTAGGCCATTGAGTTGATTTTAATATGTTAATGCATAAGCTTGATGTGTTAACATGATGTCACAATTATATGGAATATAATTTTGTGTATAGGCAATTAGAGATAAAAATTATGATTTGCTCAATTATATAGAATATAATTGTGGGTGTAGGCAAATTGAAATGGAATAGTGATTAGCTCAAGTGAGCATGAACTTTATGTATTAACATGAGGTCACAATCATATGGAAATATAATCAGGTGTGTAGTCATCGAGGTGAGTTTGTGATTAGCTCAAGTGAGCAAATTTGGGTGATGGTTGATATCATTGAATTACATGTGTGTAATTGTAGTTGATTGAAAATATGCATATTGACATATTGTATAAATGGTTTTGAAAATGACATAATGCATTTTCATATGCATCGTACCTAGAAGCTGTGTGTGAGTGCATGACATGGTTTTTGTAAAAACGGACATGGTTGCGAAAGGAATTTCACAGGATGATATTCTGGAGAATTGGGTTGGGAGATGGGCCAACAGATCATTTCGGATGAGGACCAAGGACTGCTTTCGTAGCCTACCAACCAATTCGACCCTGCGAGGGTAGTCCCATATTTTTAACCGACATCTCTGCAAGAGTATATTATGCTCTTTCAAGAACAACAAGTTTAATGAAAATGATTATTTTCACACACAAAGTGAGGAGTTGGTGAGACTCGCGGATGGGGTGACTGTAGATATCTCAAGTAGACCACGTATTTACTTAAGTGTGTGTTTATTTTGGAATATCAGACCAGTGACTTAGGTGGAGAGTAGCCCACTTAGTATGATTCCACTATCGGGAGCATTAGCTCACCCCGTCGAGGGATATTATATTTGCTGTGCACAGTGGAGCGAGCGAGGAGACGCACGCTATAGAGGTCAAGTTTTGTAAACGAAAGTTCGGATTGTGGCTTTGGTTTGCGATGCATACATGTATTGTAATGCTTCTCATTTTAATATATGTGTCAGATAAGAGTAAATCATTAACTCTCATTATGGATATAGTCAGAATATATTGTGAGATATAACTGCTTTTGACATAAAGGTGATTAGTATTGGTTTTTAGCCCAAGAGGCCGCTTTTATAATCAGGGATTGATGTCAGGGATGTGCTCTTATGAAGAGCCTTATTTCGTAGAGCCCTCGTACAAAGGAGACTCCCGCCCGATTTTCATGAAAAATGCTCGTTACCCGACATTCACGAAGACTACGGTTGACTCGCAGTCAACGGACTTCGGGTTTTGGGACGCTACACCAAATCCGAGGTGGAACCCGTAGAGTTTGTGGTCGAAAGATCCTTTTAACTTGATGCCCTAAACCTTAGTTAAGGTCGGGAGTCATCTATGATCCGCTACACCTGACTTCGTGAAGTCAAGTTTTCAAAGATTGTGCCCTACAATACAATAGAAGTAAGGAAATTAAGTGTGGAACTCGAATCTATTTAGGTTGGCTGTCGCCCAAGGCATTGGCAAATAGTTTGGTCAAAAAGTGGAAGGAGTATCTTCAGCCTTATCGGGTGTTAACCGATCACCTAAAAACATTTAGATTTTAGTGGAATTTAAGGTTGATTTTCTTGGAATGCACACTGCTCTAAACTTGTTCCTGTATGACACTCATTCTCCCAAGCTGGTTTTATACAATGTCCCAAGCTTTCATACTAAAGGTCGTGCATCACTTTACACACACTTTTCGAATGCATACCCATTTTGCAAAAACATATCCCGCATGATCTTCCTTCTTTTATCATTTCTAAGGACTTAAAGTAATGTACGGTTGGGGAGTGATTAGTACCCAAATAGTGCAATTTTGAGCCTTGTTTATAGCAGGTTTTATGCGCTTTTTGTGTACTAATCGACTTTAATAACCTAATCGATGCATTGAGGTCCCGTCTTTGTCACTGATCACATTTTGTAGCCATTTTTAGTAGTTTTGCAAGTCAAATGCCTCATTTTCTTCAATTCGATTCAACCACAATGAACCCGAGCCAAATTAAGGCATGCTCATCAAGATAAAATTCGGAGCAAAATCGTTTGAAGAAAGCAAAGCAAGTCGTGAAATTTCGAGGGTTGCAAAATTGGTAAATCATAAATTTTGCAGGTTGGCGGACTTTTCTGCAATGACCGTCACCCAGCTTGATCGCTGACCTCAGCCTTGTGGTTTTATGTTTCTTACTCCTATGTAATTTTGGTTCATTAGCACACTTTTGTAATTTCCTTATACTTCAGCACCTATATAAGCTCGGCCCGCCAGAATTAAATCAACTTTTCACTCCATCAATCAATCAAGGAAATTGGGCACAAAGCTTCCTCTCCCTCTGTTGCTGGTGATTTTCTTCTTCTTCTTTTACTTTCGCACTTTTCTTGGTGGTACCAAACACCCTCGATGATGACAAATCATGGGATGCTCTCTACTAAACCCCGATCCTTGAAGGGAAGGCCACTAGGTGCTGATTTTGGGCTTAGCTGCATGTTCTCATGCTCTTCATGTATGCATTTAGGGGTATTTGTGCTCCTATTTCTCACCTTAGGTTAAAATCTCTTAGGCATCCTCTCCCTAATGTGTATTTAGCAAGCTTTTTGGGTTCAATGGATACTTTCACTAGATCCAATGATGCCCAGTTAGTTGTCTCCTATTAGTTATTGTAAGATAGGTTTTTGAGATATGTTCTCACAGTTAGGGACATTTATGCCCAATCAAATGCCATCTTTCAAGAGGAAAACTTTAAGGTTTTAGGTATTAAAGCTAAATGAAGATTCGGGTTCGAAATTATATGTCATGATCTCCAACACTCAGGAAAAAGACCCGAGGACATGTCGGTTAACTTAGGAACCCTAAGCCCAAAGGGGCCTATGATTTCATAGATTCTTTAACCATTTACTTCAGCTTATTTTAGTTTTCTTTAAACCATTCACACATAATGCTTTTCACAAACCCTAAAAATCCAACGAGAAAACACTTATTTTCAATGCATTGCAACTCTTCTCTATGAAGAAAAACCCATCCCCGTGTTCGACCCTAGAGCTACTATATCGCAAAGAGTTTTTGCTACGCCGCCAGTGAGGAATCCTAGGATATAAATTTTGTTGATTCAACACCATTTACCTAAACGAATCAAAGAGATGATATCCCACTTAAAGATCCACTTTAGTACTCAGACGAATTGCATTCATAGCAGATTTAATTTGCACTAATCGTATTTTTATCTATTTTAAAAAGAGAAACCAAGAGTGTAACGCTCTAAAAATACCCTACGCTTTTAACATGTTTAGGTATAAAATAAAGTAAATGAAATTTTTCCAAGATTTAAACTCAAGAACAAAAATATACAACCCTGGGAATTTTACATGAGCCAAATAAATTTGGTAAAATATCAAATGGGACCTAAGGGTCATAAATGAAGAACGTGAATTAAGCAAATGCAAAATGAAATGAATGAAAATGAAAATGAATGTGAAATGAAGCTTCTTTAAAATGAGAATAATGAGAAATGGTAATTAGCGTGTAGGCCAAACAAAGCCTTATGAAGGATTTTGACTTAAGACCAAATTTGGTCTTGTAAAAGGGTATAACTCTCATTTGTGCATTTTGGGTTTGGAGAGAAAGAGAGACACAAATTGAGAGAGAAGAAGGAGAAGCCATTGTTGGTGATTTCTTCTCCATGTAAACAAGAGATGAAGTGATCAAGAAGGAGGAAGAAGAAAGAAAAGAGAAGAAGAACTTAAAGGTAAGCAAAACTAAACCCAACCTCTTTTCTCAGGTTCGATTCGGGGAAAAACCCTAACCTTATTAAAGGTGTTTGTATTGGTTGTAGTTGAGTTAGGGGTTGTTTTGGGTTGAGTTTTGAAGAGTATTGTTGATTGGTATTTGTTTGGATTGGTTTTGAAGAATGTTTGTAAAAGGGAAATGTTGGGTTTTCAAATGAAATGCTGTCAAAAATTTGTCAAAACCCCTACTGAAAATAGAACTCCTAGAATAACCGACTAATATGTGATTGTCATTGTATTTGAATAGGGGCTGACGAGGAGGAAAGCCCGCATTGAAGTCGAGATTTCGAAGATTGGAATCAAAGCAACGATTTTTGGTTTGTTCTCAAACTCTCTCTCTATTTCTAAAATATTTGAATAATTACGAAATTATTTGAATTTTGGAAATGATTGAAAAGAAGTGCATATTGATTTGTGTTTGAAATGATTTGTTTTAAGTGATTTGAGACAACTACTTGTGAAATGAATTTGCATAAGAAAATTGTGAAGGAAATGTGAAATGTCATATTTGCATTAAATGATATATATACTATTGTAAATTGTAATAAATGATTTTAATGCCCTTAAAAGAATGTTAACCGCTAGAATTCGAGTTAAGGATAAATTGGTATACCAATAAGAGTCGAATAAACGTATTATTGTGGCATACCGATCCGTTGCCCAGTGGGACAATATCGGTAGTGTACACCAACCGAGTATATATATATTATATATATATATATATACATACCGGCCTGCAGCCCAGCAAGACCGTGCCAATGATTCGTTATCTTGTGCACCAAGAGTATAGGTTAAATTCGATAAGGGCAAAATGATAATGAGATTGAAAAGTGCACAATTTGTGCTTTAAATGATTTTTTTTTTCTTTCTTTCTGCCTATGAAAATGCATAGCTTGAGATGACCAATGAATTGTAATTTATTTATTGAATAAATATATAGATACGTATTGTACTGCATTGGTCATTGAAAATTGTACAAAACCATTGTTTTATAAATATTGCGTGTTTCGATTTAAAATGAAATGAAGAGAGAATAGAACTGTATAGAACCATTAAGCATGAAAATGCTTAGCATGTTGTTTTTATCAATGAGCAAGTACCGAGTGAATAGGTACAAGAGTGAAGACCGTACAAGCATAAAGCCAACGTCAAATCCATTCGAAGGAGAAGTAAAACCCCGCGACACACATTCATGAAATTGAATTGACTCTTTTTGTATAAAGTATCTTGTGAAATTTAAACTCTTATTCTCTTTTGTAAATGCTTTTTATATTGAAAACTCTGATAAATTTTGTAAATGATGGTACGAATATAGGAGTTATCCCAAAATGATGGGCCTTCCGCAAAATGTTTAGTTTTCGCAAAAATGTTTAACGTATATTTTTATATATACCCAATGAGTATTCGAAATGCATTTGATATTGAAAATGTATTCCCATTTGTATTGAATTTTTTTTGTATTTGGAATGGAAATGAAAGTGAGGACCGCATTCCCCTAGATCTGGTTCGAATCCGCCAATTGGGTTGGGTTTGGTATGGGGCAGCAATTGAGACCTTACAAGCAGCATAAATTTTAGTCCCAAAACAGTGACAAAATTCCTAGGCAGCACTGTTGTTGGGTATTTCAGAGATAAAACAAAAATAAAGGGATTTGGTCTATACAAAATCGGTTAATCAAGTTTTTAGCGTCGTTGCCGGGGACTGAATAGTCTTTGGTGGTAGTGCGAATTTCTTGGTCTAAATTTGGTCTAATCGCTATTCTTGCTCGGGGATTTTCCATCAAAGACCTCGGCTTACTAACTTACTTTCTGACATGGCTTGTTACTTTCACAAAGGCGATATATTATAGATCTCCTCACTCAAACCAAGATGCAAGACGCCAAGAATGTTCTTACTCCCATACCAACCAATTTGACTTTCATGTTAACCTTAGGTTCTTCTCTATATGATCCAACTGAGTATCATCGAGTAGTTGGGAGCCTCCAATATTTGCTAATAACCAAACCAGACATCGCCTTTGCTATTAACAAACTATACTAATATATGCATTGCCCAAAAACCGTGCTCAACCAATGCTTATGTTGCTTATCTTGGTAAAAATCCGATATCCTAGAGTTCTAAAAAGCAACGGACTTTTGCTAGATCCTCTACTAAGGCATAGTATCGCTCAATTGCACAAATAGCTGTTGAACTTAATTTCATCTGTTATCTTGACTGATCTTAGTATTTCGCTTCCCCATTACCCTATCATTTACTGTGATAATATTGGGGCAACTCAGCTAAATTCCAAACCAGTTTTTCATTCTCGAATGAAGCATGTTGCAATAGATTTTCATTTTATCCAGGATCAAGTTCAAAATGGTGCTCTTCGTGTTGCTCGTGTCTTTTCTGAAGATCAACTTGCTGATGCTCTTACCAGTTTCACCTTACCTATTAACGCTTTTCTTTAACTTAAGCACAAGATTAAACTTCTCTCCCGAGCTCCATCTTGAGGGGGCATAATAGAGAGTTTAGTTGTTCTCAACTTCGACTCATTCCTTCATAGTAGATTGTAGTATTCAAATGTATTTAGTCTGTCTTCCATAGATATAGGACTCAATTTGTAACAACTTCCTAGTTTGTAGGATCTTCAACAATTCTTGGTCATTTCCCTGATGTATTTATACGTCTGATTAGTCAATCATAAATGATAAGTTTTGTTATTCTCTAAATAAAAATTTTCAGAGAACATCAAAATGGGATTCTCTATGTTTTCAAAAATTGTTTACAAGAACAGATTTAAAAAATAAGAACCAAACAGGCCCTAATACTATTTTCCCCTTCTTTGATTTATTTTCCTTCCTGCAAACCCAACAATTAAGTTTGTTCTAAATTTTGGTTTTATCTAATTGAAAATATGTTGTACTAATGTAATTTGGGCATTTTTTGTTGTTTATTTTGTAAAATAGAAAATGACAACAAATTAAGACAAAATAGACACTTTTTTAGTTTCACATTTAATATATATATTAAAAAAAATTCTCAATGAATAAAACCTCTGAAGAAAAAAAAATAACAAAGTTTAGAAGTTTGTAGCATTTATGAGAGTTTGTCTATTATAAGCATGGATTAAAATTATGGATTTCATCACCAAAATATCATCGATATTTTAAGTATCGACAATTGATAAGATCATAGGATATCATGGTCGAAATTTGGACTGAGCGAATTTTAGGTTTTCTTTCCTACCAATATTGCCAAAATTCTAGAACCTAGGTTAAAAACTTGGAAATGCACCATAGGTCCATAACAACTTGTTACGTCCTCATTCTTGAGGACCTACCTTCACATGGGAAGGATCCCTCCATGGGCACAAATGAGTCCCTCACAGCCTTATATAAGAGGAGGGAATGTTCTAGAGACGTGTAGAGCTCTCCTAGATCAGAGGAGTGTAGAAGATTCGAGAAGATCCTGGAGAAGTCCACACATGAGTGGAAGGATATGGAGAAGTATAGAATATGAGAGAGATACCTAGAGTCTAGCAAGGATCTCTTTGTATATAGTTTTACATAGTATAGTAATCTAGAACATTCTTGAATGGTAAGGAATCGTCCAAGGTTCTCTAGAGTTCCATGGGGGCCTATAAATAGGTGAGGGCCTCATTTGGCCAAGCCACCAAACCAACCAAGAGTTGAGAGCTTCTCATGCATTGTAAAGAGTTCTTTCATCAATAGCATTATTTCCTTCAAGTGTTATCTAGTGTGTTCTCTTAGCATCCAAGCCATGGGTAGAAGTCGAGCATAGCAAGCAAGGAAAGTTTAGGAGGCTAACTTAGCAACTTGAGCGGGAAGTTGTCTAAGTGTCGAACGAGAGCATAGTGGAAAGACTAAGTCCGTGACAAACTACTCGGCTAACTTTTCTCTCAAATTTAAAATGGTTCAAATTTTATATATCCAAATCCATGTAAAACAAAAATATTTTATTATCTTATTTTAAATTTCATTTAATTGATTACTAAAAATATATAAATCACCGTTATGAGTTTTTTTATATTATTTATAAGATATTGATTACTATCATTATTTGTTATTATTATTATTTTTTTGACATCTAATCACTTTTCAATATAACATAGTGAAGACAAAAGGATGAGAAGAATAGCTTGTATTCATTATGTTGTGACAGGTACATATATACACATACAAAGCATCCTTGGATGCTATTGTAAAAGGAAATACAATTAGTAAATATACATATTATTAATACAAAATAAGAAAGAATCAAGCATTATAAAAATAGATCAAATAAATTAAGGGAAGGTTCATGGAGAGAAATTATTCTCTACCATTGACTTTCCTTTATCATGAGAAAGAATCAATCAAGAGGAGATTGATGAGAAGAAGTATCTCCTAATATTGATTTTCCTTTATTATGCCCCCTCAAGATGGAGCTCCAAGAGGAGAGTGTTGGGTTTTTGAGGGAGGCATCTCATGCCAAAGCAACGGAACTCAAAACCCACCCAAAAGGATCCCTTGAGGCATCAAGTTGTTTTAAAACAAAGAGGGTGCAAGATTTATACCTCACGTTGATGTAAAATTGATCCTAAAGGGTGATGCAGCAGCGACCAAAGCAAACCACATCCTTGATTTACCTCTAACAATATCCACACAAAGAGTGGAGTCGATAACCTCCAAGGCAACGGTCTCGAATGAAGCCTCGGTGCTAGCCAAGTCTAGATCTGAAGAGTGAAACTAAAATACATAGGATTTGACAATCAAATCTCATGAAGAGTGGGTTGTTCTTCTTCAAGAACACCCTCTCAAACTCAAGAACACTCTCTTGAGAAATGCGGGCTAGAATGACTTATTCTCTCTTAGGGTTAAGGTTTCTCCATAAGGTTCAATTTATAGGAAAACCCTCACTCTTGAAATGTCTAAAGTGCTACTCTTTTTAAGAGATGATAGGCTACACGCATCTCTATGCGTTTTGGTGTGTATCCTCATGTGCCTTAAGCCCATGAACAAGCCCAAGCCTTCTTTATCTCTAACTAAGGACTTTTATTCCTGGGATTCCACTAATCCCAAGACATTTCATACCACATATTAACTTCCTTCATATTTGGATCACATCCAAATCCGTTTTATATCAGCCCCACACACTTCTAAGTGTGTGACCCATTAGGTTCCTAGCTATATTGGCCACTTAATTCAACTATTGAAGCCAAGCAAGTCAGAAGCGATATCTAGCAACATATCATAACCCCCAATTAACTCGAGAGTTAGTGGTATGACTGTTAACCCTTCCATAGACAATTACCACGTAATTCGTCCTTTCACCAATCTATACCCCACTCGATTCAAAGCATGAACAAGGTGTAGCTCCTATTAGACTAGCTTCGCCACATCTAGCCCAAGTGATATTAGATCTTGTCCTCGGATGCATTACTCATCAGTTATGCCCCCAAAGACACTCTTCATGGCATTTCCACTATGGCCAGACATTCCCGAGTAATGATCCCGAGAATAGACCATAGGTATACTCTCCCTTTATTAAGAGTGGCGAATTCCTTGTTGGCTACTCAATTACCTTCGAAAACCTCAACTTGTACCCGATCATCACCCTATGAGCGACCTCTGAAAGACAAGAAGGAATGAAGTCAAAGTACAAAATCAGCATCCAATATATTCTTAAGTACCTCAAGTCTAATGATACTTGCACCATTGCTATGATGAGACAATCATCTACATATAATACATAATTCACACGATTGTCTCATAGCAGGTCTCTAATGCACTTAGCTACTCTTAGCAAGCATCCCCATGTCAACTCATGATCATAATTTATAAGATCCACTACTTGATCCAATCAAGGAGTATGACATGTGCTAGTTTGTCTGGATCAACAATGTCTAGTCTAGTCAATCTTATGACTAAGGATAATTTAGACACTAACATAATTGCACATGATTGGAATCTTACCATCATGATGTCATCATGATTTCCTTCATGCTATGTTATGTGTCATAGACTTCATTTATTAATTTAAGAACGCTATCAATTCATTTAATAAATGAACATCAATATAATAAAGATGCTTGAAAGAGCAAAATAAGACGAACAATAAGTGATAAAGGTGTGACACCCCAATTCCCAAGGCTCACACACACGTTTTTTTTTTTTTTTTTTTACCATTTTCATTTCGTTTCCAACACACCACATATTCAACATAATATAGTCCTTTTACTACAAGGAACTCAACAAACCCGAGAAAAACTTGCCAAAATATATTTATCATGAAATACGGGTTTAATTACAACTCTTAAATTCATAAAATTAGAGAAAATGAGTCTTTCTACCCAAAATTTTACAATATACAAAACAAGGAATTTCTAGCCTTTTTCTTCACAACTGGTGTCATTGCAAGCCCTTACTGCCAAAGTACCTCCAGTACCTAAAATGGTTTTCCCACGACGGGGTAAGCAACGCCCAGTAGAGAAAATCTTCTATGAGGGCTACTCCCCACCTAAGTGCACATGCAATGCCATGTTCACAATTTCACACACATTCAAGTAAAAATATGTAGATTTCTATATGAATGTCCACATCCATACCCCATGCCTCGAGTCCTCACCGACTCCCTCACACATGCATTTTTCCATGTATGAAAACTATTTCCAAAGCAAAGGATTTTTGTTTTAGTTCTTGTGAAGGTTCATTAGACAGACTTCAATAAAATGTTGGACCACCCTCCGATGTTTTTCATTGGACAAACTCCGATAAAACTGTGGGCAACCCTCCGATATATTTTATTGAACAGACTCCGATAATTATGGTGGACAACCTTCTGAGAAAAAAAACCGCTTGTTCAAAGCCATACCGTGCACTCACAACCGATGTACACAATGTCCCCATGCACGTGAAATGCAATACTATTGCATGGTATTTACTTATGCATGCATGCATGTATTAATATCATTCTCACAAAACTGCATGTTATTCAGCTGAGAAACAAATCATGCAACTGGATTTTTTTCCAGATTTCTAACCAGAAAATAGCAAGCATATTTCCAACATCATTCTCACATAAACTCAGATATTATCTCGCATAAGAATTTAACCATGCAAATCCGAAAATTTTTCCAGTTTTCAAATTACAAAAACAATAGGGCATTTCTACCATTTTTCATATTGAAAAAACTCGTATGCTATCAACCAAGAATAAGACATGCAAACTCGAATTTTTTTTTCCAAATTTCTAACCAGAAAACAGCATGCTTATTTCCAACATCATTCTCACATAAACTGCATGTTATTTAGACAAGAATTTAAATCATGCAAACTGAAAAATTTTCCAGGTTTTCAGCTTAGAGAAATAATATGCATTTCTATAATTTTTCATACAAAAAAAAATGCATGTTATCAACCAAGAATAAGACATGCAAACTAGATTTTTTTTTTTTTTTTCCAGTTTTCTAACCAGAAAACAACATGCATATTTCCAACATCATTCTCACATAAACTACATGTTATTCAAGCAAGAAACAAATCATGCAAACTAAAAATTTTTCCAGGTTTTCAACTCACAAAAACAGTATGCATTTCTACCATTTTTCATACAAAAATAAATTTGCATGTTATCAACCAAGAATAAGACATACAAATTGGATTTTTTTTTCCAGTTTTCTAACCAAAAAACGGTAGGCACACAAAATCCAACACCACACACACATTTTCAGCAGGTTCAACTTACTCCAAAGTTGAGTTTTCGGGAACAAAATAAACCTAGAAACTCACACAGTTTGTTCCAAACTGTTTTTAACCAGCCCTAATGTTAGGACTAAGCTCCATGGCCATTGAATGGCCCCTAGACAAAGGTATCTCAGGTAGGATAAGAACCCAACCTCTTGGAGTGTAGGCAACCTCCTCCTTTCCTTTTTCCTTCTTTCTTTCTTTCTTCTTTTCTTCCTTTCTTTCTTTCTTTCTTTCCTTCCTCTCTTCTCTATTCCATTGAACATACTTTTCTCCTCCTCCTCAACCACCGTTGTTCAAGTTAAGTGTGATACCACCTCAAACTGCTTAACACATGGCCATCACAGGCCATGTGTTCTCCATGCCTCTAACCTTTCCACTACCATGCTCATTCCTGAGAGTGGCATGACACTTGGCTTCCACCCATGTGCTACGGCGCCCCGTTTCTCATTCGGGATTGACATGATCCAAACCCATCCGGATGCTTAGATACCACTTAAACTGTAGTGCCCCATCTCAGGTCCAACCTGATTGGCGGGTTCGAACCGGATCCGGGATGCTCAGATACCACTAAACTGTGATGTCCCCAACTCGACACTCTATGTCAAGCGAGGGTGTCATTTTTTTAAAAAACTTATAACTTTAAACTTGTTCATTCATATAATGTTAAACATTTAACTTGTATTATATTCTGTAGCAGCGGATTACAAAATATATATACAAGCTCCATATATGGACGTGTTCAACATTTACAATATTTACATTGTTTACAAAAGAAACAAAATACATATCCATTAGACTAAACAGTCTTCAAGTGGGCACCTAGTGCGGTAGGTTGGTCTGGTCACGATATGTGGGAGGTCCTGACTCGTTTCTACTTCTCATGTACCTACACAGATGAAACACTCGTGCTAAGCTTATAGCTTAGTGGGAATTAATACATATGGACAACCTCTAATAAGGGTCATCACTCTTTAGACAATTTCATATAACTTTAACATTCATTTACATATTTACATGCTTATTCATTTTTTGCACATATCACGAGGTAGATATACTCATGATATATCATACTTATTCGTCTTATCATATTTCATTTATTATCATATTTCATATACTTTTCATGGCATCTTACACTTTGCTTCTTGTTCTTGTAACTGTATGCTATCATCATATAGCAGTGTTATGCTTCTATTATCATGTCATCTTGCGTATACTTGTCATTTTCTTTTATGTTTCATGCCTGCATAAACCTCAAAAGTGGATACGGGAAAGAACTGTATGTACCCAAAGGTACTATCACTGTACGAGACAGTGATCTCTATCTGTATGACCCAAACAAGACCACTATAATGATCCAAACGGGATCTATGTCATCGACCCAAACGGGGCCTCGACACTGTGAAACTGGCAATGCAGCCACTATGTCCCTATAGGCATGCCCATCTATCTCTCTACCAGGTTCTAAGCAGACAATCCATGTGTATTTTATGTTCAGTACATATCTCACATTCCCGAATAACTATTGTCATCCGATAATCATATGTGATATGTACAATCATTTATTCGTATCTTTCCATTTTTCATATCTCATTATATGCATGAATAACTATGGTTACCATATATGCTTATGAGCTATTTATGAGTTCATAATAGGAGTTCATAATATGAATAACTATGGTGACCAGCAAGGCCTACTATTTTTCATGATTTCTAAACCTAATATGGGTTCCAATTTTATCAAACTATATACAAATGGATTCTTGACTCAATGGGCTTTCCATAGAGTCTAAGAACACCTAAAATGGAGTTCGAATGAAGAAGTGAGGATCAGTCTGTGCCGAGGTCACACATGATCAACTAACTTAGCCGAAATTTAATCTTTAAAACCTATATTTAAGTAGAGTTATTTTCACCTATTGTCCTCTAAAAGAATATGGTTGTAATCTTTACTCAATGATCTTTCCAAAGAGTCTAAGAACACCCGAAACAGAGTTCAAACGAAGAAGTTATGACCATCTGAAGTTGGAGGTCGCACAAGAGTAAAGCCAAACCCGTACCAGTCGACCTACCCGAAATGAATTTTACCGAGCCGACCGGCCGAGTCGACTAGTCAAGTCATCCTGGCCGAGCTTACTCCAGCCGAGCTGATCCGGGTCGAGTCGACCTAGCCGAAAGCCAACCCGGGTCGGTCGATCCGCCAAGTCGACTTATTCAGTGGTAAACGGACCATAACTTGGGCTACAGAGGTCCGAATGGAGAAATTCAAAAGTCTAACATCAAGTTCACTGATGTGGCTACAATTTACCTAAGGGAATCACTGCCAAATTCCCTTTATTTCCCACCCAAAAACCAATTCTAAAGTCTTATTAATGTGTAGGATCAAACTAGGCAACTTCCCAAGGTTCAAAATGCAACCAAAAATCACCCTTGGAGCAAGACACAACAAATAATTTTATTCATTTTAGCCATAGTACATCAAATGGCACATAAGGACAATTACTTAGTCCGAACATCGCTTCCTCGAACTATTTCTCCAAGACAACCAATTTCCAAGACACTATACCAAGTTCGGGATAACACATGGCCACTCATGGCCTCACACAACCAATATACAAAGTAGGGTTTTTTTAAACCCAAGATTCATCAAAAATGGGTTTATGGTTTGATTTTTCCATACAAAACCATAGCATTCCATACCTTTGATCTCTAGCTTCGTCTTCCTTTCTTTCTCTCTTTCTTTCTCTTCCCCTCACTCTTCTCTTTTCCTTTTCCTTTTCTTATGGATCACCCTTAATTGTATTTTCGAAGGAGGAAACTTCCTCCCCCTTTCCTACCTGCCACTTGCCTTTTCCTTGATTTTGCTTCCTTTTTCTTTATTTCTCTATTCCCTTTTCATTTTTGCCTATACCCAAAGACCAAAAATGAGATATTTCTTTTGGTCTTATCCATTAGATTTTTAAATATTTCTTTTTGAATTTTTGTCCCCAAACCTCTATTTCGCACTTACTTATACAAATTCCTACTTCAAGATGAACTTCTAAGCATGACCCTGTCCTAAATTGGGGTAAATTATTAATTTACCCTTGACTTTCATATTAATTCCGTGAGTAACATACAATTGTTTCTTATTATAAATCTCTAAACATGTTATAGTCACAAGGTATAATTGGGGTGTTACAACTTCCCCTCAAGAAATTTTGTCCCCAAAATTTTACTCCCATTCAAAGAGCTGCGTATATTGTGCCTCATCATGTTGTCAGTTCCCAAGTAGCTTCTTCTTCATGGTGCTGAGTACTTTCACTAATGGTACTTGTTTGTTCCACAACTGTTTCACCTCTGAGCTTAATAGCCTCTGCTCCTCATCATATGACAAATCCTCCTGTGACTAGATTTTGGTGACCGGTAATACGGCGACTCATCGTAGCAAAGATTCGAAGCATCGACATGAAACACATTATAATCCGCCAACTCCGGAGGGGAGGACAATCGATAGCTTCATACAAGGCCAACTCGCTCTAATCTCATACGGCCCTATGAACTCTCGACTCAACTTACCTTCTCGACCAAACCATAATTTTCCCTCCACGAAAATACTTTAAGGCACTGTCTCCCACTCATTTTCTATCTCTCCTTTCAAATCTAAGATATGACTAAGGATCACTAGCCGCCTTTAACCTCTGACAAATAACTTGTACTTTCTCTTATGTATATTTTACTATGTCTGGACCAATCACTTTATGCTCATTCAATTCTGTCCAACACACAAGAGTTCTACATCTTCGACCATACAAAGCCTCATATGGTGTCATGCCAATACTAGACTAATAACTGTTGTTATAGGCAAATTCCATGAGTGCAATATACCTATCCCAACTTCCAAAGGAATTCATTACACATCCCTACATATCTTTCAAGCACTCAATCAACCCTCTCGAACTCCATTCATCTATTTGTGGATGGAATGTTGTGACCAAATTCAAATTTCAGTACTTAAGGTCGACTAGTTCCTTCCAAAATCTCGAGGTAAATCGCGGATCTCTATCCGACACAATAGACAATGACACACCATTCAATAGCATAATCTCATCCACATATAACTCAACTAGTCGATCCATAGAATAGTCAATCCTGACTAGTATAAAATGGGCCAACTTTGTGAGCTTGTCATGTAACACCCCGAAATACACCCTAGTCGTTTTTAAATATAATTAGGGTATATTATAAGTGCATTTTAAATTTTTCGCAATTATTATTTTTCTAAGTGAGAAAATTTGAAACCCGGAAATTGTACAAGAAAAAGGGTAAATTAGTAATTTATCAAGTCAGGACACAATGGTCATAACACTATAAGTTTAGATGCCAAAGTATAATAATGAATTAAGTGAAATGTAAATAGAAAGAAGATGGAGGACCAAAGTGCAAATAAAAGGAAAATTTGAATCAAAAAGGGGAGAAGACCATTTGGTCTCTCATTTTGGAGAGCTCATACAGGTAGAGAGAGAAGGGGAAGAAGAAGAATAAGAAGAAGAAGAAAAAGAAGAAGAAGAAGAAGGAGAAGAAAGCCAAAGAAAGGTATGGAATTTGTTAAGTTTTGTATGGATTTTAGTATGGAAGTATGGGTTTTTATGGATTAGTTTGGATTTTGTATGGAAAAAAAAATCAAATTATAAACCCATTTGGGTCTAAAAGAACCCTACTTGGTATATTGGTTGTGTTTTGAACTTGGGTTGGTTGATTGTAATCCTCAATTGAGGAATTTTTGTATTAAGGAAATATTGGGGTTTTAGGAGAGATGCTATCAAAATTTCTCCACTTTCGACTGGCCATAATATCTTCGTTCAACTTCATTTTGATGTTCTAGACTCCCATGAGATCCCTTTGTTTGTGAACTACATACATAGCTTGGATAATATTGGAACTCATATTATATCCATGAATCACTAAAATAGTAGGCCCTCGTGGTTGCTCGTAGCCACTGTACATGGGAAGCCTCCCAACTGACGGTCATACTCTTCCGAACTCCGTTTTGGATGTTCTTAGACTATATGGAAATCCCTTTGAGTCTAGAATCCATCCATATATAGCTTGATAATATTGGAACTCATATTAGGTCTAGAAATCATGAAAATAGTAGGCCCTGCTAGTTGCTCATAGCCACTAATCATGGGAAGCCCCTAACTTCGGACTGTCATAATTTCTTTGTCCGAACTCCGTTTTGGATGTTCTTAGACTCTATGGAAAGCCCTTTGAGTCTAGAATCCATTCATATATATCTTGATGATATTGGAACTCATATTAGATCCATAAATCATGAAAAATAGTAGGCCTTGCTGGTGTTGCGCTCGTAGCCACTATTCATGAGAAGCCTCCACTATCTTGATGATATTGGAACTCATATTAGGTCCATAAATCACGAAAAATAGTAGGCCTTGCTGGTGTTGCTCGGACGGTCATAATTTCTTCGTCCGAACTCCGTTTTGGAAGTTCTTGGACTATATGGAAAACCCTTTGAGTCTAGAATCCATCCATATATAGCTTGATGAAATTGTAATGATAGTAACAGCTCATAAGTACGCATTGGCAACCATAGTTATTCATGCATACAATGAGATATGAAAATGCAAAGACAAAATAAATGATCAGAATATCATGATTACCTGATGATAATAATTATTCGGGAATATGAGATATGTAATCGAACATAAAATACACATGGATTGTTTGATTAAACACGTAGGATAGATTTATTTATTAGTGGAAAAACAACAAGAACATACCGATTAGTCGGGCCTCGTTGGGGTCATTATAAATAGCCTTCGTTCTTATGGATGGTCATTCATTCTGCATAATGATAACAATGCCTGGCCCTATGCACCACTCTGCTTTCACAGACAAGGAGTACGCGCCTTATAGTTTTCTTTATCCACTTCTAAGGTTTATGCAGAAAAGAAACATAAAACAAATGACTTGAATATGACATATGAAATGATATGATATGATAAGAGAAGCATAGAACCTCTATGTGATGACAAGTATATTGTGACAAAAACATGAAGCAAAGTTTAAAATGATAAGAAATGAAACATGGTATGATAAGTAAATATGAAATGTGTATAAGCATGTTTAAATGATAAGGAGGTGAAGGCATACAGAGTGAAGTGTGATGACCCTATTAGTGTCAACTATATGTATTAATCTCTACTAAGCTATAAGCTTAGCACGTGTTTCATCCGTAGGTACAGAGAAGGTAAAAACAAGAAGTCTGACACCTCACACTCAAGAACCAAGGCCAACCCACTACTAGGTACCACTAGCTATCTGGGTCTTTTTTGTATATGTTTTGTTTGCAAACAATGTAAATATATTATAAATGCTGAACACTTCCACATATGGAGCTATATTTTGGTAATCATCAAGCAAAAGAACATAGTACAAGTTAAATGTTTACATTTATATAATGAATAAGCTTACGTGTTATCATTTATAAAATAAAAAAGAACACTCGCTGACAATCAAAGTCGTAGTCAGCGCCACATATCAACAATCACCCAGCAGAGTCATAAAGTGTTGTGCCTGTAAAACCTCGACACAAAAATCCACAGAATGGTTATCCCACTTCCACGGGAGGAATTGGAAGGACTCGTTGGAACTCGTGTTCGGGCCTTGACTACGACACATCAAACATTTAGACACGTACTCTATCACATCTCTTTTCATTCCTTTCCACCAACATTGTTGTTTCAAATCCTGGTACATCTTATTACCTCCAAGATGCATGGTAAAGACCGTATTATGAGCCTCAAATAACAACTTTTTCTTTAGCTCTTTATCATCTGGCACACATAATCTGTTCTGGAAATACAAAATTCCAGCTTCTTTCACTGAAAACTCAGTCTTGTCACCATCTCTAAGCATCTGTAACTTTTTCTGTAGCTCTTCATCATTTTTCTGAGCATCTATAATCATTTACTTTAAAACATGTTGTGCTTTTAATTGAGCTAATATAGCTCCATCAGATACTATTCTCCATTCACTGTGTTGAAGTGACATTGCTACCACTGTCTTTCGGCTTAAAGCATTGGCTACTACATTAGCCTTTTCGGGGTGGTAGTCTATGATGCAATCATAATCCTTGAATAACTCTAACCACCTCCATTGTCTCAAATTTAACTCTTTCTGCATTAACAAGTACTTGAGACTCTTATGATCAGTGTAAATTCTACATTTTTCCCCCCATAAGGCAAAGTACTGCCATATTTTCAAAGCAAACACTACCGCAGTCCAACTCTAGGTCATGAGTGGGATAATTTTGTTCATGGTTTTAACCCGTCGGATGCATAAGCCACTACTCTCTCCCATCTTGCATTAACACACATCCTAAACCACGCCTAAGCACTACTATACAAGGTATACTTTTCCCAAAGTAGTCGCACACACTGTGTTCAACCAGCATCCCTTTCAACTGTTCAAAACTATTCTAACATTTTTCTATCCACTCAAACTTTATTCCTTTCATGAGTAACTTGGTGAGCGAAGAAGCTATGACAAAAAGCCTCTCACAAATCTTCTATAATAACCTACTAGGCCCAAAAAACTTCTCACCTCGATTACATTTCGAGGCGGTTTCCAATTTACAACGGCCTCAATCTTAGCAGGGTCAACTCTTATACCCTCAGCAGACACAATATGGCCTAGGAATGAAACTTCCTTTAGCCAAAAGTCACACTTGCTGAGTTTAGCATATAACCTATTTTCTCTTAACGTCTCCAAGACTATTCCCATATGCTTGCTCATGTTCTCGTGGAACCTTAGAATACACTAGATGCTTTTCACTAATAAAAACTACAACAAATTGATCCACGTATGGCCTGAATAATCTCTATTCATTAAATCTATAAATGTCAGTTTGCATTTATCAAACCTAAATGGAACTCAAAACTTTATAATGGCCATATCAAGTTCTAAATGTAGTCTTCAGCACATTGACATCTTTCACTCTTAACTGATAATACCTTGATCGCAGGTCTATCTTTGAAAAGACACCCGCTCCTTTTAACTGATCAAAAAGATCTTCAATTCTCTGCAATGGGTACTGTCTTAATCGTCACTCGCTTACTCACGATAATCAATGCACATCCGTAGTGCCATCTTTCTTTTCACGAATAAAATGTGTGCACCTTGTGGAGACACGGCTGATAAACTTTATCCAAAGCTCGCAATTGACTCCTTAACTCTTTAGTTCCGTTGTTATCCCAGACAAGTGCGTCTCTAGACATAGGGACTATTCCTAGCACAATTTCTATGGATAAGTCCACCTCTCTCGAAAGAATACTTATGAACTCCTTCGTGGAATACATCCGGTAAATTCCTTCTCACACTGAATCTTTCTACATCCACTGACTCTCTGAGTCAAGTATCATGGCCAAATGTCTCACATCCTTTTCTCATAAATCTCCTAACTCGTATACGGAGATCACATCGACATTGCACTTCGATCCAATGCCCGTACTATTACCTCGCCCAGCAGAGCATCTCAACACTATCGTTCGACCACAATCAACGATACCAAGTGTTTGGGAGAATCCAATCCATTCCCGTAATCAAGTCAAATTCCCTAATGGTAAGGGTATCAAATCATCGAGAAACTCTCTTGCTTGAATAACAATGGGGTAATTTCTATATACACTATTCACGCCATCATCGCGTCTTTAAATTTCAATCGGGTCACATGCATGTCATATGCTAACGGTTCCACTGCTGGTATTTTATCGAACACATGCTCAATGCATACATATGAATGAGTGGATTCAAGATCAATCAATGTATGCATTTCAATATCAAAAAGAGAAAATATACCAGCTATAACCTCAAGAGCATCCTGATCCCCACGAGCCTTCATAGCATATGCTCGTGGTCATGTCAGAAGTACAAAGTAATTCCACGTCTCTAACACTGCGGCCTCCTCGTCCCTCTATGTCGCCCAAATTTCTCGGCCTCTCACCTCTATCTTCGAGTCGACGACAGGCCGCTTGAACTCCCTCTCACTATTGCTTCCATGATCTCTACTGCCTTGATTCTTCGAAAATTTGCCATAAATGTTCAAGCCCACATCCAAGCACCTCCTGTCAACAACAATCTACAAACTCCTAAATGCCTCACGGCAATGAGGGCATTTTGTGATTTCTCCCCGTCCAATCAACCCCAATTCGTACCAAAGGCATTAAACCCTGCCTTCTACCTCATACAATTCACTGATCGGTCGAGACCTCTAGCTCTTTCCCGAGGAGGACTAAGCCCTTAGAAAACTTCTTCTTTCAGATCTTCTTTTGTCATTTCATTTCTAGCCTCTACTTTCATTGCAGCTTGGACCAACTAATAGAAATCCACTGGTTGGAGAGAAGTCACAGTTAAATATCTCGACGGAATCATGCATTCCTCCTCAATTGCCTATACCCGAAACGCCTTCGATGTGACCAATTCCGGCAGGCATACTAAGCCGAGACGACTCAAATTCTTTCATATTCTACCACCGATAAGTTCCTTTTGCTTCCAAATTCAGAACTGCTTTCAATTAGAATCCTTCCTATACATCTCAAGCAGATACTTTGCCCCGAACTCTTGGAGAAAGAACTCTCAAGTCACGGGATTTGAACTTTCGACTTCAACGCTACCTAATTAATCATATGCCTCACTGCAATGCTGAGACTCCGCACATGAGGTTCTCCGACCCGGAGGGCATCTAACCTCCAATATTCTGTAACTTTTCTAAACCAAAATTCGGCTTTCTCGAGACCCCTTCCATGCTCTCGAATCGATGGAATTCTCTACTCTATGTCTTCTTTCCGGTGTCTATCAGAGCTTTAGGAGAGGTCAATCTACTCCACTGAGCCATGTCCTACGATACTCTCAAAGAAGGCTTCAGGGCTCATTAGGTACATTACTCCTAAAGGCTCAAAAGCCGATAACCTTTGCTCTCGGGTTAACACTCGCCAGCCTTCTTCAGGATGATCCATCTATACAAAACACAAGGACATCCACATCAAGCCAACACATTACTAAACACATGCTTTTCTATCATATACTCTATTCCAGAGCCGCCTAAACCTAGGCTTTTCCAAACACGCCTAAACCTAGGCTCTAATACCACTAACATGTCGTTGCTCACCCGACATGATCCGAACTGATCCATTAGTGCTTCGATACCACTTAAACTCAGCATTTCATCTCAGTTCCAACCTGATCATGTCCAACCGTATTCCGTGATGCTCGTGATAACACTAAACTCGTGACGCCCCAACTCGACACTCGATGTCGTTTGAGGGTGTCATTTTTTTAAACTTATAACTTTAAACTCGTTTCATTCATATAATGTTAACATTTAACTCAGACATTCCTGTGAGCAGCTGATTACAAAATATATATACAAGCTCTATATATGGACGTGTCTTTTAACATTTACAATATTCGTATTTGTTTACAAAGAAACAAAATACATATCCATTAGACTAAATGGTCTTCAAGTACACCCTAGTGGTGTCGGGCCTGTCACACGCGAGTGTCCCACTTCCTCGTTTCTACTCATGTACCTACACTCCGATGAAACACCTGCAAGTGTTTATAGCTTAGTGGGAATTAATACATATGGACAACCTCTAATAAGGGTCAACACTCTTTAGACAATTTCATATAACTTTAACATTCATTTACATATTTACATGCTTATTCATGTTTTGCACATATCATTTATAGATATACTTCTACATATATCATACTTATTCGTCTTATCATATTTCATTTCTTATCATATTTCATATACTTTTCATGTCATCTTACACTTTCGCTTTCTTGTTCTGTAAATCGATATGTCATCACATACAGTTGCTATGCTTCTTTATCATGTCATCTGTATACTTATCATTTTTTGGTGTTTCATGTCTCGCATAAACCTTAGAAGTGGATAATGGAAAGAACTCAGATGTACTGAAGGTACTATCATCGTACGAGACAAGGATCTCATCTCGTATGACCCAACAAGACTACTGTGAATGATCCAAACGGATCTATGTCATCAATTCAAACTGGGCCAATGATATTTGTAAATGTATGTCAGAAAGAACTGTCCCATAGCATGCCCATCTATCCTCTACCATACAGGTAGACAATCCATGTGTATTTTATGTTCAGAAGTGTTAATATATGTTATTCATTCGAATAACTATTGTCATCTGGTAATCATATGCGATATGTACAATCATTTATTCGTATCTTTGCATTTTTCATATCTCATTATATTCATGAATAATTATGGTTACAATGTATTCTTATGAGCCATTTATGAGTTCATAATAGGAGTTCATAATATGAATAACTATGGTTACCAGCAGGGCCTACTATTTTTCATCATTTCTGGATCTAATATGGGTTCCAATTTTATCAAACTATATACAGATAGATTCTTGACTCAATGCACTTCCATGTGAGTCCAAGAACACCAGAACGAGACGAATAGTTATGAGCGTCCAGTCGAGGTCACACATGACTCTGTCAACTTCTAGTCGAGTCGACTTGAAAAACTATATTTCAGCAGGTTATGTTTACCTAATGTCCTCAACAGGAATAAGGTTAGAATCTTGACTCAATGGGCTTTCCATGAAGTCCAAGAACACTCGAAATGGAGTTCGACGGCTAGTGGGTAGGTAAAGTTATGATCTTCCGGTCGAGGTCGCACAAGCGGTAGTCAAACCCAAATCGAGCCGACCTAGCCGAAGCAATCCCAACTGATTCACTTGCTCGGGGAAACAGACCATAACTTGGGCTACAGAGGTCCGAATGGAGAAATTCAAAAGCCTAACATCAATTTCACTGATGTGGATACAATTTACCTGAATGACTCACTGCCAAATTCCCTTTATTTCCCACCCAAAAACCAATTCTAAAGTCCGATTAATGCGTAGGATCAAACTAGGCAGCTTCCCAAGGTTCAAAATGCAACCAAAAATCACCCTTGGAGCAAGACAGTTACTTTATTCATTTTAGCCAGTACATCACTAAAACATAAGGACAATTACTTAGTCCGAACATCAGTTCCCGGACTGTCCGAAGAAATCCAAATTTCTAGCACATTGTACCAAAGTCTTAGGACGGTTCACACGACCACTCACGGCCTCACACAACCAATATACAAAGTAGGGTTCTTTTAAACCCAAGATTCATCAAAAATGGGTTTATGGTTTGATTTTTCCATACAAAACCATAGCATTCCATACCTTTAATCTGCTTCGCGTCTTCATTTTCTTCTCCTCTTCTTCTTCTTCTTCCCTACTCTTCTCTCTTCTTTTCCCTTTTTCCTTTTCTTATGGATCACCCTTAATCGTATTTTCAAAGGAGGAAACTTCCTCCCCCTTTCCTACCTGGCATAAGCCTTTTCCTTGATTTTTCTTCCTTCTTCTTTATTTCTTTATTCCCTTCTCGTTTTTGCCTATACCCAAAGACCAAAAATGAGAAATTTCTTTTGGTCTTATCCATTAGATTTTTAAATCTTTCATTTTGCATTTTTGTCCCCAAACTCCTTTCTATTTGCACTTCTACTTATACAAATTCCTACTTTGGCATGTGAACTTCTTAAGTTATGACCCTTGGGTCCTAAATTAGTAAATTATTAATTTACCCTTGACCTTTGTATTAATTCCGAGAAAATATACATTTGCTTTTATTATACCCTAAATATGTTATAAAACTTCAGGGTATAATTTGGGGTGTTACACCAAGTGTCCCCATCTCTAGTGCCACATGGCACAACACCTTCATGCCAATTGTCACTCAATTATTCGTCCATTCACCTCGAAATACATGAAATTTAGACTGTCTCAGAATTCTACGAAATTCGACTGAGCTCTTAGATTTTGCAAGACGAACCCAATCTACAGAATCCACGCCGCCATCCGGAGCATCTAGAGAATTTCTAGTTTACCAGTCTGTGGCTATGACGATAACCTACCGTCTCACATTATTTCGGATTTTCACATTCTCCCCTCCTTAAAAGAATTGCGTCCCGAAATTCACACACATATACATACTAACACATGCATATGCAACAGTCATCTAACATTTAATGACTAAACCATGTACCTCAATCCTCAAAGAGGAAGGGATAACTGGCACTCATCGTGTCCTCACGTTCCCATGTTGCCTCCTCAACTCATTGGTGCTACCACAACACCCTCACATTCTTGCATCACAAAACCAGATCTCGGTTATCCACAATACGCACTACCCCTCCTCGAAGGTCCCATCTGCATCAATAACAAGCTCTCCCCAATCCGCCACATGAGCTAGATCTAAAGTATACTTTCAGAGCACGGAGACATGGAACACCTCGTGGACACCTAATAAACTTGGCGGTAGCGCCAACCGATACACAACTGTGCCCACCCTCTCAAGTATCTCGAAGGGCATGATATGCCTCGGCGACAGCTTCCCTTACTTGTCGAACCTAACCGCTCCTCTCTTAGGCATGACCTTCAAGAAGACGTGATCACCCACCTCAAACTCTAGAGGTCATCACCACTTGTCAGCATAACTCTTCTACCGGCTCTGAGTTGTGAGAAGACGCTATTGTATCAAACCCACCTTCTCTAAGGTGTCTCAATCGACATGACCGTTGATGGAGCTCTCTCCCCACCTCTCGGCCCAACATACTCTGATCTGAAGGCCTCCCATATAGAGCCTCATAGGGCACCACTTTATACCGCATGATAATCAAGTATTGTATAATCTCACCAAGCGGTAAATGCTCCTCCCAACTACCCTATGATCTAGACAAATGCTCGCAGCATGTCCCCAAAACCTATATGGTCCTTCTCCGACCGACCATCCGTCATGCATGAAAGGCTATGGCTCATGATCAATCGCGTCCCCATAGCCTTCTAGAAGCTCTTCCAAAAGCGTGTCGTAAACTTGGGATCCTTATTTGACACTTTAGATACTAGCACTCCATGTAGCAGGACAATCTCACGCACGTATAACCTGTAGAATTCCTCCAAAGTGAAGGTCATCCTCACTGCCAGGAAATGTGCCTACCTAGTAAGCTGGTCCACAATCACCCACACCACATCATGTCTCCGTAGTGTCTGTGGCAAGTGGGTCACAAAATCCATCGTGACATGCTCCCACTTCCACTCTGTTACCTTCAAAGGCTGAGTGCCCCCGCCGTTTCGATGTTCACTTTTACCCGCGACATGTGAGACACCATCGAACAAAAGTTCCAACGTGTCACTTTCATCCCACTCCGCAATACCGAGACAAGATCACTGTGACATCTTCGTGTAAGCACTTATGTACAACGAATCGAAAGCAATGGAACTCCTTGAGGATATCCTCCCTAAAATCCATCAATTGGGGAACCACTACTCGTCCCCTATACCGAAGACTACGGTTAGTGTGTATAGCCTAGCCTTCTGCTACTGTGCACTGATTGTATCACCCTATCCCCGATAGACACTATCTCTCGTCGCCCCTGGGACCTCAACTCACTCTACTTAATAGGGACAATGTAGCCATCAAACTCCCCAAGGTACCCTGAGCCTCCTCATCGTATTGTTGTCTGAACTGCCCCACAGGCTCGAGCATCTACCACTCTCGGAAAGCTATACTAGCCAGTACTCCCCGTGACTTCCAATTGAGTGCATCAGCCACCACATTTGCCTTACTGAGGTGGTAATGCAAAGTAAAGTCGTAATCCTCCAAAAACTCAATCCACCTGTATTGCCTCATGTTGAGGTCCCGCTGCATGAAGATATACTTCAAACTTTTATGGTTTGAAAACACCTCAAATTGCTCACCGTATAAGTAGTGTCGCCAAATCTTCAAGGCAAAGACTATGGCTGCCAACTCCATGTCGTGCGTGGGGTAATTCTACTCATGGTTTTTCAGCTGTTGGGAACCATAAGCCACTAACCTCCCGGACTGCATCAAGACTCATCCCAGTCCGTCCTTCGAGGCATCACAAAACACAGTGTACCTCTGTTCCCTTTCTAGGACTATCATAATAGGAGCTGAAGTAAGCCTCATCTTCAGTGTTTGGAATGCCTTCTCGCACAGGTCATTCCACTCGAAATCAACCTCCTTTCTAGTTAATTTATAATAGGTGCTGCTACCTGTGAGAAACTTAATAAACCTCCTCAGAGTACCCGCAACCTAAGAAACCGTATCTCGAAGACCAACTCATTTCCCAACTTATAACTGCCTCAACCTTCTTAGGGTCCACTGACACGCTTGAAGCTGACACCATTGCCCCAAGAAACCAACCTCAGTAAGCCAAAACTCGCACTTACTGAACTTGGCATACAACTAATGATCCCTCAAAAGCTATAGAACCACCCTCAAATGATCCTCATGTTCCTTCTTTGACTGGGAGTAGATCAGAATGTCATCAACAAAGACCACCACAAAGTGATCTAAATAGGGTTGGAACACCCTATTCATGAGATCCATGAATGATGCCTACGCATTCACAACCGTAAAGGCATCAATCAGAACTCAAAGTGCCCAGGTCGCGCCCTAAACGCCGCTCTTGTGGATGTCTCGCCTCCCTAACTTCAACCGAAGGAAAATCAATGCAAGGTTCATCTTCGAGTAGAACGCGCCCCTCTCACTGATCAAAGAAGTCACTAACTTCGCAATAGATATCGATTTCGATCAGAACCCTATTCAACTCCTAACATGCATAGTTGAAGGGTCTTATCCTTTCTCGAGAAGAACCGGAAAGCACTCCATGGTGAAGTGCCTGCCTAATGAAACCCTCACGGTAACTCAGATTTTGGTCATTAAGCCCTACAACTCAACTAGTGCCACTTCTGGCGTGAGCCATAGAAAATGGGTTACGCATCAGATGTAACCCAATGCGGAAGTTCACATCCCTGGAGTGTAATCCCTAGCTCATCCTAAAAACATCCGTATTCTGCATACTATCTCGATTCGGGATCCAAGTCTTGTCTCACCTCGTCTCTGTGGTAAGGCTGGTTATTCAACCCATCAACTCCATTCGCATATCTCTCGAGTCATACACGGTCTGGGGCAAAGCATTGTGCTTATCCCCCTGAAACGTAATGCGAGTACCATCCTGTGTGTAGGCGGTAACTCTCCTACGCTCACAATCGATAATGACTCGGTGTGTAGTCAACCAATCCATCCCTAGGATGACATCAAACTTTGACATGTCCATGACCCTTAGGTCCACTATGAGTAGAATCCTTGAGATCTCTAACTCGCAGCCTCGACAAATCATATCTACACTCACCCTAGTCACTAGGGGAGAACTCACATGCATCGGCTCTTCTAAGGTCTCAACCTTTATGCCCAATTCTCTCACACATGATGCAACAATGAATGAATGCGATGCACCAGAATCAAATAATATCCTCGCCCATAGGCAAGATAGTAGAAACATACCCTATAGAACTAGTTGATCCGTTGTCTCAATCGACGGTACAATGGCATAGACATTCCCGTCCCCTAAAGTCCTACCGTGAGCCATGTTCGACCTCGACCCGCACTCGCCTCTCTCGGCTCGCCTATGTAGCAAAAAGGTGCCAGGTAGCACTGGGACCGAGCATCGGGTTCTTCCGCCCACACCGGGTGAGAAGGAACATACCGCGATCTCGGCATCGCCCCACTCAGACTGACCGAGGTGTCCTATGGCTCGGTGATCCCCGCCGCGAGGTAATCCCGCCTCACATGTCCAGGCTGATGGCAATGGTAACATGTGATCAAGCTGGGGATCGGCCAGAGTCCTAGTACGGCCTCGTCCCGATACCACCCACCAGTCCCCGAAACCCCGTGAATCGGAAGCCCCCATTCTTTCTCTCGACCAAGAAGCCCTGGCTCTCCTTCCTCTACCACCAAGCATTCACTTCCTGATACTCAGGCACTTTATCCCTTTCTCTCTATGGCCATAGCCGTTGTGACCATAGAGTCCATATCTTATATGAGGAATCCCACAATCTTGCCCCAGATGGACAACTTTAGGCCATCCTCGAACTTCCTCACCTTTGCCATATCTGTGGCCGCGTAGTCATCCTCGAAACGTGCCAACTCGATGAACTTAGTGACGTATTCGAGCACCATCCTACTTCCTTGTCTCAACTTAAGGAACTCTTAGGCCTTCGAATGCCTCGCAGATGTCGGGAAAAACTTGCTCATGAAGAGCCCTCAGAAATCTCCCCAAGTCATCATCATCTCTAGGTCCTCGAGACCTAGCATCTAGGATTCACCTGCAAGCTTAAACTATAAGTTAGTCGATCCTCGTGGCATCAAAGGTGATCCCCATGGCCTCCAAAACCCTCTCGACCTGTCGAAACCAATGGTCGGCTACCATCGGATCCCCTCCTCCCCTAAATGATGGAGGATGATGAGTCATAAACCTCTGGAGGTCCTAGGTCTTCACCCCAACCCCAGTGCACTAGCATGTGCAATGGCGTATTCACGACACACGACCTCCACAAAGCCCTCTTGATCAAAGCTAGAGGCGATTGTTATTCTTGCCCCATGGACCACCTGCCTTCTCGCCCTCGACTTTCCATCACACTGAGTTAAGATAGAAGTGAGATTCTCTTTTCATATCACATTAGGGTGCATACCGCCCGAGCAACCCAATAAATAATCATTCATGTGTTATCATGCTCATTTTTCGAACCTCTGAGTTATGCTCTCTAACCCCAGTGTTTATCATACCAATTATCATATAAAAGTTCACCTGATTAAACACAGGTCACCTGCGTCGATTCACCCGAATGCCTGATGGATCGTGGTATAAACACGTGCTCCATCGAGTCCTAGGTATTCGTATGCCTAAACTCTGATACTAGGCGTGAAGTTAATTATCGAGGACCATGCATATGGATACCCACACCCAGAGCTCCTAGGTATTCGTATACCTAAACTCGATGCCAAGCTATAGCTGCCCCGATTCAGGATCATGCCTGAGTGTTTTTTTTTTTTTTTTTTTTTTGTCCTTTTTCATTTCGTTTCCAACACTCCACATATTCAACATAATTTAGTCTTTTACTACAATGACCTCAGGAAACCCTGGAAAAACTTGCCAAAATATATTTATCATGAAATAAGACTAGTACAAATTCATAAAATTAGAAAATGGGTCTTTCTACGAGATTTTACAATATACAAAACAAGGCATTTCTAACTTTCTTCTAGCGAGTCCATTAATTAAGCCATCGCGGAGTACCTCCAGTGCACAAAAATGGTTTTCCGCATGGGGTAAGCAACGCTACGATGAAAATCTCTCAAGGGCTACTCGACCTAAGTGCACATGCAATGTCATGTTCACAATTTCACACACAATCAAGTAAAAATGTGTAGATTTCTACATGAATGTCCACATCCATACCCCATGCCTTGAGTCCTCACCGACTCCCTCACACATGCATTTTTCCATGTATGAAAACTATTTCCAAAACAAAATATTTTTGTTTTAGTTCTCGTGAAGCTTCATTATAGGCAGGACTAGATGGAAATGTTGGACCACCCTCCGATGTTTTTCATTGGACAAACTCTGATAAAATTGTGGGCAACCTTCCGATATATTTTATTAGACAGACTCCAATAATTATGGTGAACAACCTTTCGAGAAAAAAAACCGCTTGTTCAAAGCCATGTCTTGCACTCACACCCGATATATGTGATGTCCCCATGCACGTGAAATGCAATACTATTGCATGGTATTTACTTATTTGCATGCATGCATGCATGTATCAATATCATTCTCCACAATCTGCATATTTATTGGTGAGAAACAAATCATGCAGTAGTTTTCAGTTTCTAACCAAAAAACACTGCCCATCTTCTAACATCATTCTCACACTAAACTGCATATTTATTCAAACAAGAATTTAAATCATGCAAATTGAAAATTTTTTCGAGGTTTCGGCTCATAAAAACAATAGGCATTTCTACCATTTTCATACAAAAAAATTTAATATTATCGACGAATAAGACATGTAAACTAGATTTTTTTTTTCAGTTTTCTAACTGAAAATATATATACAACGTCATTTTCTCATGGCATATTCTTCATTGATAGTATTAATCTATATGTGAAATTTTTCCAGGTTTATTTCGGAAAAACAATATGCATTTCTCTGCATTTTCATGAAAAAAAAAAGCGCATGTTATCAGCCAAAGAATAAGACATGCAAATTGGATTTTTTCTAGTTTTCTAACAGCGGTAGGCACAAAATCTGACACCATACACATTTTAAACAGGTTCAAACTGTTCCCGAAATTTGAGTTTTGTGGAACCAAATGAACCCAGAGAAAACTCACGGTTTGTTCCCAGCTGTTTTTAATCAACCATAATGTTGAGGGCTAGCTCCATATTAATTGAATGGCCCCTAGACAAAAGTATCCTAGGTAGGATAAGAACCCAACCTCTTGGAGTGTAGGCAACCTCCTCATTTCCTTTTTCCTTCTTTCTTTCTTTCTTTATTTATTTCTTTCCTTCCTCTCTTCTCTATTCCACTGAACAGATTTTTCTCCTCCTCCTCAACCACCAAACTGTTTGGGTTAGTTGTAGGATACCACCCCAATGGTTTGACATGCCATTACTAGGCCGTGTGTTCTCCATGCCTCCCAACCTTTCCACTACCATGCTCCTTGTGAGGTGGCATGACACTGGCTTCCGCCCATGTCCCAGTGTCCACCTCTTCCAGTGCCATGGCATAACACCTTCATATAATTGTCGCTCGATTGTTGAATCCGTCGCCTCGAAATACGTGAAATTTCAATTGTCTCGAAATTTCTGAAATTTGATGGCGCTAGATTTCATGAGAGCCCAAGACTCAGCGACGTAATCACGTTGTAATCAGGATCTCTGAATTTTCTAGGTGCAGAGTATGTATTGTGACAATAACCTACCATTTCACATTATTTCAAGTTTTCACAAAAGATGATTGCCTTCATAGCACTTCTGTAACACCCCGTCCCAAGAGGGTGTACGGTGTAATGTGTAGTAAAGTACACCGAGGGCTTCCTTATTTAGTGCCATAATAGAATTTTGAAAATTGGTTTAAGGGTGAAATTATAAAATTTTCAAAAATTGGCACTTTTGCAATTAAGGAAGGTAGAGGGTGTATAATTAATGGAAGTTTAAATAGTAAAATAATAATAAATTCTGCAAAATAGTTGGAAAGTGCTGAAATTCTCTAGATCCTCGGATGGCGAAGCAATTGTGTAGTTAAGTTCGTATCGAAATCTAGTAATCCAGGAAAGTTTCGTTGAATTCAGAGATAGTCGGAATATTTTACGAATTTCTAGGCAACGGGTTTAGAGTGAAACTGTGAGATTTTAGAAAAATCTCGAAAAAATGCTTAAATATTTAAAGAATATTCAATTAGGATAAATAAAATTTTAGGATAAAAATAGACTGAATGAGGTAATATAAATTATTTATCTAAATAATAATAATAATTATTAAAAAATAATAATAATAATAATTAAAGAAAAAAAAAAAACAAAACAAAAAGGATAAATATCAAAACGGTGGGAGAACGTCCATACGGGAGAGAGAGCTTGCAGGAGAGAGGCGATTTTTTTTAGTTTTATTTTCTCTTTTTGTTCTTTCAGTTCTGAAAATTGGATGTAGACGTTCGTCGGACGAGAAGGCAAAATTGGATTGCAGTAGAAGGAAGTACGCATAGTACGATATCTTGCCTTTTGTCCAAACTTTAAAGGTAGAAAATTTGCCAAATTGTGTTATTTCAAGCCCTAAAGGTTATGTAATGGCTTGAATTTTTTAAAAGACCATAAGGTCGTAAACTTTAGTCCCCAAAATTTTTTAAATGAGTTTAGGAATTTTAGAATTTTGGGATTGTGTTCGGACGAGTCAGGCTGAATTTGGGATTGTTTATGGGCGGTTTGATTGAAATTGAAGGTATAGTCGGACCAGTCGGACATAATTTTCAAAAATGTTTGGTGTACAGACTATATGGAAAGTCCTTAAGTCGAAGTTGACTAAGCGGATAGTTTTATAGGGCATTTAATGTGTATGGACATTTTGGTCAATTTCACATCATATTATCGATGTCCGTATCGAGATAGGACTAGCACGTAAAGTTTGTTAGAATCGAGAGTTCGTTCGATATAGTTACTGAAAGCCACGTATATGTTTTATGGTTAAAAACGTTGAGCTGAGGGCATTTCGTGAGCTGAATGAATTGTGTAGGCGATTTGAGCATCAGACGAGAATCTAGAGTGCTTAACAAGATTTGAAAGAAATTAGTGGAGAAAAATTGAGTACTCGAAATCATTTTCTAAAAGCAGTGTTTAAATTACAAAGTTTTGTAAAGTGCTTTGAAAATATAGATTTATAAAGCATTTTTTTACCTCCCGAATTGTTATACTCGTGAAAAAGTTCGATTTCGTTATTTAAGAAACGATTTTAGCTGGTTTAGCAAAAGCCTAGATGGCCTGACTCGGTTCCGGTCGGATGTATTTCGGATTGTGCATAGCGAGGTTATGGGATATTATGACTAACTATATTGCACGGTCGGCAATTTGGGGTTAGATACAGCATATATTTATATAGTGGTCGCCCTACGCACATTCGGGGGTATATAGTTGTGTTGGCCGACTTGGTACATAGCGATGAAGTGTTGGTTCAGGTTCCATCCGCAAGGCATTTTGGTTGAGGTTCCATTATGCTATATAGATCGTAGTGTTCAGGACCATCTTGGCCGGGTAGTGTTAGAGTTCACTAGATGCCGGATTCAGGTTCCAGGCATCACTTCTAGGGTATTTCGGATATGGGCCCACGATGGTTGGTACTTGATTTACAGTGCTTATAGTACTTCGGATATTAACCACCAACGTCCCGAGTTTTTAGCGGCGTAAATAGTTTTGAGCAGTTCGGTAAATTAGTTTCGAAACCGGTTTTGTGAAGCAGTTGCCAGCGAAATAGTTTTCAAATCAGTTTTTAGAAATGGTTTTCATAGAAAAACCTCAGTTTTCTCATAAACAGTTTTACAACCATTTGCATCTGATTTTCGTAATGGAATGAGCGATTGACGACATTTAGAACTTATAGTACTTTCGCTGAGCCGTTTGGCTCCACGAGTTTTGTTTTCAAACTAATTTTTTACCAGTGCGAGTCTTTGGCCAGAAAGACCTTTCGAGGATCTTTAGTCACAGACGATGTGTTGTGATTATATATAAGATAAGGTGTAAATTAAAAATATTAAAGTTAAAATGTGGCATTTTGTATATGTAAATATCTTTTGCCAAATATGCATGCATGGTTTTGAGAAAAAGCGAGTTGCGATGAAATTATGTTTGATTAATTCGGTATCTTATATTTTGAGGAGGACAGAGGTCCTTTATGATTAATAGTTGGATTTTGGAAAATATTAGGTGTAATTGTTTATATCACGGGTGATTTTTGTATTTTGGAAGCGACCGCGTCACGATGGGATTTCGCTAAATCTAAAGGTGTGATTTGATAGAAAAGTGAAAATTTTATAACCCACGTTTTCCATACAGTTCAGCAGTTTTAACGGTTTAACTTCATGGTAACTTGTGGTGACGACTTGGGTGGGAGTTCTTATTGGAGTTCTTAGGCCCAGATTCTGTCGGCTAGGAAGGAGGTCTGTCGACTTGGTATCGAGGCAGTTTAGGCGATAGTTCGCTTTTTTTGTTCCGCTAACGTTTTCCACGGTATTTCCTATAAATTGTTTTTATAATGATTTTCTGTGCGACCTACATTGTTTGCTAAATCCTTGCATCCATCAAATATTGAAAGTGTCGGTGAATCTTTTTAATCTTGAAATTCACAACATTATGCGGGCTTGGTCGTAGAGGTCGATCCCAGGACTTCATACCGGAGGCACCACGAGAGAGATATATCGAGGCACACCTAGATGCGAAAATGCTTCAATGAATCATGCGACGGAACCATCGGAGAATTTGCGGACTGGAGTGGCGGTACTACTGACGATGGATCGGGTTACTCTGATTATTCTGGCTGCAGTCAGTCTTGGAGCCTAGGAAGAGCGGAGGGCATGATAGAATGCTCTAAATTAGGGGTTAAGCACGATGATGGTGCCGTGACCGGAGGCAGGGTACTTATGGTTAAGATGGGGTTGGCGTTCTAGCTATTATATGGTGGCGTAGACATGAGGTCTTTCCACCGTAATTAGGAAAAGGTGAGCGATGGACCACGAGGTATTTCCTTATACGGTAGATACAAGAGTTTCCGAGTGTTTATAGGACATAGCAAAAGCAAGCAAATAGTTTATGAAAAGTTTTAGAAACTCTTAAAGTAAAAGCGGCGGCGATTTTATGAAAAGTTTGAGGTTGCACTAAAGGTAGAAAGGGCGATTTAGTTAGCTTCGGGCGGCAGACGGTAAGAGGTGCTCCGGCCTTTAGTCGACCAGGCGCAGTCGATCTAGTAGAAAGAAAGGAAAGAAATGAATGAAGGCGGTAGAGGCTCGGGACGGAGCAACATCTAATGGGATTAAATGCGATCGCCGACAACCTCGGGAGGTGGTAGATCTTGGGATCGTTTTCATTATGCCACATGTCGGAGGAGGCATCTCTGAGTCTGCAGGATGAATGTGAGGATGTTTCCATTGCTGAGCCCGGAAGGTCACTTTATCAGGAGCTAATCCACGAGTTAGTGGGCTGTAGAGACCTCTAAGGTAGGTCTGTGCTTGTCCCCACGAGGCACGAATTTGTCAGGTCGGTGGTAGGGGTGGTTCGAGCGGAGAGGTAGCGGTGGCTGGTAGAGGTCGCGGTAGAGTGCGGGCCCAGAGGCTGAGTGCCAGGTGCGGATCGAGGAAGTGGTACTCGTGCTCGAGGCTCGGGTATTCCTGGTCGCCTGACGGGAGCGGATGCATCACGGACGTGATTCTGGGTATGATTTAGGTTCTGATCATGATGCATATCATTGGTGGACCCGGGGCCACTCATTCATTTTATTTTAGGTACCATTCCTTTGAGAGGCACCGGATAGAGTCGGCTGCTAGATGGTCGTATGGTGGTTTCCATTGATAGGATACTATGACATCGAAAGGATAGTTTCGGGTAGTAGATTGGTGATCCGAATAAGGATTTTCGGACTTGATAGTGTTAGGTATCCATGGTTCCAATATAATCATAGGTATGGATGGTTATCAGGGCATAGAGCCACCTTAGATTTCTATAAGAAGAAGTAAGATTGGTTCGGCCCGGAGGGAACCCGAGGGCGTGATATTTGGGAATCGAAGAGATCTTTAGTCTCATTAATGCCATGGCCCAGCGAAAATGCTTCGGAAAGGTTGCCAAGGTTATTTGGCATTTGTAGTGGATAGGAGACAAGAGGGGACACGGCTGGAAGACATCCCCATAGTCAAAGAGTTCCCAGATGTCTTTCCAGATGATATTTCAGGTTTACCCCAGGATAGAGAAATTGAGTTCGTTATTGAGGCCAGTTCCGAGGGGCCAGAGCGATATCCATTCCTCCATACGAATGGGCGCCCGGCGAGTTGAAGAGTTGAAGAGCCTGATTGGACTTGCTTACAAGCAAGGGCTTCATCGACTAGTACCTCATAAGTGGGGGAGCTCCGAGTTCTCTTACCGTAAAGAAGAAAGATGGGAAGCACGGTTGTGTATAGGCCCATAGGCAGTGAATCGAGGCGACAATACGCAACCAGTATCTGCTTCCTCGTATAGATGAGCTATTTGACCAATTGCATGGATCTCGGGTATATTCTAAAGATTTGACTGGGTCATTTACCATCGATTGAAATTCAGGAGAATGATGTTTCACAAAATGCATTCGGGACAGAATCACGATCCTTATGAGTTCCTAGTGATGCCATTCGGATTGACTAATGCTGGCTAAACGTTCATGGATTTGATGAGCAGGTGTTCAGTCCGTGTTGGAATAAGTTTGTGATCGTATTCATTGATGACATTCTAGTGTACTCGGGCGGTTCGGAGGACATGCAGGCATCTCGGACGATGTGCGACTCTTAGGGCGTCAGTTATACGCTAAGTTTAGTAAGTGCCGGTTTTGGTTGGACAAAGTGGCTTTCTTGGGTCATGTCATTTCGGCATAAGGTATTAGTGTGGATCCTCGGAAGATTGGAAAGTATAGTGGGCGGGCGCCCACAGTGTTTCCCGAGAGTTCAAGAGTTTCCTTGGATTAGCTGGGGTTATTACGGGAGATTTGTTGAAGTTTTTCGAGAATGTAACACGTTATTAATCTATTGAAAAGGATCGAGAAATTCGGGTGGTCGGATACTGTCGGCTATAGTTTGAGGAGAGTGAGACGAGAAGATTGGCCAGTGACTCAGGTATTAGCACTACGAGTCGGGAAAGGGCGATTATGTGGTATATAGTGATGCCTCGGACAAGGGTTAGGGTGTGTTTGATGCGGGATGGTAGAGTGATGAAGCTTATGCTTCAGTCGAGTTAAAGAAGCACGAATGAGCTAGGCCATGATTTGACTATGTGATGGTTTCGCTCTAAAGATGCGGAGACATTATCTATACTGCGGTTCCTCGCCGATATTCACCGATCATAAGAGCCCGCAATATATCTTTACCTCGAAAGAGCTTAACTTAAGGCGCCGCTGGTCGGAGCTGATTAAGGATTATGATCGGGCATTAACAGAGTACCACATCCGTGGAAGGCCAATGTAGTGGCCGATGCTTTAAGCTCCGAACCTGAGGGTTCCCTATGTTTATTCAGACTCAGAGGCCCCATCATGGATGAGTTGAGATTCGTGGAGTCTGGGCCAGGTGTAAATATACAGTGGACACTATCTAAGATCATTTTAGTGTTCGCCCTCTAAAGGGATCAGATCAAGGAAGGTCGAAGTGTGCTCGTGACGATTAAGTCGAGGGCGCAGATCAGGTGGTAGGAAACCAGAGTTCCAGACAGAGACGATGGCGTAATGAAGCTGTGAGGGAGTCGAATGTGTGTACCGAAGAGGCTCACTCTTCAAAGATATGCCATGCATCCCGGTAAAGACTAAGATGCATCATAATTGCAGAGAATTATCGGGTGGAAGGGCATGAAAAAGGAAATGCAGATTGTGATTCAGATGCCTAACCTCGTCACAGTAAAGGCAGAGGCACTGGTCCCGCAGAAAGATACACTCCCCTTCCGATTCCCCCGTATGGAAGGATAAGATTACTATGGATTTGTTAACGGCTTCCGAGAACTCTGAGACAACACGATGCCATACGGTGATAAGGATGAATTAACGAAATCGCATTTTCCCGCTATAACGATGACCCATCGACAAGCTGCCCGCACTATATGCGGAGGAGATAATAGATTACATGGTGTTCCTTTATCGATAGTCCTCGCATCGAGACCCCGATTCACATCCAGATTTTCGGTCCAGCTTTTACAGATGCTACTGTGGACTGACAGACTTAGCACAGTCATCCTCGGGATCGATGGTCAATAGAGAACTATCTGTGACTAGAGGATATGCTTAGAGTATGTGCGAATAGAGCTTAAGGAAGCCGGGATATGCATTATCTCTCGATGGAGTTCACCTACACAATAGTTATCAATCCAAAGATGTGCATGGCTCCATTTCAAGCATCAGAGATGCCTGGCGGCCCATCTGTATGCCGGGATGAAGCAGGAGAGAGGGGAGCCGAGGCCCGCATACATGTGGCCATATGAGATTACCGCGTAGGGACCATTAGCATATGATTAGACCTTCCTCCGCAGTCGTCTAAGGTTCATAATGTGTTTCATGTATCCATGCTCAGAAGGTTCCGCATCCCTCCCATGTAACAAGAGATCACCCAATGGAACTAAAGGATACCTACCTATAAAGAGCAAAAACTACCATAGAGATCAGAGAGCAAATTTTGCGAATAAGGTCATCTGCTAGTCAAAGTTTCATTGGGGAATCATGATTAAGGAGGCTACGCCAGGAGTCGAGGCCTGTATAAATAATATCCTCGCTTGTTTTTAGATTAAGGTATCATCTTTATAATAGTTTTGTTCATTTCGAGTGAATGCAAATGTTCTTAAGGAGGGAGGATCAGAACACCCCGTCCCATAAGAGGGTGTACTAGATGTAAATCACGTAAGAATTAGGGCGGCTTCCTAATTATTTTAGTGCCATAATAGAATTTTTTGAAAATTGGTTTAAGGGTGAAATTATAAAATTTTCAAAGAATTGTGCACTTTTGCAATTAAGGAAGGCAGAGGGGTGAAAGTATAATTAATGGAAGCTTGGGAATAGTAAAATAATAATAATAAATTGCCAAAATAGTTCAGAAAGTCTCGAAATTTCTAGATCTGATGACGTAAACTGGACCGGTGCTCTCTTCGTTAAGTTCGTGATCGCGAAATCTAGTAACCTGCAGAAAGTTTCTAAATTCCGAGATAGTCGGAATATTTTTACGAATTTCTAGACGACTTGCTTAGAGTGAAATCTCGAAAATGTGGATTTTATAGAAAATCTCGAAAAAAAAATGGCAAATATTTAAAGAATATTCAATTAGGATAAATAAAATTTTTCGGGATAAAAATAGACCTGAATGAGGTAATAGAAATTATTTATCTAAATAATAATAATAATTATTAAAAAATAATAATAATAATAATTAAAGAAAGAAAAAACAAAACAAAAAGGATAAATATCAAAACTGGGAGAACGTCCATAATGAGAGAGAGCTTATGGGTGAGAGAGACGATTTTTTTGGGCTTTATTTTCTCTTTGTTCTTCTCGATTTACGAAAATTGGACCTAGACGTTCGTCTGGAGTGTATAAAATTGATTACGCTAAGAGAAACACGTGACAGTACTAATGATCTAAATCCATTAAACTTGCGCTTAGTAAATTCACTAAATCAGGTTATTTCAAGCCTAAAGGTTATGTAATGGCTTGAATTTTTTTAAAGACTATAAAAGGTCGAACTTTAGTCCCAAAATTTTGATCAGCTTAGAATTTTTAGAATTTTTTGGGACTGTGGTTCTGGACAAATGTGTGGCTGAATTTGAGATTGTTTATGACGCTTTGATTGAAATTTCAGAGTATAGTCTAATAAGCTCGATTACTAATTTTCAAAATGTTTCGTATTTTGTGACTATATGGAAAGTCCCTTAAGTCAAAAGTCGACTAAAATGTATAGTTTTATAGGGCATTTAATGTGTATGACATTTTGTCACTTACATCATATTATCATGTCCTATATCGAATAGGACTAGCACGTAGTTTTGTTAGAATCTGTCACTGAGTATAAGCATTGAAGCCCCAGATGCTGGGTGGTTAAAACTGAACTCCAGGGCATTTTCGTAATTTTAATGAATTTGTGTAGGCGCATTTGAGCATCCGACGAGAATCTAGAGTGCTTGACAAGATTTTTGAAAGAAATTAGTGGAGAAAAGGTGAGTACTTAAAATCATTTTCTAAAACGAAAGTGTTTAAATTACAAGTTTGTAAAGTGCTTTGAAATATAAATTTATAAAGCATTTTTTTTACCTCCCATTTGTTATACTCGGGCTGGTGTTTCGACAGATTTAAGAAACATGGCCTGCTTAGCAAAACCCTAGATGGCACAAAAGCCAGCTTCCTACGATGTATTTCGATTGTGCATGGCAAGGTTATGGGATATTATGATTCAACTATATTGCCCGGCTTAAGAATTAAGCCGATCTAAAGATATATTTATATAATGAGTCGCCCCTCTCTCGCACATTCGGAGGTATATAGTTAGCGCGCCTCGACTTAGTACATAGCTTAGTTGAGGTGTTGGTTCCGAGGTTCCATCACCGAGCATTTGGTTCCGAGGTTCCATTATGCTATATAGATCCCGCCGTGTTCACTGGACCATCTTAGCCTGCAGTGTTCGAGGTTCACTACCGATGCCAAAAAGTTCCGAGGTTCCGAGGCATCACTTCTAGGTATTTCAGATATGGGCCACAGTGGTTGGTACTTGATTTACAAAGATAGTACTTTCGTGATATTAACTACCACCTGGCGCTTTTAAGAAAGATAAATAGTTTTCGCACGTATTTCAAAGCAAAGAGAATTAGTTTTCAGACCAGCTAAAGAGTTAGTAAAATAGCTTCAACAAAGAATGTAAATAGTTTTCAAATCGCTTTTTAGAAATGGGCCATAGAAACTCGCTTTCATAAAACATTTTTACAACCACTGCACATTCATATTTGGGAGGTACAAACACAGACAACAAAGATTTAGAACTTATAAGACTCACCGAGCCCGTTCGTCTACGCTTCGTTTTTAAAATTACTGTGTGCAGTGCCGGTCGAAAGACCTTTCCAGGATCTTTAGTCCTAGACGATGTCAGGATTATATATAAGATAAGGTGTAAATTAAAATAGTAAAGTTAAAATGTGGCATTTTGTATATGTAAATATCTGTAAATATAATGCATGGTTTCGAAAACAAAGTCATATGAAATTATGCTCGATTAATTCAGATCTTTATATTTCGAGGAGGACCGTGAGGTCCTTTATGATTGTAGTTGGATTTTGGAAAATATCGAGTGTAATTGTTTATATACAGTGATTTCTTGTATTTTGGCTCACTCCACCGTGCGCCAGGCTACGATTTTCGCTAAATCTAAAGGTGTGATTTTGATAAAAGAAAAATTTATAACCCACGCTTCCAAATACAAGCCAGCCAGCGTGAATCTACAGCTTCATGGTAATGGTCACGAGCGAGCTTGGGTCGAGGTTACCGTGGAGTTGTCGCAAATTTCCCACTAGGAAGGTTCCACAAATTTCTCAACAAACTCCTACTTGTTCTAAGGCCAATCACCTTTATATCTCATACCATAGGCAAGAACATGAGAGTCAAACTTTGTCTGAGGAAGTGGCTTAGTTATAGGATCAACAATATTATGATCATTGGGACTTTCTCTATAATTACATCATGTCTGCCAATGATTTCTCTAATCAAATGGTATCTCCTGAGTACGTGTTTGGATCTTTGATGTGATCGTGGCTCCTTTGCTTGTGCAATGGCTCCATTACTGTCAAATACAAAGGTATCGGATCTACAATGCAAGGTACCACTCCTAGTCTTAATGAACTTCCTTATCCAAACTACTTCCTTAGCTACTTCAAAAGATGCAATGTACTTTGATTTAGTTGTGGAATACGTAGTCGTATCTTATTTGGAACTCTTCCAATTGGCGGCGCCACAATTCAATGTGAACGCATAGTCTGATTGAGATTTAAAACCATCTCTATTATATTGGAAGCTAGCATCGGTATACCCACTTACAATAAGATCACCATCTCCATAAATTAAGAATACATCCTTAGTCCTTCTCAAGTACTTAAGGATATTCTTAACAACCACCTCAACATCAAGGAAATAGTGTAAAGAACCAAGGTTCTTAATGGAGAACCGATGAGAAAGAGTGACGATGAAGTCTTAAGTGGCTGGGTCGATGTTGCCAGTAATGATGATATCATCAACATAGACTAGAAAATAGATGGTGCAATTGCTATTATTGTAGATGAATAGAAAGGTGTCTGCCTAAGAGTTTGAAAAGCCAACAAAAAGTAGGTACTGAAATAACTCATGGTATCAAGTATCAAGTAGTTTACTGAGGCCATAAATGGTCTTACTTAATTTTCATACAGTTAGGAGCTCCCACTAATACAAGAGGGTCAGACATATGTGACATCCTTAGATAGTGTACCTGAAATGCATTATTATATTATGCCGATACAATCTAACCCGCTTTGTCTCCAAGATCGAGAATGAGGCTACAGAGGTGAACTTGACAACCTGACTAAAGGTGTCAGGATAGTCCACGCAGACTGATGAAAGCTTTCAACAAGACGAGCTTTATAATTGGGCCAACGTGAGCCACTGGGAGAAACATTAGTACAAAACACCTACTTGTAACCAACGAGGTTGTAAGAAGGATTTGGTGGAACAATCCCGGGTTCCATTCTTAATTCAAGCCACTGCTCCACCACGGCTTGATGCCACTGGGATCTATTGTAGCTCGGGGTGATAGCATGGTTCAAGGTTATGGAGAATAATCGGTGCAGTGAGGGGTTTGAAAATGTTGTCAGCTGAGCAGTGACAATGATAGTGGGGCTCTGGGTTTTGGGAGGCGAATCAGCAAGTAGGGTTAGAGATATGGTGGGGCCGTGGGGCATCGAATGCTGTAGTAAAGGCCAGATCATCGACAGATGGGGAGGGAGAAATTGAGGGTTCAATAGTAGTTGCTCCTGTCAAAGTGGGAGTGATAAAGAGAAGAGGCATTGGTGGACACCAATAAGACATAGTTTGAGGGGATGGGAGACAAATGGAGAGACTTAAAAGGAAAGATGGACTCAACAAATTTAACATGTCATGATGTGTAGATACGACATGAGGAGGGTTCAAGACACAAATAGGCACTCTAAGTTGTAGAGTATCCAAGGAAAACACACAGTGAGGAGCGGGGGGCTTAATTTGTGGGGAATATAAGGTCGAAGCCATGAATGATAGAGACACCCAAAACGTCGGAGTTTACCATAGTTGGGAGGTTGACCAGAGAGTTTAACATAGGGAGAGATTAGTTAAAGTGTAGGAGTAAGAAGACGATTAATAAGGTAAACAGACTTTTGAAATGCATAGGACTAGTAGGATAAAGACATCGAAGCATGTGAAATGGGAGAAAGGCATATTTCCATAATGTGACGATGATGACATTCAGAATAGCCATTGTGTTTAGGTGTATGTTGAGTAGAGTAGCGGAACCGCTATGAAGTGCTAGAATGATTTAAAGGCGGCTCGATACTCACCCCCTTAGTCAAAGTATAGTGATGCAATTTTTGTTTTGAAATAATTTTCAACCAAAGCATTGTTGAAAGAACAAAATGTCAAAACATTTGGATTGCTCGTGGATAAAACTATTTATATTTTTAAAATATCCACCTAAAATAACATAGTATTTAAATCCATCACAGATAGATAGAGAGGTCCAAACATCTATTAGATAAATTCTAGGAAGTGTGAGACAAATAGATGAAGAGTAATGGTAATTTATGACTTCATTGTACTTCACAAGAGTCAGATTTGCTGAAATCGAAGACTCAGATAATCCAAGACCAAAATTAGAAACAATAAAGGACAGATGATGACTAATGTCCTAATCTATGATGATAAGCAGGAAGACTCAGTACTAGAGAGCAATTATTTGGACACCCACTATGACGTCTCGCCACTGCATAACTGAGATTTAGTGTGACTATGGTGAGATTTGTCCCCGTGGTGAGATCCTTTACAAAAAATAAAGAAAGTGAGAACTCAATGGAAGTGTTATTTTGGTGACAAAATTTAAAAACATAAATAAGGTTCTTTTGCATGCAAAGAACACAAGGAACATGATTTAATTAAAAAAAGATGGTGAAGAGAGAGTCTTAGAACCAATGTGCATGATAGAGAGATTGTTACTGCAATCATATCGCCAGCCCACCATAAGGGATGGCAGAAGAAAAGAGATTACCAAATATGATGTGCCATGGGATGAGAGTCCATGTTACAGCCACCAGACGTCGCGGTACTGAGTCGCCGGGATATCATAGTTTCGGCGGATGACATAAGTTTCAATGTGAGAAGTCAAGAGTTATTGCTGACGAACGATTGATGAGACCGCTGGTTATGAGATATTGTATAATCTGGTGTTTCTCGAACACATATCACTGAACAATCATCGGGCAGGCGGTTCGTGATGGTGGTCGTTTCGGTGAGCTGTGAGGCGTGCGCGGAGGCCTGCGGCGCGAGCCGACATGATAATTGCGATAGTTTCACCAAAGCACGAAGAAGGGATTGGTCGCGACCAAAGGGAAAAAGCGAATGTTGTTGCCAGCAGATTCTCGTTATCAGTTTCACAACATTAAGAACTGGATATCAGGATCCACATTAACTATTAATGCATCAGATTATATTCATCTTTGGCACATCAAGAATCTTCTTAAAGATCCTTCACAACCTTAATGAAACAGAGATATTAGTTCATTCAATTATTAATGATGAACACATTGAACTTATATATAGAAATTGGTGCCTTCATCAAGATGTTAATTTTGTTCTGATTTGTTTTATGATGCCACCCGGTTGATGGTTCAAGAAAGATTATTGATTGACATCCTACACATCCTTCACAAAAGGGATTGAGAGATTATATAATCATGAGATTAAAAGAGATCAATTAAAATGCACAAAAAAGGTTATTCTACAAACCGCTGATTGAAACTCCTATCACAGACAAGATAATGGAGGAGGAGAGCCTCAAATCACCCGGCACCTTCAGTGAGATCACAGCCAATTAAGAAGGCTTCTAACTCGAGCTCAATGATGAAGTTATCGTGGAGTGGTTTAATCATGTTGTTATGGCTCAATGATACCTGGTACTCTTTCGGGTTCTCAAGAGTTTAGAGATTACACTTTGTTCGCTCAATGTAATCATATTATGTATGAGATAGATGTGAGATAAAGAAAGAAACAAACAAAGATTTTGATTTTCTAACCCATTGATAACACAAGATAGAAAAGAATGAGAATAATGATCCAGATCATTGAAATGAGCATGGTATATATATGCAATTTACAAACATCATTAAAATATTAATAGAAACATAATTCAGTAAATATGATAAACCATCCATATATAATGTAAGAAAGAACTGGTTAACAGAGAAATAGATCAAAATCAATTCATGGAATCATGGATAGAAAATTATTCCTATCAATGACTTTCTCTTATCGTGAGAGAGAACTCAATCAAGAGTTGATTGATTTGGTAAAGGTTGATCTCATCACTTTCTATCACATAGTATTCCTGCTCCTTACAAATACACTTTATTATGATCAATCAACTTTTCCTCATCCAGGTCGCCAGTCTTAACTAATGGTTAGTCCATTTGCCCTATTATTTTGATATTATTAGATGATTTGAATTAAATAAATTATAGTTTTGAAGAATGCACTCATATTTATCCGGCTTCATCTTCATTTTGAAACATTTAAATTATCTTTTAATTTTTAATCATTTTAAACCCAATCTAATAAAAAACTTCAACATAAAAAAATCACAAGGTCTTAATATTTATAAAACAAATTATTAATATGATTGTAATCAATAATAAAATTTTGAAAATTAATCTCAATTAAAAATAATATTTATCTGAAAATAATTTCTAAACTCTTTATATGAAACAATTAAAACATATTTTAAATGAGTTATAAGAGTTAATAAAATATCATTTATATTATCCTCGGACATATTCTATTCATTTAATTTTAAACAATTTTAAATGATAAATATTTAATTTTTGGCAGGTTTTAATAGAAAAACTAAAATTAATTTTTTGTTCTTTTATACATTATCAAAACATCCATTAATATTTTATTTAATATCGGAGATGATATCAACAAAAATCAGATCAATTTATTCGTGATTATGATATTTCTGGATCCATAATTTCAAACCAATTTTGTTATAAAATTACTTTAAATTTTATTTATTATAAATAAAATATTAATCAACATTCTCTCACTCAAAATGGTTTTTTTTTAAAAAGATAATAATTTGATGATTTAACCAGTAATACATTCATAAAAACATATGTAACAAATTCACTCAAAAAATTAGAGGAATGATAAAAACATCCAGTTAATAATGACAACAACTGATCAACGCCATTTATCGGATGGTCCATAATGATGATAATCTACCAATGATTCTGCAGCTCTAAGATATTAATCAACACGATTTATTGTCTCACTAATCTAATATGTTTAATTGTCAACGCCCACTTATCATATCAAATGATATAATCAAGATTTGTTTCACAATCATTGACTAATAAAATCACAAAAAATAAACAAATAAAATTAAAACTAGGATTATGCAAAAACTACTTCTATTTATAAATGAAAATGATAAAAAGATATATGGTGGTGATTTAAGGCTAAATGTATAAAAAACAACTATTTTTACTAAGAAAAAGACTAATAGAGAAGATGAGCAAGTGATCAGAGTTTGATCAACTTTAGCGAGAAGAGTTTTACCAAAGCGTATTATTAAACAAATACTGGTTATTCAGTAAAAGTTTTTATTTATGCTATGTATCTATATATTTAAATAGCTTTTCTACATCAATCATTTCGATATTCTCATATATAAATGATATTTCGTTCTTTCTATATGCTACATCCTTAATCATTTGATCCTTTTGAAAAGTTTATCTCAATGACAGACGGATATAAAATCGGATCCAAAGATCCACTGCCACCTGAGAGTAATAAATATGTCCCACCCATATCCCCTCCATACCAAAAGATATTCAGTTTCATTAAAGTCTTAAACATGGAGTTCAATATTCGCTGCTGTAATAACCAAATCCTCCATTAATATAAGATAGATATTCTTATGATAATAACCTATTCGGTCCAATCAAGTCCTATTATCGGTCAAAGAAAAAGTAATAGAAGACTGCGGATGAATCTAATAAAGAAGAGATTATTCAACAACTCCTCACTTAATCCGTCATAATCGGCGTTACTAATATGAGTGAAACATTCCAATGGGAGGGACTCCCGGTCATCACGATCATCCACTATAATATGTATGTCATCTCGATCCGCGGAAGATTGATCTGTTAACATTGGTCTTCGTAAATATTCTCTTTCTCGGCGGTATCCATTTTTGGCATCGAGTTTATTTTAAAAGCCCCGCCACTTCTTTCTCGTTTTGCGTGAGAAGGATTTTAGCCTCGCAGGATCAACAGCAAATAATCCTGCTCACCTTAGATATCCAAGAGCTCCATGATTCCTAAATTCCTACAAACAATCCCAATCCGCCCTCACTATCCCCATTTTGCTTCCTACCATCCTGCTAGAAAAGGCATCATCGCTCAAAACAGCCTCAGGGAATCTGACTGTTTACAACAAAACATAACTATTTCAAGACGATGTACTCAATCAGGAATGAGTGATAATCACTGATCCATAAGATGTTTCAGATCCAACAGAGGAGAAAGACAATATGCCACCAGGTTTCAGCACATAATATCCAGCCAACACAAAACTGGTTGCTACCCACTTCTACACCCACATTAAGGTGGAGAGATACCACCCACTGCACAAACGAGCAACACTCCATGAAAGCGACAGACTTTAAAGGTCATACTGTTCCTCCATCGCGAGGGATTGACTGGGCTTGAGGCATCTCCAAATAATCGGGGCGAGGCGGAATCTAGTCGTTCAGGCACTGGCCACCAACTGTACTCCTAGTAGGGAAGAAAGCCGAAAGAGCACACGTATGACGGGCGAACGTGGAACCACAACATCCCCCACCAATCACAAGAGAGCAGACATGGGAGCAAAGGTTCAGGAGTTCCACGAGAGCTACAAGCCATGTAAAAGGAGGTAGTTGGGGGCATAACTCGCATTCACTCCATGGATACCTGTAAAGAAATGTAATCACTCTTCACCCCGAGGTGCTAAACTACCCGCCCCGCCAAATCCTTCAGATGTTCATAGGCTGCCTGATGGCTGCAGAAGTCCGCAGACCATCTCAATAAATCTATAAGAACCCGTGATGGAGTCGCATGGGTATCCAGACCCTCGTTTCTGGGCAGGCATTCGCCACCACCTTAAAAGGCCCTAGCTTGGCCTCGGTTCAACAAAACCCCCCACATTTCCCGCCTCAGAGTTATCAATCGCGCTCGCCTCCCACTTCCCCATCGCGCTAGGACATACAGAAGCCGAGTTACCATCCGTTAACCATCAAGGTGAAACACAGTGAAAATTTGAAGTCATACGTAATCTAAGGCTAATGCCAGTCCTCAAGATAGATGTGTTTGACGAAAAGTTCACGGCCTGGGCCTCGCCTTCTCATACTGGTCGGGAGTACAACAAAGACTCCGATGTTCTCATCTCAAAGAACCTCAAAGCCAACATGGCCGAGGCTCCCGCCAAAGTCGAAAAATACATAAACTAGAGGAGGCCCTCCTGGCCAAAGAAGGAGCCTTCCTCTAGCAAGGACAAAAAGACAACAGAGAAGCCGACGACTCGAGTCTCAAGAGGTAAGGAGACCAGAGAAAATCTCCAGGGGAAGAGCAGGAGCGATCCCCCAAGAGACGAGGAATCTTGTGGATCAGCCTGGTCCGTCGCAGCCCCAAAGGATCACCACGCGATTCACCCTCAAAGACTTCACTCCCTTAATGTACCCCAAGTCGCAAGTTCATGAAGTACCTGAATCTAGCACTTTAAGATGGCCAGCCGCAGATGAAACCAAACCCGCTTACCAGAGATAACTTGGCATCGCGAGTTCCACAGGATCTGTGGACATCGTGACTGACAATCAGATACAAATTGAGAAAGAGAGATAGAGTGATTCATACAAACATGATGATCACTGCGGCTTTATATCTTCTGGGAACCAGGCTCAAGGCCGACCCAGAACCAAATCGGGCCCTCATCAAGCGCCACCACCTCGTCAAACGACGACTTCAAGATCAAGAACTCGAGGGAAATCCACGTGATCTCGTGGAGGATTTATTGAGGAGGAGGGAATCTAGTTCGGGCCAAGCTCCATCATGCAAAGATAAGATTCTGCATTACGGGGAGGCACAAAAAGAAGATTCAAAATGCCGCGAGCCCATTAATTACTATCACATTCTCTCGATTCAGACTTGGAAGGTGTCAAGACTTCCATGACGACCCACCGGTAACCGCGAATCATGGCAAATACAATCCATCCATCTGGGTCCTAGTAGAGACCCGAGCTCTACGACATCATTTTTGCATCTACCGGCTGCAAACTCGCTGAACTGAAGAGAAAAGCTAGAACCCACAACACTCATCCTGGTTCTCGTGAGAAAGGTGTTACCGATCGATCCAACCTGCTAACTCTGGGAGCCCTCGCTAAGCAACGACGACATGTTAGTTTCTCATAGTGGATGCCCCGTCACTTATAATATGTCAGGTCGGCAGCCCTCTCATCATAAAGCCATCCCCTCAAAGATACTCACCCCGTAATCAAATTCCCCGATAGTAAACTGGCTGGGATCTGGGCTCGATGTGGGATCACGAGTGGCACGAGAATGCTATACCGCCTATGGAAACAAAAACGGTCGGCAATGTGAGCATGGGGTGAGCTTACTATGCGTGATGAAGCGGCGCCCCACTCGCCCGAGCCCCCAGGAGCCGGAGCCGCAACGCTGATGACTGAGCATCTGGCCTATATCGCGTCTTAAACTAGCCAGAAGGCCTCAAAGGCCCCCCCACACTCCTAAGGCGTAACAGTGGACATCTTCGCACGGGAAAGCAGTCGACATGAGTGGCATCGACCCCGCAGCTCACTACCATGTTAACACAAACCCATCTCTCGCTTCTGCTAAGCAAAAAACGCAAAGTTTCACTGCAGAGACAAAAGGCCATCAACGAAGAGGCTCGCAGTCTTCCAAGTAGCACCCAGGAGGTAATACCAGAGTGGCTGGGCCAATGTTGTGCTCGTCAAGAAAGCAAATGGCAAATGGCGGCGCCGCATTGATTTCACCGATATAAACAAAGCATGCCCAAAGCGATGCCCCTACCCAGATCGAATTTTATCGTAGATGCTACGCCAGCCATGAGCCCTTAGCCTTCATGGATGCTCCTGCTATAACTGTATACATGGACCCCAAAGTGACTGAGAAGACGCCATTCATCGCACAGTGACCACCGTTATAAGGTAATGCCGCTTCGGGGCTCATGAACGCAGGGCAACCCTACCGTGAGGTTAGAATAACCTGATGTTTTAAACAGATAGGCACAACAATTTGGTGTACATAGACGATATATGCCGTAAAATCCGCTACAAATCTGGCCTCCACATCGCTCACCTCTCCGGGAAGACGCTCCAGATCCCGACTGATTATAACATGAAGTCGAATCCTCGCGAATTATGTTTCTTCTACTGTCAGCTGGAAAATCTCTCGGGCTTCCATAGTCAAACCTCACTGTGGAATTGCCAAACTGACAAACAAAAGCATTGCTAGACATGCCATCACTGATCCCATAAGGTAGTGCCAACGACTAACAGGAGGATCGCGTACTCTAAGTCGATTCGTGTCCGTGGCAAGTGACACGCCAACCTTCTTCCAAGTTTCAAGAAAGCCTTCAATGGGATGAGAAATGCAAGAAGGCTTGTAACCTTGAAAGCGCATTTGAGCTCTGCGCACCCATTCTAGTAAGCCCTGAGAAGGAGAAATCCCCACATTGTATCTGGCAAGATCAAATTTTAACCACAAGTAAGGTCAATGAGACAAAGAGCTGCACAAAGACCCACCTACCACGCAATGAGTCCCGAGAGCTAAGGAGAGGTGGATCCAAAATGGTACCACTCAAATTCTCCGGGTGACCGCAGCTAGACTCAGGTCCCATTTCCGTGCCCACACCATGTGTCCCCCAATCTAACACCCCACGGCAGGTGTTAATAAACCAAAGGTCTCGGAGGTCATGAACGGGCCATGTAGCCGAGCGGTTCGACATCCCAGATTGGGCCAAACAGCCATAAAAGGACAGATCCTAGCCGATTCACATGTGAATTCCGGGCCCCAAGAGGAGCCTCACGTCAGCCCACCCAATCGGGCGGATCCACCTCCCATATGGAAGCCTCTCGTGGATGGAGCCTCAAATGCACAAGGAGCTGAGTGTGTTTAACTTAACCTCACCAGAGGGTATAAGACATCGAGTATGCCTCTCGTGTTTAGTCTCCACGCCTCCAACAACGAGGCCGAGTACGAGGTCAGATACAGGGCCTCAATCTCGCCATTCATTGGGGAGGGTCAGATTAGCTGTGAGGTTCAAATGGACTCCCAACCCAGTGGTCGATTAACAAGACACATACGAGCCAAAAGTGAGAAAATGATTCTATATCTTCGCAAAGTCCGCGAGATTTATTAAAGAAACAGACGCTTAAGATCAAATACGTCTCGTAACTGAGAATTCCCTCGAGCCGACGCTGCAAGTCAAGCACATTACAGGAAGACATCAGTATCAACGCCATCGAATACCCCCCCAGCCCCGTCCGACTTCTTACGGCATAATACGCACAACAGCCATTCGTACTAAACCGGATGGGCCCGTTTGAGATTATATTAATGACTAACCTACCGACGACCCCAAGGAAGCGCTTAAGATAAGAGGAGATCCTCCGTGTTTACTTCAATCACAAGGGGAGCTTACAAACTGGATTCTTCACACCCTTCCTAAAATGCACGCAGAGAAGATAATCGAATACGTACTAAGAGAAGTGCACGAAGGCATATGTGGGAACCATCTAGGGCTCGAACGTCGTCGAAAGTTTCTGAGGCGGTGGATACTCACCGGCCCACAATGCTCAAAGACGCAACCAACCCGGGTCAAAAGATTTGCAGACCGCCAGAACACGCTAAAATATCACCTCCCGCCAGAGCCTCCGACATCAATCACCACCCGCCCTTCCAAAGAAGTGGGGCTGACATATCAGACTTTGCCCATGGGCAAAGGCCAATGTAAATTTATAATCGTGGCGGTAGACTATTTCACCAAGTGGGCTGAGGCTGAGCCCTTAGCCACAATCACAGAGCAGAAGATACGCAACTTCGTATGGCGAGCAATCATATGCAGATTTGGTGTCCCAAGGGCCTTGATCTCAGATAACGGAAAACAGTTCGACAACGCAAAATTCAGGGACTTTTGTGCCGAGCTCGGAATTAAAAATTACTATTGGCCGCCACCACCCAGCCAAACGGGCGTGCCGTCACCATCAACCCTCAAGACCGCCCGAAACCAAGCCGAAGAGCCGAAGGGGAGTTGGTCGAATACTCCCCGAAGTACTAAGGGCCTATAGATCTAATACGTGAAGTCAAGAACCCGAGATCGCATTTGTTCGCTGGGCATGTAAGGAGCCCCCGTCAAGGTGTAGTAAAGTCTCCCGTGACCGAGCCAGCCCCCTGAGGAAACAAACGATGAGGCCCCGTCTCGAACTTAGAGCTCCCCGGACGAAGCGTGAGCAGTTCAATCTGGCAGACAGAGGAATACCAAAGGAAGACCGCTAGGCACTACAACAAGAGAGTCAGGCCCAGAAGTTACGTGCCGTGGGATTTGGTCTTGAAAAAGCTACTACCCGCAAGGAAAAATCCAAAGCACATGGGAAGCTAGGCCCTAATTGGGAAGGCCCTTATATCAGATCTCTGCCGTCGACCGGCAATTATGAGCTCCAGATAGAGGAAGGAAAATCTTACAAAGATACATGGAATGCAGAAAGCATCTTAAGCGCTTTTATCGCAGACCAGTTCGTAATAAGGCCTTATGATCTCTAATGTGGGCGAAAGACCAGTTGTTATCTCTGATGTCTCAAAAACCCGTCGCATGTAAAAGAAAAAAATATAGATATATACATATTAATGGAAACCATGGAAATAAAAGTACATCTTTATTCCAAGTCATGGCTGATACAATCAATGGCGTTTTGATTACATCATAAAAGCATACAAGACAAGTAATACCCTCACTACACGCAGATGCAGCCTCTGCACTCAAGACAAGCACACCTCAAAAAAAAGGGGAAAGAGAGACAAGGAGAAAGACAGAATGAAAAGAAGACAAGAAGGAGGAGAAGAGGAGAAAAATAGGGGGACAAAAAAAGAAAAAAAAAAGAAAAGGAGAAGCAGATGAGAAAGCCGTGGGGATAGAAAGAAGGAAAGAAAAGAAAAGAGGAGAGGTATAGCAGAGAGAGAGGAAGAAAGAAAGGAGAACGAGGAGGGAGGTGCAAGGGATGCACCATTCCCCCACCCTTAGGACGCATTCCCTAGCCAAGAGCTAGGGAATAACATAACTCCCATAAAGGGGAAACTAGGGAAAAACACAACTCCCACACGAGAAATCTCGTAAAACCGGCCTGCAGGCGTTAGGGGAACCTCTAACTAAGGAAGCCGAACATCAAGCATCCGCCTTTCTACACACTTCATCCGCCCGCATGAAAAGCGTAAATCTTCAAAGTTTAAGGCACAGAGGCAAATGCAACCCCCGTGATAGAAGCGCTCAAGGCAAGTGCATAAACCGCCTCCAAATTCTCCATCAATCAGCATTAAAAGCGGTTCGCACCTTTCAAATAACTAAAGGACACACGAAACGGCTCTCCTCATAAAGCGCTCTTCATAATGGCACCTCTCCCCACGCATGGATTCTCACACGAAACGGCCCTTCACACGGCACGCCCCTGGGTCACGGCCACATGCTTCCAAAATTTCGCCCATCTCCGAATCAGCCTCCTTCAACACAGCCGACGAAGCTCCCACTATCGTGATCGAGCCCTTCTCTCGCACCTCAAACACTCCGGCCCTCCCCGCAAATCGATTGACGAGCCTCCTCTTCAACACGGCAAAGTGCACGAGCCCCACTATCTCCACGTGACGAGCCCTTCCGCGCCTCAAACTGCACTCCGCCCTCCCCACAAATCTCATCGACGAGTTCTCCAACACAGTCGACGAGCTCCCACTATCTATCGATCTGTCCCTTCTCTCACTTTTACGCATGTGCTCCTCCCTCGCAAATCTTATTGACTCAGCTCTCCTTCAACACAGCAGACGGCCCTATTCATCGGGATCAAAGATCGAGCCCTTCTCCAGACTTCAACAGACTGGCTCCTCCCCGTAAATCTGTATCAGACGAGCTCTCCTTCAACACAAAGTGCACGAGCTCCCACTATCTATCGGATCGAGCCCTTCTCTCATTCCCCAAACAGACTCAAGCCCTCCCGCAAACCTTATCGACGAGCCTCCCTTCAACACAGCCGACGAATTCCCACTCATCAGACGAGCCCTCTCTCGCACTCGCACGACCTGGCTCCTCCCCTCGCAAATTTATCGACGAGCTCTCCTTCAACACAAAGCCGACGAGCTCCCACTATCTATCGTGACGAGCCCTTCCCTCAGACGCCCCATGCACCTGCCCTCCTTAAATCTTATCGACAAGCTCTCCTTCCAACACAGAAGACGAGCCTCTACTATTTGACAGACGAGCCCCTTCTTCAGGATTTCCGAACGCACCTGCCCCTCCCCGCAAATCTTATCGACGAGCCTCCTCAACACGTGCACGAGCCCCACTATCGACAGACTCCAGCCCTTCTCTCGTGGCCTCAAACGCACGGGCTCCTCCCACAAATCTCTACTGACGAGCTCTCCCTTCAACACAGCCGACGAGCCCCACTATCCATCGACGAGCCCTCTCCGCACCTCGCATTACGGGCCCTCTCGCAAATCTTATCGACGAGCCCTCCCTTCAACACAGCAGACGAGCTTCGCACGATCAGACTCCAGCCCCTCTCCTGCGGCCTCAAACACACCTGGCCCTCGCAAATCGATCGACGAGCCTCCTTCAACACAGCCGACGAGCTCCCACTATCGATCAGACTTGTCCTCTCCCCGTACCCCGCACGCACCTGCCCCCGCAAATCTTATCGACGAGCCTCCCTTCAACACAAAGTGCACAGCCCCCACGATTCCATCAGACGAGCCCTTCTCGCACTCACGACGCCCTCCCGCAATCTTATCGACGAGCTCTCCTTCCAACACAGCAGACGAGCTCCCACGATTCCATCAGACGAGCCCTCTCTCAGGCTCTCAAACACACTCCGCCCTCCTCGCAAATCTTATCGACGAGCCTCCTTCAACATTGCGCAGACGAGCTCCCATCGACGATCGTGATCTGTTCCTTCTCTCAGACTTCCCTGGGAATACAACGGCTCCTCCCCGCAAATCTGGCCACAGCTCTCCCTTCAACACGTGCGCACGAGCTCCCACTATCCATCGACGAGCCCTCTCTCAGGCCTCAAACCAGACGGGCTCCTCCCCACAATCTATCGACGAGCCTCCCTTCAACACGAGCTCGACGAGCTCCCATTCCATCAGACTGAGCCCTCCGTACCTCATACGCACGGCCCTCCCCGCAAGAACTTATCGACGAGCCTCCTTCAACACAGCAGACGAGCCCCGCACGGGATCGTGGACGAGCCCTTCTCCGTGCCTCTGAAACGACACCGCTCCTCCTCGCAAATCTTATCGACGAGCCTCCCTTCAACACAGCCGACGAGCCCCACTATCTAATCGTGACGAGCCCTCTGCACTGCATTGCACTCCGCCCTCCCCCCGCAAATCTTATCGACGAGCCTCCCTTCAACACAAGCACGAGCTCCCACGACCCATCGTGATCGAGCCCTCTCCTCGTACCTCGATGGGGACGGCCCTCCCCGCAAATCTTACGACGAGCCTCTTCCAACACAAAGTGCACGAGCTCCCATGACGCATCGTGACGAGCCCTCTCTGCGGCTCAAACACACTCCGCCCTCCCGCAAATCTTATCGACGAGCCTCCCTTCAACAGCTGTGCAGACGAGCTCCCACGACGATCGTGACGAGCCCCTTCTCTCAGACTTCGAACATACTCCGGCCCTCCCCGCAAATCTTATCACGAGCTCTCCTTCAACACAGCAGACGAGCTCCCACTATTCCACTCAAAGACGAGCCCTTCTCTCAGGCCTCAAACACCTGCTCCCCCCGACAAATCTCACGACGAGCTCTCCCTTCAACACAGCCGACGAGCTCCCACTCATTCCATCGACGAGCCCTTCTCCAGACTACGCACCTGGCCCTCCCCTCGGAACTACCGACGAGCCTCCTTCAACACAGCAGACGAGCCTCAGACATCAGACGAGCCCTTCTTCCGTGTTCTCAAACACACTGCCCCCGCAAATCTTTATCGGGACGAAATTTCCTTCAACACAAAATGAATGAGCCCCACTATCTATCGTGTGACGAGCCCTTCTCTCGTACCTCGATGCACGGCTCCTCCTCGAATCTTACGACGAGCTTCCCCACCACAAGCGCACGAGCTCCCACGACCCATCGGGACGAGCCCTTCTCTCGTACCTCGGGACGGCTCCTCCTCGCAAATCTGTCGACGAGCTCTCCTTCAACACAGCAGACGAGCTCCCATGACTCCATCGTGACGAGCCCTTCTCTCAGCCAACACACCGGCTCCTCCCCGCAAATCTTATCGACGAGCTCTCCTTCACCACAAAGCGCACGAGCCCCACGATCTATCGTGACGAGCCCTTCTCTCAGACTCCTCGTATTGCACTGCTCCTCCCGCAAATCTTATCGACGCTCCTTCAACACAGTGCACGAGCTCCCACGGGTCCCACAGACGAGCCCTTCTCTCGTGCCTCAAACACACGGCTCCTCCCGCAAATCTTAGTCGACAGCCTCCCTTCAACACAGCCGACGAAGCCCTACCATCGATCGTGACGAGCCCCTTCTCTCAGACTCGTACGCACAGCTCCTCCCCAAATCTTATCACGAGCTCTCCTTCAACACGTGCGCATCGAGCTTCCACGATTTATCAGACGAGCCCTTCTACGTGCCTCAAACGCACGGGCTCCTCCCCACAATCCCATCGACGAGCCTCTCCTTCAACACAGCCGACGAGCCCCCACTATCTATCGACGAGCCATTGCGGCCTCAAAACACACCCGGCCCTCCCCACAAATCTTCATTGACGAGCCTCCTTCAACACAGGCCTGATTGTCTCACCATCGGGACGAGCCCTTCTCTCGCACTGCATTGCACTCCGCCCTCCCCGCAAATCTTACTGACGAGCCTCCCCTTCAACACAGCCGACGAGCCCCACTATCCATCAAAGAGACGAGCCTCTCTCCTGCATTCTGCATGCATCTGCCCTCCCCGAGAATTTTATCGACGAGCTCCTTCCAACACAGCAGACGAGCTCCTACTATTTGATCAGATCTGTCTCTTCTCCTCGCACTTCCGAATGCATGGCTCCCTCCCCACAAATCCCATCGGCGAGCTCCTCCCTCCAACACACAGCCGACGAGCTCCCACTATCTCGTCATCTAGCCCCTTCTCCGTGACCTCAAATGTACCTGCCCTCCCCACAAATCTCATTGGCGAGCTCTCCCTTCAGCACAGGCAAACGAGCTCCTACTACTTATAAGGACGAGTCCTTCACCGTACTTTAAACAGACGAGCTCCTCCTTACTATTCCTGTTGACGAGCTCTTGAGACACTCTCCCTTCGACATGTATAATCAAGCTCTAATCGACTACATACACTGGCAAACCCTAGCCTTGACGAACTTAAATAAGGCACGTGGAATGAAAGGACAGTCAACACCCGTTGTGTCAGACACGAGGGCCACAGCCCAAACCAACAAAGTCCCATCTCGCATCTAATCGTGATAAACAGAAAACCACGCTGGCCACAGAACGATCTACAAAGTTTAAGACAACGCTGACTGAATTTCTAGATCCCCGACGCAGATGGCGCACCGTAAGGAAGAGCAAATAACAAATTCCTGTGGAGCGAGTATCCATTAAAAAGAAGCGTTAATACAGTAAGAGCCCCAGTCTAACAAAAAAAAAAAAAAAAAACATAATAAAATTAATACGGAGATCAGCCCCCCGAATGTCAAGTATCGACGAAGAAGAATGAGAAGGCCTCAAGATGGTTACTCAGCTCGGGATTCGCTTGTACCAAAGATTCCTCCATCGCCGGGAGGTCAAAGTCGAACCAGATCGGTACGAGCCGCTCGTTGAAAAGCAAGCCATCCGTAGTCTATCGAAAGCACCACCGGGTCCCGCACCGTTTAATGACCTCGTCCTCCGAACAACCATATCACCACGTTGTGATGAAGTTCGCACGTAACCGCGACACTCCCGCTTAGTCGGTCCCGATAAGTCCACAAATTTCGAAGACTCATGTTCGCGCCTCAAGAATGCCTCGCTCTCCAAAACTTCACGACGAGCCATTTCGTTGAGCCCATCATGTCTAAACCACTCCAAGGATCAAGCACATAACTCCATTTGCAAACTCGTTGTTCGCCCGAGATGATGAGTTCCTCCCCTAAACCAATTGAAGCTCACTGGCAGATTATACCTCACGAGCCTCAATCAAATCATCTTACTTAACCCTAGTTCATCTCGAACCTCTCTAAGCTCTCCCGAGCAAATATTGCTTACTCCCGACTCGCTTTCCTACTTTCTGGGCCTCGACGGTCGATGAAGTATGCTTCAGATCTAACGTAAGTCTTTCTATTTCTTCGCATTAAATGTCGTGACTTCCATTCCGCTCGTAAGTCAAAAGTAGTCACTTTCGCCTTATAAATTCGCGATCCTTACATGTTTTCTCATTCATTTTGTGGCTTTTTCTGGCCAAGCCCTTCAAATGAGTGGCAGCTCCAAGACAAACATGCACTAGAACTCGACAATGTGTTTGCCAGGGGAGAGTTAGCATACCTGCAGCTTACCAAGCAAATCCCTGAAAAGACAAGGCCAAGGCCTCATCAACCGACAACTCCTTTGATCTCTCGATATCGTGACCGCTGAGATGGATTGGGAATCCAAGACCCGCCGAAAAGTTCAAGATTGATAGCAAAAAGAATCTCGACTTCACTGTCCGATTTTGTTTTCTCCTCACCCTACTGACCTTCCCAGAGATGGCCTTCGACAGGTCCGAAGGAGCTCCCTATAGTTAGGGAAGGCAAACCGCCAATCCATTGATCGTCGTCTCGCCTCGAGGGATTCCCCACCTCCGCGATGGGCTCGGAAGAGGGAAGCGAACAAAGAACCAGGGAATCTCAAACAACGGACGAGGACCGGCCGGCCTCGGGATGAGGGACTCAAGGTGCTTCTAATCTCCGAACTTGATGCGACCTACCGATCCCTCTGGGAGAGTCTCAGTTTTCCTCCTCAGACCGAGGCTCGAGATATCCCTTCTCAGATGAGCCAAGATCTCCTCGCCAGTAGAGCAAACACAGCGCTCCCGAAAGAGAAAACTCCTGCAGAGAGTGTAGAGAGGCGAAGGCCCTAAAACGGAGATTTTGTGGACTTCAGACCGGATGAACTGGAGACATCCGACCTTAATAGCTCTGCGTAGGAACGAGCAGAGCATTCAGTCAAAGCAAGAGCGACAGCGGTATCTTCGTCGCTAAGCTCAAGTCGAGCATCTGAAAAATATAAGGGAAACTTAAGGTCAGGAGCATTCAACCGACTTTAGATGAATTAAACCAAAGGTAAGGATGATACTCACGAAGGTTATCAGGGGTGTTCCACGTTCGGGGTACGCCTAGGGTGTCTTCCCTGTCTCCAAAGAGTCAGACCCTGGGCTGAGCCATCGACAGCAACATCGAACTTTCCACAGCCCCATGAGTAGTTAAGGAAGGTCCAAATCACCAAAGGGGCTCCAGATCGCCTAGGAAATAAATAAACCCCTACAGAGTCGTCTGATTAAAAGATGCGTGAGCAAAGCCACATTAGGGACGCCAAGTCCCCTGGCTCCTAAAAAGACCAAAGAACCCACTAAAATGCCCCAACCATTAGGCCGGCCGAAGGGCGATATGAAAATGTCAAGAACCTCGTTTGATGAAAGGGTGCGGGAAAACTGAGGGCCGCATCAAATGCGACTTAAAACACACCATTCCGCACCTGAGGTAACGTAACGAGTCAAAAATCGTGGACCATACACGAACACTAGAAAGAGTACTCAGACGCTTCCAACAAAATCGACTCAGATGGCTGGGCCAACTCGCGGCCCCACTTTCATGGCATGACGAATCTGCAACTTTGAGGAAATCCGACCCCTTAGGATATTTGATCAAAGTTTATTTTCCTTCGCTTTACCCAAAGGAGGGGAGGCTTTCGGCAGGAGACCTGGGATCGACGACGATCAAACGACCTGGGGCTTCCCTACCTAGACCGTAACGACATCAGAGGATTAGCATGGATAATATAAGATTAAGAGCCGATTCGAGCCCATCGCAAAGGCATAGCTTTTAAATAAGAAACACCCTACTAAGCCCTGTGACTCCAACTGAATCAGAAGGCAAATAAGCACAAAAACGCCAAATAAATAGAAGGTTAAGAGACCAGAGGAAGGCGAAACTGAAGAGGTCATCAAAACAGAAGAGACAGGCGCGAAACCCAAAGGTCATTACTAATATCCGACTAATGGCTACACTGTGTGGCTAATCCGAATGGACACGCTGGAACGGGCAACGACGCAGAACACCATGCTGTACTTCTCGGGCTTCCACGCAGTCTGTGACATACGCGGCTGGGGCAACCGACGGGATATAAAATGGACTCCAGATCCCACTCGCTGTACCGAGAGCAACGGGGGCCGTGCCCCACCCATGTCCCTCCATAGCGTACCCCAAAAGGAGGTCGTCACAGCCCTAAAACATGGGAGGCCCATATTCGCCTACCAACCCAAATCCTTCCAATAATGTAAGATGTAATATTCCCTAAAAGATAATAACCTATTCGGTCCAATCAAGTCCTATTATCGTGGTCAGAAAGAATGTAGTTATCTATATGGGAATCTTAACAAAGAAGCGAGGATTATCCCAAATAAAACTCCTCGACTAACCGCTGCTAACCCAAGCAATACAGCAAACATATCCTCCAAATTCGGGAGTGAATTCTAGTCATCGACGATCATCCAATTATAAATACAAGGCCACCCATCTGGCAGCGTATCACGATTCGGGCGCTAATACTAATTTCTCTAAACATTCTTTCTCAAGGAAAATCGACTTGCATCGGAAATACGCCACTTCCGCAAAGCCCTCGCCGACCCCTTCTTTCCTTGCCAGAGAAGTTCTTCTCGAGGCCCGCAGATCAACAAGGCAAAGAATCCTACCTCAAATTTCGTATTAATCCAAGCAGAGTTTCAGATCCCGTACCCCCACAAACAATCCGGTCCAAAATTCCCAAATAATTTCATCACGCGCTCCAAATTCCCCAGCTCCATTAAAAGGCATCATCAACGCAGATTTAAGAATCTTTCAATAATCGTTAATAAGAAAATAAAATTAAATTCTTCAATATGCTCTTGTTTTATTTGTCAATATTAAAAATAGGTGAAAATAAACCTAAAATTGTATTTATTTAGACATGGATTTTCTTCAAATATTCTATTGGGCCGGATTTTCCAAATTTCTCCAAAAGATAGATGGCCCAGACCGAGCCCGTTTGGTGTCGTAATAAACATTCTTTTCTGAGCTTGACCAAACGCCACTCCGCATCAGGGATACTGTGAGACGGCTCTGCCTCCACGCTGAAAAACATGGTAAATGGATGAATGGTGTTTCTATTTTCTGTTTGTTATTGATTTTCCCACTTTTTCTCTTCTATTTGGATTCCGAGATCTAATAAGATTTGGGGATAACTTGGCTGTGTGGAGGGAATTTCTGTTTTATTTTATATTTTCTTTCAATTTTTCTATGGCAGTTTCTTGGCTTCCAAACGGGGCTTAGGCTTGTATTGTTTTTATCTTTAATTTTATGTTTTTGCCTGATGAAGAGTTCACAGGTGGAGACAGAGACAAAGCCGGAGATTGAGGACCCTGAGAAGAAGAAAAAGAAAGAGGAAAAGGTTTGCTATGTTGATGTGTCTGTATTTGAATTGTATTCTTCGTTTTATTCTGTCTTGACTTGAAATTGCTAATGTGAATTTTGTTATGTCCATGGTAAGACTGATAGATGTGATGATTTGATGGCCTTGCATTGTTATTTAATGCTAAAGATGATTTTTTTTTCATTTTCTATTTATTTTTTCAGCTATATGTCAGTGTGGAGTCTGTTTTTTACTTAATTTGTTCTAAACAGTGCTTAATAAGATTAAATGTTTAGTTATTTGTTTTTTCTAAAAAAAAATCAACTTTTTAATTTTTATCTAAGATTTGAGACAATAAATTTTTAAATAAAAATTTTAAAATATATATGATTTTATTTAATTATCAGCGAAACTGATCATGGTAGCCTAATCAATCGTTAACATGCGATTTCTCATATTTGAATATATTTAGGTTTTCGAACGTAAAAAACATTCAAAAAATATTAAGAACTATACTTAAAAGCCAAATATTTTTACTTTTCTATTCGCCTAAAGTTTAAAAATTCATACCGTTGTGAAAAGTAAAAAAAACAAACAGGTTGAATGCTGAAAGCAAATTGCTTTCAACAAAAAGCCAAAAAAAATACGCCATTTTAGCCTTTTTACTAAGCTCCCTTCAAGTTACTAAGTCAGCCTCCCCACTTGTCTTGGTACCCTTGTTAAGCACTCAGACTCTTGGCTTGATGCTTAAGAAGACAAGAGAACACCCAAGAGAATTCTTTAAGGAAGAATGCTTTATTGAAGTAGGAATATACAACTCTTTGGAAGCTCTCTTGCTTGGTGCCTTGGCCAAATGGGGTCTTCACTATTTTATAGGCATCATTGAAGTGTGTGGAACCTTGGAGGGTTCCTTACAAATCCTTACAACTCTAAGTGACTCTCCTAGCTTCTCACAGATTCCATAATCCTCCACACATATGTAGAAAAGTGTGGGTCTTTCTAGGGTATTCTAAAAGCTTCTATACTTCTCTATCATTGTAGGTCTCCAAAAGCTTCTAGATCCTTGCCTTTTTCTTATATAAACCTCTTCTTAGGCTCATTTGCAGCCATCATTCTCAAGTGGGGCCCTCTTCATGAGTAAGGGTGTGACATGTAGCACGAGAGTGTTAATACAGTTTTGGTAGTTTTTTTTTTTTTTTTTTCAATTGGAGCTATTGAATTCACTTTAATAGATTGTTTCTCATATCAACTAAAACTTCTGCATTTTCAATTGTGTTTGGCTTAGTTGAGTACACTTAGCCATTGCCATTTTGAAATTTCATCGAATAAGTCTCTTATTCTGAATTCTTATCTGAATTAAGGAGGAGGTCCTTGAAAATAAAACAAGGATAAGGAAGGTTTTTGATGAAATTTTAAACTAAGGTGATCTGATCCATTCAGCCCAAACCTCAGCAGAGGAGAGTAAAACTAACCCTAATTTTTTAATTGCCCAAATCATGGTTCTTTATTTATTTGCCTTCTATTTTATGTTGGCAATACATTTTCTCCTTACCATTTTTTTGTTTATTTATGTATTTATTTATTTTCGTTTTTTCATACGGTAGGCGAAAGCAAAGGAATTGAAAAAACTTAAGGCTTTACAAAAGGCAGAGGCAGCCAAACTTCAGGTAGCACAATTTGTTATTTTTTTTTTTTTTTTGTTATTGCTGCACTTGGACATGCTGCTTTCTTTATCTTTATGACAATGCTGATGAAGGTAATGAACAATAAACAATAATAATTCTCCACTTATCTTTTTTCAGTACTAATTCTGTCTTTTCAATCTGTGTTTTGACACATTGCAGGCACAACAAACATTGTCAAATGCCTCAAAAAAGAGTGAGAGGAAAGTAAAGCGGGATGCTGAGGAGGAGAATTCTGAGGATTTTATTGATCCAGAAACACCTTTTGGTGAGAAGAAATCTCTTTCTTGTAAAATGGCAAAGCAATATAATCCAAGTGCGGTAGAGAGTTCGTAAGTATTGCCCTCCTTGTGCTAAGTTAACCGTATGTGTATCTTCTGCCATCCTTACATTCTATACTTGGCTTGTTTAGATGGTATGCATGGTGGGAAAATTCAGGCTTCTTTGTGGCAGATTCTAGCAGCTCCAAGCCGCCATTTGTGATTGTGAGTTTTGTTTGAATCTTTGGACAGTTTATTGCTGGAAGTGGTTATAGAAAATATTGCCCTGTGTTCATTTATTGCCCTGGAAGTGGTATGTACTCAGATGGGGGAATATACTGTTTCTGAACACTATCTATATATATCCTAGGTTAGGTAGAATATCAGCTAGAACTATGGGATCTTTATGTGTGTGATTGAAAACTGTGAATTGTACGAGAGAAATTTTTTCTTTTGATAGGTAAATTTTTTGTCCCCATTGGGATTTGAACTAGATACTCTCACTAACCCTCCCCGTCCCTTTACCACTTGAACGAAGTCTCAAGGGCTGGGTTGTTAGAGTTGAACACAAATAATTGGTTTTCTATTTTGTCTCTTACAAGTAGTATGATACATTTTTTCCATCCAAAAATAGTAGCAAGCTAATGGTTGCATGCAGTCCTGTTAGCAGGAAAAGCATTGGCTTCTGTCAAATGCATTCCTGTTTGCACATTTCCTGGATTGATGATTTTGGTGTGCTTTCATGGAAATTGAATTAATAAACTGTATTTTGAAAGCCTTCAACTATGTTTGCGTTTTCTCTTTGCCCTTGTTTAAATTAAGTGTTGCAAGATCTTACTGTGCTACCTTCTTTGTATTTGTTTTGTTAACCATGTGTGATCACATTCTCTACATTTAGAACACCATGTGAACCTGTCACAATGCCCCAAATTTGTTGAATGGTGTTAGTTTTCAAAACTGTCAATCTTATAACCAATTTAGACATTGATAAACTGTCATTTTCCATATAACTGCAGGTTCTGCCACCACCCAATGTAACCGGTGCCCTGCATATAGGCCATGCCCTTACCTCTGCTCTACAGGTCTCCTTGTTAATCAGTTAGTCTTGCAGTATAGTTTATTTATGGCTTTTGCTGTGTATGTTGATTTGCTCTGATCTTAATTTCCTATAGGATACAATGATCCGTTGGCGGAGAATGTCAGGATTCAATACCTTATGGGTTCCTGGAATGGACCATGCTGGGATAGCAACTCAGGTTATTCTTGGAAGAACCTTATCATTGTCATTATGATATATGTGTGTGGCTATACAACTATGTATCTATTTAGAAACATCCATTTCAGTGCACAAAAATAGTATGTAAAAAGAAGGATCAGAAATCCTTTCTAGAAGTATACACCATGCTCTTTAAATTTGATCAAAAGAAGGATAATGGATTACTAGTATGTAAAAAGCAAATCTAAAGGAACAGCTTGAAATGGTTAGGTCGCCATTACAAATCATAGAGATAAATGATGTCCTATTGAGGTGCCAGATGCTTAGCTTTATGCTCTGCCAAACTCTCCAATCATATGATTGGCCAAGTAAGAAGTCAAACTAAAAGGACATCCCTTTTTGAAGTAATATGTATACACACACACACACACACACACATTATACCTGTGGTTATGAGCAAGTCATACGGGGAAGAAGGCCTTCCCATCACATTTATCAATTAGAGTCTGTAGGTGAAGGAAAAATTCTGGTTCTAATGTGTAAGCCTTAATCTGGGGCAAGAATAATGATTGAAGTTCCCCTTAGGACATCCAATACTTAGTTAAATTCAGTCTTATGTTAAGTTTTTATTTTAGTTATTTGCTTATGTTTCATCATACTTATATTTTTTCAATAGTTCTATTACAATAGGAAAGTTATATAATTTTTTTCCCATGTCTTTTCCTATTCTGGTTCTAACGTGTAAACCTTAATCTGGGACAGGAATAATGATTGAAGTCCCTTATAGTGTTTTTATAAAAGTTTTCTGCATCTATATGTTTCATTTGCGGTTATCCTAGGATTACCTTGGTGCAATTGCCAAGGATTTCTTTCTTTTCTTTTACCGTTTTAGCTTCTTCAGTTCATCATTTGATTATACCAAAAAAGGGCAAAACAAAATAAAAGCTGATATGGTGCTGCAATTTTTAGTCCTACCTCGATATTCCTTGATTTATTGTTTTGTCCCTTACAAGTTGGCTATAATGATGTTAAGGGCTAGTGCATTGATTTGGAGCTGAACCCAGAATTTTGAGATCGATATTAGGGGGTGCTTGGTTGAGCTGATATTCACCCCCAAGTAGCTCTTATAGGCTGCTTGGTAAAGACTCCTAATCAGCTACTGATAGCTGATTAGGGCTAAATAACTGATATTTAGTATAAATAAAAAATACTATAAATGATATTTAGTATCTGATATTTAGTCTTAAATCTATTTCATTATGCTTCTATCACTATATGAATAATGCCTGTCTATATATTTATTATTTTTTTCAGTATAAGTCGTGCAAACATTTTTAATACAGTTGTTTTAATCTACAAAAAATTATTAATTTTTTTAGTCCATGCAATTATATTTATTTTTAGTGATTATTTTAACAATTTTCTTAAAATTTTAGAATTCTTACTGGAATATATTTTGCTTATTGTCCAAGACTGATGTCACTGATCCAAGATACCAAGACCAATATGTCTTGGGACCCTCTAAGTCAGTGACTGGTATTGCAGCTTTGAACCATGATTCATTCTTAAGTATTAGCAGCAACACCTCTCCTAATTCTCTATCCTTGTGACTTGCCATGTGGGCAGATGTGAACTGCAACATTTAAAAGGATAATTATTTTCCTTAAAAACATGTTATTATGTGGAATCTGCAGGTTGTTGTGGAGAAGAAGTTAATGCGAGAAAGGAAAGTAACCAGGCATGATCTTGGCCGTGAGAACTTTGTATCTGAAGTGAGTTTGAGTTGTTGCAAGCTGGATTTATTTTCATTAACTTCAGCCCTCAAGTAGTTGTCTTCAATTCTAACATATGTTTTATGTATATCCTTGTAATTCATTTTTCTTTTGCATTGAAAGGTTTGGAATTGGAAGAATGAGTATGGGGGGACCATATTGAAACAACAACGACGTATGGGTGCCTCTCTTGATTGGTCTCGTGAGGTAAGGATTTTGTTTTGATAAGTAAAAAAAAATATTAAGGATTTAAAATTGGTACTATCTGACTTGAATTCTCACTTAACAAAATATTAGAAACTCTTTGATTGGGTTATATCCTTGGTTCATGTTAGTGGAAGCATTAGCGTAATTGTTAACTTTTTTGCCCCATTTTTTCTTGTTTTATTTTCACTTACTTTTTATATCCTTTTCCCTTGCTTCCTTTTTCATCTTCAAGTGTTTCAGCCAGACTCCAGTGCTGTCAAGGGTCACATGCAGGGGCTTTTGTTAGGCTTCACAAGGAGGGTCTTATCTACAGGTATGTTTGACATGGAAGAGTGTTTTGCTATTCTTCATCTTAATTGTCCTTCATGCAGTTGTAAGTTAGAATCGGTTTTTTCACCAAATTTAGAATATGAATCTAAGCTTTATTTTTATATTTATTGTTCTTTTTTGAAGGCTTATAAAATGAAGGTCATGGTTGGTTATTTATCTACGAATGAAAAAAATTGACATTATTGCAACATCTTTGCTAAAATATTTTTAATTTTGGGGTAACGTATGTGAAAAAATATAAGCAATATTGTTGGAACCTTTATCTTATTGTTTCATACAAGAACTTTTTACCTTGAATAGTTGGACACTTAATTGCTGTACATAAGAACCCTCTCATTTTTTGCACTTCCATCCCCCCTACTTCCTCACAAGTCACACCTAGTGCTTAGAGCATTTTTTGAGAACACTACCAGCATGATATCTTCTGAGATCATGTAGCATGTTTGTGTTAGATGTTTTGTTGGGTTCTTGTATTGTAGCTTAATATGTATGATTATATATAAATAGTCTATAATTTATGCACTTTAGTTTATTAAGATAACTTATTTACATTTATTGTTGACCAATGCCACTAGTTTGTGCTTTATATATATACATATATATATATTCTGTCATTACTCAAAAATTTTATCCAGATATCTTTGTTTTGGGATCAAGCTTTGGATTTTTTTAAATTTTTATCAATATTTTTGTAAAATCAAACCATCTTTTGATATTGATATTTCCATCCTTGGTTATATCTAAACATACCTTTATAGGTGAGAAGTCAGCTAGGTGGTTAAACTAATATAGTGGTTTTTGTACCTTATTCTCCTACCAGTTTCATTTTTCTGAATCTAGTTGATTTCTGATGGCTGATTTGGTATTTTTTGTTTGCAGGTTAAATTTAAGCTTTTTTTTTAAAATTTTTTTACTTTATTGGTTTTTTTTTTTGCAATTAGTCAAAAAATGTGGATGGTGATATCATAATGACTGACAACTCCTCTTAATTTTCAAATTAATCATTTGAAACTACTTTTGCATGGTTATTATAGCAATGGATTAGGGACAATTATACTTATAAAAAAAATAGATTAGGGAAAATTATAAATAAGTACTTGTTCAAGTGAATAATGGCTTCTGGATTTCTTTACTGCTTCTCATGAAATTAAGGACTTGTTTCATGCTTTAGTTGGTTTCTTAATCGTTGTTATTTTGTTTGATTTGGCATGCAATTTCCTTTAGTTTGATGAGTACGCCTCTTTGGAAATATTTATCCTTCTGTTTTTTTTTCTTTGAAGGGATCTTCGTTTAGTAAATTGGGATTGTGTCTTGCGTACAGCAATATCTGATATTGAGGTAAGCAATGATCCCTCAAAGTGTATTAGCAATAGGATTGTTGCCTGCATTTCTGAATATTGCTTGGTCTTTGTAGGTAGACTATGAGGACATTAAAGTTAGGACTCTCTTAAAGGTTCCGGGATATGAAAAGCCAGTAGAGTTTGGAGTTTTAACATCATTTGCTTACCCTATAGAAGGAGGGGAAGAGATTGTTGTGGCCACTACTAGAGTGGAAACAATGCTTGGTGATACTGCTATTGCCGTGCATCCTGATGACGAAAGGTACTCACAATTTCATGGAAAATTCGCCATTCATCCATTTAACAGAAGGAGAATTCCAATTATTTGTGATGCAATACTCGTTGATAAGAATTTTGGGACTGGTGCTGTTAAGGTAAAGTACCTATCTAAAGCTTTAAAATGCTTTCTCTCTCTCTCTCTCATATTTTTGTTTTATAGTAGTCCTGATGAGAGAAATGTTTTCTTGAATACTTCTCTTAGTTCTCTTTATCAGATATAAGTATTTTAACTGTTCATTTTAAATTCTTGCAGATAACTCCAGCCCATGATCCTAATGATTTTGAGGTTGGGAAGCGTCATAATCTTGAGTTCATCAACATTTTCACTGATGACGGGAAAATAAATAGCAACGGTGGTCCAGAATTTGCAGGGATGCCACGTTTCAAAGCCCGTGAGGCTGTACTTGCAGCATTAAAAGAAAAGGTATTTCTACTGCATATATCTGTCCTGTTCTAGTAACTGGGGCACTGTAGCTTAACTTGTACATAGTATTCGAGTGATTTATTAGTGGTGGGGTTATTCTTGAGGGTTCTTTGGTTATCACATTATAACCATCGACCTATTTAGCATCCTCTATCCCCTCCCAGAAGAATTCATTTTGAATTCTTGCAAGCATTCATCATTGTTGCGGGCACTGTGAAAATAGACATGAACTATGTGAGAATGGTGGTTGCAAAAGACCAAGTAAATATTTTTCTAGAAACAGACAGGCTTCTTCCTAACCTCCTTGGTTAAAGTTTTAGCAGTTGTGTCCTTTAGAAAATGTAATCAGAGTTGATTGAAGAAAAATAGTGTCTATAATTGATAACAAATAACCTATTTATATACAAGACAATCCTTGAAGCCTCCCACTCCATGCTGATGCTTCCTTCCCAATCAGGCCTTTGTCCCTAATGTCATAAACATCCCCTGTCATCATGATACTGATCATGCCCACCCAATAAATATAATCGACTCGGGACTTCCCTAAAGGTTTTGTTAAGGTATCTCCTAATTGTTCTACAATCTTTACATATCCTGTAGAGATCAACCCCAACTGGATCTTTTCACGGAGAAAATGACATTCTATCTCAATATATTTGGTTTGTTCATGAAATACTGGGTTAAGTGCTTTATGCATGGCAGCTTGGTTATCACACCAAAGCTAAGCTGGTACTGAAGTTTCGATGTCCACTTCCATCAATAACTAACGTATCCACATGATCTCGTATACAGACTGTGCCATAGCTCTATGCTCTGACTCCGCACTAGACCTCGAGACAACACTTTGCTTCTTACTCTTCCATGAGATTAGATTTCCTCTAAAAAAGACACAATATCTTATGGATCTTCTATCGTCCTTAGATCCTGCCTAATCCGCGTCTACTCAATTATGGTATGGCCATGCTTCTGACACAATATTCCACATCCAGGAGCTTCTTTCAAATAGCATAGGATTGCTCTACAACTGCCCAATGACTGATTGTGGGAGATGACATATATTGACTCAAAACACTTATTGAATAAGCAATTTCCAGGCAAGTTACTATAAGATAATCGTTTCCAACCGCCTTCAGATTCTTGGGTATCTCTCTCAACAGTCTCCTTCCCTTAGTGATCCGCACATTGGGGATCATAGAAGTAGAAGACACTGCTGCCTCAAGATGTCTCGTATAACAAATCAAGCACATATTTCCGATGAAATAACAAAATTCCTTGCTTATTTCTCATGACTTCAACACCCACGAAATACTTCAACATTCCTAAATCCTTTATGTGAAACTGACTGTGAAGAAAGACTTTAAGAGATAATATACCTTTGGAGTCATTCCCATTGATGACAATATCGTCCACATAAACTACTAGTAGAATAATACTAGAACTGGAACTTCTATAGAAGACAAAGTGGTCAAACTTACTCTTCTGCTTGCCAAATGTTTCAACCGGCCCAACTAATTTACTAAACCAAGCACTCCGGGACTCCTGTTTAAACCATACAGATTTCGAAGATGACACCTTTCCTGATCTCCCCTCGAGCAACAAACCCCGCAGGTCGCCTCCATGTAAACTTCTTCCCGGATCAAGCACAGAAAGACATTCTTGACACGTTCGACGCAGTTCCAATCATAAGAAGCAAAGAACTAAAGAAATGTATTTAACATATGTCTACTAATACGTAAGAAAAGTATCGAATAATCAACGCCATAAGTTCGAAAGAGATAGCCCTTAGCAACAAGACTCCGCCTTCAATCTAGCAATGTACCCATCAGATTAAACTTTACTACAAACACTAACGACATTAAACCACAAATTTCTTTTCCAAGAGTGCAAAGTGCACTAAAGTCCCATGTACCATCATGGCCTAAAGCCAGATTCATCCACCATAGCACTACCACAACCAGGGTGAGATAAAGCCTCACGGATAGTGTTAGTAAGAGAGATAGAATCAAGAGATGCAATAAAAGAACAAGAGGAAGACGACAAATGATTATAGGAAACAAAGGAAGAGATTGGGTGAGCATACTGACGTTTACCTTTACGGAGAGCAATCAGAAGATCATCATTCCGACCTGATCTCACGATGAAGCAAACAAGGTCGGGACTGCAGGACTTAGGGTCTCCGCATCGAGAATATACTTGATTAATGGGAGGTTTAACAGGAATGAGAGCTGGAGTAGGAGCCGGTGAGGCAATAGTGTACACTAATAAATCATCATCATCCTCCTCTTGACTAGTAACAGGAGAAGAAAGGGAAAACGGGGTATTCTCAAAGAATGTAACATCAGTAGACACAAAATAACGTCGAAGAGTGGGACGATAACACCTTACCTCAACACGAGAATATCCCCAATAAAGATAATACACTTTAAGGACTTTAGATCAAGCTTAGAAACTCTGAGGACGAACATCTCGAACAAAGATGCTATGATCCAAATACTGGAACGATATAAGGAACAACGAATTATTCGGAAACAATCGGGTAGAAGGAAGAAATTTCAATTAAGAACCGACGCGGCATCTTATTAATAAAAACATGTCATGAGATCGTGATTGCCCAAAATGTTTATGACATTCATCTGGAACAAAAGGGCCCGGGCAATCTTAAGAAGATGTCTATTCTTTCTCTCAACTACCCCATTATGAGAGGGTGTATCAACACACGAGGTCTAATGGAGAATCCCATGTTGTAACATGAAGGACTGAAAATGTTCCGATAAATATTCCTTGGCATTATCACTTGTCTTTGAATTTCAACACAAAAGACACTAAAATGAGAAAAAAACTCAGAAAGACTTTTCATTAGATAAAGCCAAGTGACACGAGAGAAATCGTCAACAAAAGTAACGAAATACTTAAACCCAGTGGGAGACATAACTGGACAAGGACTCCAAACATCGGAATGAACTAACTCAAAAGGAGCGGAAGCTCGTATATTGACTCTAGGACTCAAATGCACACAATGAAGCTTAGCATATTTACACTACTCACAATTTAGTGATGATGGACTAAAAAACTGAGGATATAGCTTCTTTAATAGAGAGAGAGAAGGATCCCAGACAACAATGTAATTCGAATGGGGTAACAATTCTAGAACTAGCAGCTGACTTTGACACCTTTGTTTCAAGGATATAGAGACCCCAGACTCGTGTCCTCGACCAATCATCCGCTTCGTCGAAAGATCCAGAATCAAACGAAATGATCAAGAGCACGAGATATCAATTGGCGCGACGAGTTAGTTTACTCATAGAAATAAATTGGGTGCGAGAATCAAACTTAACAAAGGTCAAAGTGATTAGAGGAGTGGGATGAATTGTCCTTGACCCAATGACACAAGATTTTGACCCATTTGCAAGGGTAACAGTAGAGGTAGAAGGGTGAGACTGAAACTTAGTAAATAAACTGGAGTTACTTGTCATGTGGTCGGTGGCTCTAGGGTCAATGACCCATGTGGAGGAAGATGAAAGAAAGCACATGTTGGTTTTACCTGACTCGACGAATGTAGTAATGGATGTAGATGCAGACTTAAGTGATTTCTGATAATGAACAGACTGTAATCTTCGATTTTTATTTCGCAACTTCCTATAATTCCGCGCATGTCCCTTGACATAAGAATAACGGCACAACTCCTCTGGCGGCTTCGTGGTTATCACAGATGACACCCACTGAATAAGCCTGAAAACTAAAATAATTCGAAAAATAGGATCCTACAATGAAAAGAACCACCTTTCCACAAAAATACTGTACTGGAATAAAACTTGGTCCTTCACTCCACAAAACACCTCTGAATCTCGAAGAAATCAAGGAGAAAGGCTCAAAACCCTAGAAAAACAGGGTTGTCGGACACAAAATGCTTTGAAAATCACTGTTGTAGGCATTAGACAAGGGAGGTAGGTGGTTGGGGAGGACTGTCGGCAGCCGGCTATGCTGGAGGAGGAGGCGCGTCGCCAGAGGTGCCCCCACGCGCCGATGCATGGGGAATAGGGCAAATTCTTGTGCTGGCACATGTGGCTCATGCTTTCACCTTCCGGTCATTGAACTTGATGGTTTGGGTCGCCGGCAAACCTTCCTGTCTGGGCGGTGCCACCCTGTGCTCCTCAAAGTGCATGTTTCAAAACGCCAACCTTTGCAAATGTAATCAGAGTTAATTGAAGGAAAAATTGTGTCTATAATTGATAACAAATAACCTATTTATATACAAGACAATCCCTAAATCAAATAGGAAAGAATATGGAGTTTTCTAACTCTACATGTTTCCTTTTCCCTATTAGTTTCTAATTCTACAATACTATAACAGAAAATAACCAGAGGGGTCCAGAGTTTGAGCTTCTTCAGTAATTCAAGTGTTGTAGGTCATATGGTCTGAGGTTTTTTCTGCCTGCAGTTGGCATATATGCCTTGCTGTTGCTGTGAAGTTCCCGTTATTTGATTTATTTTTTTCATGAGTAAAGGCAAATGTATTAGAAAGACACTAGAAGTCAAGCCCCAAAAAAAAACTGCACAAAACAGGTAGGAATGTAGGATAAACAAACAAAAGAATCCCCAACCTCACTTACAACCCACCCAATTAGTAAAACCAACTATAGTCGAAGGCCTACACACTATAGACAATTTGGTCTCCGACCAAAGAAGATAAACAAAAGAAGTCTTCACTTGCTGTATAGAAAACACCTCATCTTTGAAAGCTTTATCCTTCTGCTCCCTATTCATTGAATGCCTTGTAATTGCAGAAGGAACCTCCACAGAGAATCCATCTCCCAAACATTGAGATTCCAAGCAAAATGGAAGTTCCAAATCTCTTTCTTTAACTTTGCTCCCACAAATCTGCCACCCACACCTCTTTAGCCTTGGATAGAGCATACAAAATTGGGAACAATTCTTTAAAGGCTCTTGTCTGTCTTTCCAAACCTTCACTCTCTTCCCATCCCCAATAACAATGCACAAATTGGGGCTTAAGGGATCCCAAACCATGCTAATAGTTTTCCATAAGCCAACCCCAGAAGGGTCTCTCATCTCACAAGGCAGCCACCCTTCTTCCTTCCCATACTTCCCCTTAGTGACCTTCTTCCAAAGTGAATCCCCTTCACTTGCATACTACCAACCCCATTTACCAAGAAGCGCTTCCTCCATGACAGAAAACAACTGGACACCAAGCCTGCCTTTATTCTTTGCCCTACATATGGTGGACCGCTTCCCCAAGTTTGGTTTTTGTACTCTGTGGCCGCTCCTCTCCAAACTGAACTATGAAATTTGCATCAAATAAAAGTATTCTAGGATTTATACAGCAATGTAAATAAATAAATGAAGCAAATCTGTAGTTTTCGTAAAATAAATGGCTAACTGGCAGTGTGATGCTGATGCTACTTGATAATCTCCTTTTCAACATTCACTGCATCCTTGGTAAAGCTCTAAAACTGAATTGCTTGTCCAATATTTAGTACCATTCTTTCTAAATTATACACAGGAAACTGACAAATGGTAATCAAGCTATGTTCTTAGCTTGATGTATGATAAAAGAACCTCTATGAAAGGAAATAGCAACTCTGGGAAATATAGGAATGATGTAAACCTGTGAGCTGCAGAGAAATTGGCTGCTGAAGCATCCAAGGAAACATGTTGAGAAATCTTCAATGCTTCGAGGGGAAATGTTACAGACCTTCATGAATAAAGATATATTAAGAGAAAGAATTGAGGACATTCAAGATATATGGAGGACGCTAGGGCTTGATTCAGAGGGCAACTATCTAAAAAAGGTTTTAAATGAAGGTCTAGATTTAGAAAAAGGTAAGAGGAGCTGCAAATGGAAGGGTTAAGAGAAAAATAGGTTTCTTCTTTAAATTGGTAACTAATTATCTAAGAAAATAGGCTATCATTTCTTTTAGTTCATGAACAAGCAAAGATGTTCTATTTTTCTGGAAAGACTCAAGAACTTGCAACAGAAAAAAAAATGCATCGAGCACCCATTTCACATTTTAATTTATTAGAAAGTGATTGATAGGTTCTTCTCATGAAGAAGCAATATCTATATGCCATCTATGAGATTGTCCCACTTCCTACCAATGAAGTGATAATCCATTAAACATTTGTCTCTAGCAAACACCAAACTGCTTCTGGAGTGGCACGAAGTCATTTTACCTGAACCTGAACATTTTATTCTCTAAATTTCTGCTAAAAATAAAAACGTTGAAATTAAATACAGATACTCTAAGCTCCAAGAAATGAAAAAGATGGTACTCTATAAACTCTATAATACATTATAATCTTATCAGCTTATTAGTTCATCTTTCTTGATAATGATATCTAATAAGATTGAATTTCAGACTTCAAATCATAAGTTAGGAAATGAAATAATGCTGTAGGTGGGCATTGTTTAAGTTCAGAATGGTAGAGATAGAAGAAACTTTCCCACCTTATCTTATGAGCTATTGGGCATCCTTTTGGCATATTTTCACTGTATATGGCCCACATTTTGTTGCAATATTTGTTGAAAACATTATGATTTTGAGAAAAAATGGCCATATATTGTCATGTTCTGTTTGATCAATACAGTTATATAGTGGGAATCATATGGAATTTCTCTATTGTTCTTCATTTACACAATGAAATTCCAATGTGCTAATCAAGCCTTATTTAATGCCTTTTTTTTGTGGTTCTTTTCTGGGTTGTGTATTACCTCTTATCTTTCCAAGACTTTTGTCCTTTCAACCCCTTTTCCATGTTACTTAGGAGTTAGGACAACCTTTATGTTCCAATTTCTATTTGAAGTACTTCGTTTTACCTCACCACATATGAGTGTCACCAGGAGTGGATCTGGTATAGGCTCAGTGGGGGTACCTGCCCCCACTGAATTTTTTTTTGAAATTTTTTTCCCCTAACGCTCAAAGAGACTTGTACCTAAGAGGTTATGCCCCCACTGAAAATCCATCAGCCCTTTACTATTGGGCTACAACCTTCACTTATTAATTCTTGCTAAACTTATGCAACTTAAACATGCTCCCACTGAAACCAAATCCTGGCTTTGCCCCTGGTCGCATATGCTTATGTTCTTATGATGGTGCTAATCTATTGGCCTGAAAAAATAGCATTTTGCTGAGCATTCTGTTGTACAGGGACCAATACCAATTGCTTCCTCTTTTTATATGTCCTGCCATAAATTTATATCCCATATCCAATGGCTTTACTGACTGTATGATCTTTGCATTTAGGGACTCTATAAAGGTGCAAAAGATAATGAGATGCGTCTTGGCCTTTGTTCAAGGACCAACGATGTTGTGGAGCCTCTGATAAAGCCTCAGTGGTATGTTAGCTGCAGTGGAATTGCCAAGGAAGCTCTTGATGCCGTTATGGATGATGAGAATAGGAAAATTGAGATTATTCCTAGGCAGTATACTGCTGACTGGAAGAGGTATCTTCATTTGCAATCTACCACACTCTTAAGTTCTTAATGTGGTTAATGAAGTTAAGACACGAGGAGTTGATTTTCTCCTGCTTTAAACAATATTCAAGATCTGACTGTGGTTTCTGGCTCTATCAAACTTATGCCTTAAGATCTAAAATTGATGTAATTCTGTGAGCCTATGATCCTTCTTCTAATGTATAACAATATAGCAAAATATGCAGAAAGCTAGATTGGAGGTGACCAGTTTTTTTCCTTCCTGAAGTTATTATATGTGCATGACTCTGAACTCATGGCTCCTCCGTGCCTTTCTATTTTCAGTTGACTATTTATATGCCAATTCTTTACTGCTGCCAAAAGCTGATTGTCGCTAAATTATGGATTTCAAACATAACAGATGGCTTGAGAACATTCGAGATTGGTGTATCTCAAGGCAACTTTGTGGGCTACTGTTCCTGCATGGTATGTTACACTGGAGGATGACAAAATGAAGGAACTTGGTGCTTACAATGACCACTGGGTGGTTGCTAGAAATGAGGAAGAGGCTCAAATGGAGGCCAGCAGAATGTTTCGTGGGAAGAACTTTCAGATGTCTCAAGATCCTGATGTACTGGACACCTGGTTTTCCTCTGGTCTCTTTCCATTAACTGTGTTGGGCTGGCCAGATGATACACAAGATTTGAAGGTGTTTTATCCAACTTCAGTTCTGGAAACTGGGCATGACATTCTCTTTTTCTGGGTTGCTCGGATGGTGATGTTGGGTACTAAGCTGGGAGGTGATGTGCCTTTTAGAAAGGTGAGTGAACTTTGCTATCATATATATTATCCTAGTTCTGGTAGCTTGTTAGTTATGAATGGTTGCTATTGGACCTTCTGGTACTTAAAGTGTGAGTGTTATGGTAGGGAGTTTCAAATGATGCCCCAAGTTATGATGGAATTTCAAATAATGCAAATAACCTAGGCTCTTTATTGTAGTCTCCTAATAGTACCTCTTGGTGCTATCTCCTGTGGGTCAGTGACACATGTTTCTTTTCCTTGACCCTTCCCTCCCCTCAAAGATATGCATTAATTGGAAGTTACACTCAAACACTTATTTTGCAGTCCTATCATATACGGGCCATGGGTACAATCCAAAAGGAAAATATATTAGTTGAGGTGTGATAGGAAAATAAGAAAATTAATACCTTTATCAGATTAATTTATATGTACAAATTTCTATCGAATTAGTTTTTCTTTTCTGCTCATAAAAAAAAAAAAAATTCTATTGAATTAATTTATAATCAAATCATGGATGTACATGAACTTGCTGCAGGTTTATTTGCATCCCATGATTCGTGATGCACATGGGCGTAAGATGTCAAAGTCATTGGGAAATGTTATCGATCCTCTTGAAGTGATAAATGGGATATCCCTTGAAGGTCTTCAGAAGAGGCTGGAAGAGGGTAACTTGGATCCTAGTGAACTGGTAATTGCAAAAGAGGGACAGAAGAAGGACTTCCCTAATGGTATTGCTGAATGTGGTGCAGATGCTCTTCGTTTTGCTCTTGTGACTTATACAGCTCAGGTTTACACTTCTACCAATCTATTTATCTCCTATTTGGTTTTTGTTTCTTTGATATATCAATTTTGTAACCTTGCATCATCTGATCTTTCCAGTCTGATAGAATAAATTTGGATATCCAAAGAGTTGTTGGGTATCGCCAATGGTGTAATAAACTGTGGAACGCAATACGATTCGCTATGAGCAAGCTTGGTGATGATTACACCGCACCGATGAATGTGGTTCCAGATGTTATGCCATTTACCTGCCAATGGATACTCTCTGTACTGAACAAAGCTATTTCAAAAACAGTGTCATCAATGGAATCTTATGAATTCTCAGATGCTGCTAGCACAGTATATTCATGGTGGCAGTTCCAATTGTGTGATGTTTTCATTGAAGCAGTTAAACCCTACTTCTCTAGTAATGATCCTGAATTTGCATCTGCGAGGAAGTTTGCCCAAGATACACTGTGGGTATGTTTGGACAATGGACTGCGGTTGCTTCATCCATTTATGCCCTTTGTTACAGAAGAATTGTGGCAGCGTCTTCCTCCAGCAAGAGATTGTGCAAGGAAAGAATCAATTATGATATCGGACTACCCATCAGTTGTGCAGGTTAGTTCCTATTTTTTAATTTGAAAGAGTCCAAAACACAAAGTGGTAGAAAATGAGAGTGTACCTTGTGGTGGGGACGATGTTTATAATGATTGTTGACATAGGCATTCTTTTTAATTGGAATTTGAATACCAGCAAGTATTTTTCATCATTATCAGCAGGAATCAGTTCAGTTCTATTGGATGATACCCAGACCAAGCATAAAGTTAATTATCACCTGAATTTCTTAACTGGACTGTACTGTAAAAAACATCATCTCTTCTGTTGTGTGCTGCACATGTTTACATTTCCTTCCAGGTCTTGTCCTTGGCAGCATTGTCATTGACCCCATGATACTTATTTTTTTAAATTGATACATACAAGCTGATAGATGATGCATACTGGCTTCAAGGAAAGTACGTTATAATGCATTTAGTTATTTCTATCTGATTGTATTATGATTACCTGGAATATTGATCAGAAATATACATTTTTGTTTATTAGAAATATACATATTTATATATCAATTGAGAAAAATACAGACATGAGAAGGATGGGAAATCCTCCCCATGAATACAAACGTGATCAGAAGAACTAACTAATCCACCTCTATATGAGGGGTATACAAACCACTCAAGATGAGCATACATGTGTAACAAAACCTGGCCTAGTCAGAAAGCCAACTAAACTGAAGAACACTTACCTTGGATATATATATTTTTGATAGATAAAGAGAAATATCATAGATGAAAAAACGTATACAGGGAGTATACAAAAGAGGCTCAAGAGGCCAAGGGAGAGAAAGAGCAAGAAACGACACAAACGAACCTAGAAAAAAAACAAAAGCTAGCTCCTAAGCATAGCCATAGAAATCAATAACAAAAGCAGCCAATAAAAGAAATATCCGCAGATTTGGAATACAAACTGTACCAAGTAAAGAGAGAGCTTGATAATTGAGTGTTTTAGTTTGAGGGTTGAGAAAGCGGCATCTTCAAAGACAACTCTATTTCTTTCTTTCCAAATGGACCATAAGAGAACTAATCTGCCGCCTCCACAGTAGATCTTCGCTTTTTCCTGACAGAGCGCAAATCACTAGCTGAGATCTTTCGACCAAAAAAAAAAAAAGAAGGAAACCCAACTTGCACCAGTGCGTAAAGAAGGATTCTCAGCTCCATTGCCCCCAAATTGGTGGACAGTGAATCAGAATATCTTCTAGCTCTTCTTTCTTTTTCCCACAGAAAGCACACTTGCTAGCTAAGTGGAAACCTCTCTTCTTCAGCTGCAAAGATGTAAGGACTTTGCCCCCACCAAGCCTCCCAAACAAAAAACCGATCTTTGAGGGGATGTGAGGGTTCCAAAGAATTTTGATGGGGGCTGCACAAGAGGGGCCTTCTTTTAGAGAATTGAAATAGTCTTTTACCGTGAACACCCCAGAGACATTGCCCTTCCAGGTAAGTTTATCCTAAACCTGAAGAATGCAGAACTGGCCGATTCGCCAATAAAGTTTGACCGGTCTCCAACTCCCAGTCATTGAAAGGCCTTCCAAACTTTGGGTCCCAAGCCCCTTGATCTCTAGAAAGCACCCAAATTTCTTAGATCATAGCCTCTTTTGAAGAGGCAACATTGTAAGAGCAGGGAAGGCTTCACTTAAAGGCAAACCCCCACACCAAGTGTCTTCCCAAAATCTGATCCTTATTCCATTCCTGAGGACCATCTCACAGTTTTGCTTCAACTGGCTTGTTTCTTTAGAAATGGCTTTTCAAAGGCCTAAACCATAACTTCCTCTAGGGGAAAGTGTGTACCAACCCCATGCCTCTGTACCATACTTTGTGCTAATCTGCACTTCCAGGCTCGAACTCTCCCTTCCCCACCCGCGAACTCTCCCAAAACCCACTCTTCCCAACAGGCCCCATTTAAAAAGTCCAAGTGCTCCTAAGCCCCAAACCACCTTCATTCTTCGCTCTAGCTAACACCTCCAATGACTAGATGAATTTTCTTGGTTTTAAAGCCACCCCCCCCCCCCATAGGAAATCCCTTTGGATTTTCTCTAGCCTGCTCTTGACACCCTTAGGCAGCCGAAATAAGGAGAGGAGGTAGATGGGCAGGTTGGAAAGTGTGCTTCTGATAAGCGTGAGCCTTCCTCCTTTAGAGATGTATTGTCTCTTCCAGGCGGTGAGTCTCCTTCTGAATCTCTCTTCAATCCCTTCCCATATCCTCACCGAATTTTACCGAGTGCTGCTTAAGGCCAAGGTAAGCCGAGGGCAGAGTTCCGTACTTTAATTCCCTAGCTCACAAGCTAGTTGCTTAATGTTCTCCACATCACCCACTGGGAGGATAGCACTCTTATCAAGATTTACTTTAAGCCTAGAAAGAGCTTCGAAATACAACAGGATCCAACTCAAATAAATCATTTGATCCTTAGAATCCTTGCAAAAAACTAAGGTGTCAGCTACAAACAACCGGTGGGAAACAATCACTGCCTCACCATTCTTTCCCTTTAGGGGATAACCTATGAGAAACCCACTAGAAACAACCTTGTCAATTAGGAGGGAGAAGACTTCCATACCTAGGACAAATAAATAAGGGGATAGGGGGTCCCCTTACCTTAAACCTCTCGTGCTGCTAAAGAAGCCAATCAAGCTACCATTTATGAGCACCAAGAAAGAAGCGGTGGATATACACCATTTTTCCCACTCAATCCATTTGCACCCAAACCCCATCTTCCTCAGAGGATCGAAATAAGGAACTCTCCTGGGGCTGATTCCGATCATAGGCTTTTTCTATGTCTAGTTTACATAGTACACTCCTTTCCTTCCCCTTCACCATTGAGTTAATCACTTCATTAGCTATTAAAGAAGCATCCAAAGATTCAGTTCCGCTTCCACAAAAGCATTTTCGTTTTATTTACCAACTGCTCATCACCTCTTGGCCATTTTCTTAAAGACTCATGATCAACTCTGAGATAGACTACCCACCAAGCTAATAGGTCTAAAATACTTTAGGTCTTCCGCTCCTTCCTTTTTTGGAATCCTAACTATGAAGGTAGAGTTCGTGCTTTTTCAAACTTCTGTCTGTAAAAAGTCCTTGAAACTCGCTATGACTTCGTTTCTTATCAGATATTCCAACTAAACGCCAAAAGCAAGAGTAAACCCATCCGACTGGAGTTTTCCATCTCAACCATAGAGCCGGCCCCGATTTCTTTCCGTGAAAGGCAAATCCAAGCTCCTAGTTTCCCTCTCATCTAACTTTGTAAAGTCCAGACCCTCCAACTTTGCTCTCCAATTCTCGTGCCTTAGCAGACTCGGGAAGCATCGACAATGCCTCTTCAAGTCTCGACCTCTCACACCTAAGTCTGCAGATTTTTACTCAACAATGTCATCAGGCCTCTGGGTGTTCACTATCGTGGAAGAACCTAAAGGTTTCTACTTCCCCCTCCCTTCTTTAGCCACACTTTCTAGATTGCCTACATTATTTCCTCCAATAGGGCCCATTCTTGAACTCCTCAATCTCACGCTTCTTTCTAATCTGCCGGGTTAGTGGATCTGGGCTCCTGTGAGCATCCCAATGAAGCAATTCGCAGAGCTATCTTCGCTCTATCTTCCACCCTTCCAAAGACTTTCTTGTTCCAGCTCTTTAGCTTAAGCTTGCGAGCTTTCAACTTTTCCGCTATCACATAGCTATTGGTGCCTCTAAAAAACAAAATTCCCCACCACTCATCAATCCGATCTTTAAAGTCATTAGCCTTGAGCCACATGTTTTCGAATCGAAAAGGTACTGTGCTCTATCGTTGCTTTCCCAACAAAATAAAGGATCTGAAAGTGTTTTGGCAAGATAGTCCTGTTTACATTCCAAATGAACTTCCTAATCATCCAAACCAAGAATCATCTACTTAGCCATTCTTGATTTCCTGCCTAACCTGTGCATAACAACCTCCTTTAAGGGGAAAATCCTTTAAATCTAAGTCTTCGATAACTTGATTGGGATCTTCTCATAGCTCCTGTCCATCTTCCTTCCCTATTCCTTTCCCTTGGAAAACTTAAAACATTGAAATCGCCCCCTAGGCACCAGGGGTCATTCCACACACCTCAAGTATAGCTCATCCCCTCCCCAAAGATCTTCCCTAAGTTCGCTTTATGGGCCTAGATACCAAAGGAATGAAAATCATCTCTCGCACTTCGTGATCTCGCATGACAAGGTGTGATCAGCTTTCTTCATGGCCAACCAACTGCACTCACCTAGTGTCCCACATAATCACAGTCCCAACCAAGGCACCTCGTGAGCAAAGAAGCAAATCCTACCACGAACCTACTAGGAGCTAAACTACGAATCAGTCTTCTCAAACAAGATTTCCAGTTTGTCGCCTAGAGATAGACGACATCCACTTTCTGAGATTTTAGGAAAACCTTGATTAATTTTCTTTTAGTAGAATCATTTGCCCCAATCCAAGATAGAAGTTTTATCTTCATTACCAACTAGCATAAAGCCCCTTGCCCCTTTTATACTTTAAGAGGCATATTTCAGAAACTTAGTTTTCTTGCATTTTTAGGAACGCGAAACCTTTGCCTTTGATTATTTCTCCTTTCACATATACTATTCATCAGGTTAAAAATTTCCTCTTCATGGCCTTTCACCGAAAAACCCAAGAAATTGCTGAAAATTTGAAGACAACTATCCTCCCAAGAACCCACTTCTTGATCCTCCTCCTCATCATCTCTTCTTGCTAAGGAGATGGGGACTTCTTCTACCCCTATCTCTACATCTCGATCAAAAGCATTAGAATTCATAACATCATTTCTTTCCAACATGTCCAAAGTGAAGGTCTTCCTAACGCTTTCTAATTCTACGACATACTAGTATTCCTACCTAAAAACCCCCTTAGCCAAAAAATCCCTTTGGGGAAAGAGGTCGGCCTAAAAGAGAAGAGGGAGAGGGTGAGACTGTAGTAACGTACCTCTTTGTGTCTTTCGAGTTTTCTTTCTCCCACCAGCATGTTCCACTTTCACATCGATTTGTCGCCGTGAGGGATCCCCCGCCTGTGAGGATTCCAAGTGGTGGCCTTGGCTTGGATTTTTCAAGAAATTCGACACCTCAATAGCTCCTCCCGTGCACAACAGTCTACTTTGCCCTAACTTAGAGACCAAAACTTCTCGATCCTGCTTGGATGTTAATCGACACTAGTCCGTCTCAGACATCAAGCTTTTACCAAAATTTCGTCAAGTGGCTTCCACCCTTAGGGTCAGATCCCACGCACGCCAACACCCCACAACCGGGGCGCCGATCACCTTGAAGATCTCACACGCCCGCAGGTTTAGGAAGGCCAAGCACCCTAACTTTGTGCTTCTCGTCTGATCTTTTTCTCACGCAACCTGGGTCATTGGATTCCACCATTCCGCCTAAGTGTGAAATCTCCCAAAAGCCCTCCCCTTCTTCCATTTTCAATAACCCATTTAGCCTCATCCGAGGAGTCAAACTCCAATAACATAAGATCCTGGTTTTAAAAAGCAAATAAAACATTCTCCTTCAATCTCCATGCGACCTTTGCCCAAGCTTCCAGCTCCTGTAACGAAGGAGAGGAGTTTGGTTGAGTTTTCCAACTTCCCACAAGACAAAATTTTAGAGACCCCAAATCTCCTCTTGGCATGCAATCACTCATGTCCACCCGCTGAGGTCACCTGCCATTCTTTGTTACCTCAGTGAGGCCCGTAGAGAGAATCCTTCCCGTGAATTCAAAATCCCGTCAGCCTTGGTCTCCCAATGAGGCTTTGGCAACTCTAAGCAACCTAGAAACCTGGGGCACTAATTTTTCTATTAACAGGTTCCATCCATTGATTAAGTCTTTTCCTTCGTGAAAGAAAGTCAGGCCTTTCCCATCCACATTCGAGACCAAACACATATGTATCTCCTCACAAAGATTCACTTCACGCCTCCAAATTTAACATCTACCATTCTCCTTCCAGTCAAACACTCTTCTCGATTGAGACGAAACTTTGCTTCAAAAATCAATACCCTTTAGAAAGTTTTTCAATCCGTTCTCTCCGAACCGGATCCATGATACTAAACCTCTACATCTCTCGATAACGATCTTCAGCTTTCTTCCTTCTCCTTCCACCAAAATCTTGAAAGATTTTTCTTCGACAAAAATCCTCATTTCATTTAAAACCAATCTTTTTTGTATTCACCAATCTATTAATATGATCATGTCTAGTTGTATTCACCAATCTTTTTTGTATTCCTTACCTTGGATATTGTCCCCTGCTGAAACAAAAAAACACTGTCCAACATAGTTATTCCCTAGACTTCTCGTATGTTAAGTTGCAATACTTTATCCAATATTTTGTATTATTTTTGCTGGATTTTTCTTTTTCCTTTTATTTTTATTTTTTTCTGTTTATTTTTTGTATAAATTTTTCGCCATTTTGTGGGTGCAAGCTTATTGAAGTAAGCAGAGGATATAAACTCTATTGAAGGTGAATTTTACTTCTAATTTGCTTAATCTCTGTGGAAATCTCATTTTACTTTTACAGTGTTGGACAAATGAAAGAGTATATGAGATGGACTCTCCTGAGTCTCATCAGGAAATCACTTAGGTCTCTCAGTCTTTAATGCTCAAGCATGGAACTGCACATGAAAGGTAAATGTTTAAATTCATGATGGCTTTTGTTTGTGTTTATTGCAACATTTAATAATCTGTTTCCTTCTTTTTATTCCTTCTTGTAATTGCTGCCAGGAAAGTACTACAATTAATTTCCATGAATTGAAATCTTGTTGTAGTTGTGATGTGCTAATGCTGAAACTGATTCTAATTTTCAAGTTCTTTTGGCATCTTTTCTTGTAATTTCTCAAAGATTATATAACAAATACATTTTCATGTTATTTTTAAGACTGTAAAATTTAATGAGCAGAAAGCATTTGGTTCATGCTGCTCATATGTACTATAAGAGTAAAATCTCACATGATTTAATGATGTAACTGCAAAGGGAGTGAAAAATTGTTGAGTAAGTAATTGGTGATATGAAGCAAGGTTAAGAAGCAAAAGAGAAGGAGAAAAATGAAAATAAATTCAACCAACTACAAACAATCTCCTTCTTTCTTTAACCCTTCAAGGAGGATAATGATTCCTTACGAATGCCTCTTGAAATGTTGCTCTCATCTTTGCCCACTGTAGCTAGAGAGATATCAAGAATTCTTTGCCTCTGGTTATCTAACGCCATGGAACTCTCTTCCCATTGTAGCATGGAAGATAACAACTAAGGAGCTGACATTCAAGAGAATGATAAGCCTAGGGGAACGTTATTATTTTCAATGACAATGATAGAATTGTTGAGAATCATAGGTTATTCTTAAGATATTTTTTGGTTTATCTCCTTCCTTTCTTGTACATTAATTTCCTTTCTTTTTGTATATAAATAGGTAGGATCTATATTGTATTATTCATTCATGCAAGAAGAAAAGTATTCTTTTCTTTAATTCTTTCACATGGTATCAGAGCCATGGAAGTCTTGGGTTAGGGTTTTGCCGTGGTTCCAATTCCGGCAACCCATCTAGTGGTTGTGCCTCATTCCAGCCACCCTACCTTCATCGTGGGAAGCTTCGAAACCCTCTACCGTTGTCAGACCCTTGTCGGAAAATTTTTTGGCAACCTTTTTTGGTGAACTTTTTCGGCGACGTTTCCGGTTGGAGACCCCATCATTAGAGTCGCTCTGGCTTGATCTACTCACCAGAGGAAGCAACTTGACAACCTCTAATTCACCCGTCCACACACTCTTTTTTCGGCTGACCCTGATCCTCATGCTTGGCGTGTGAGAACGCATTGAGCTCCTCACCGACCATCGGACTTCTTCTCGGGCTCGTCCGTGGCGTCTTCCACTTCTATCACCTTTCTTCATGTTTGAATCTACAACTCCGATTCTCGGCCACAATCCTTGCACTTCTCTACTCATCTCACGAGACACTATTGTCCATTGTAACCTTGTTTCGCGCATCACATTGATTTTTGATTTTTCTTCTATGGTGACCAAAGAAGCGAGTTTTCTTCGTTTATCATGCAGAACCACTTTGATCACTGTAAACGGGCTCGGGGGAGTGAGAACTATCAGTCATCGACCAATTCTATTGTGGTTCAGTGGTAATGGTTGTGAGGACCATCTTACTTCCACAAAGACTAGTGTTGCTGAAGATAAACGTCTTAAGTGGAGGAAATTGGATGCTTTACTTTGTAATATTATCAGTAATCCATTGAGCCCAAAACCCTTGACAACCTTTGGACTCAGGGGAAGAAACTGAATGCTAATGATATTCATTGCCTTTATAGGGTTATCTTCTCCATTGATAGTTTGGAGCAGTTTGAAATAGAGTTATCTTCCTTTATTAGGCGTTTGGCAACACTTAAAAATGAGTTCTCATCTATCCTTCCAAAATCTACCAATGTCGAGACCTCCATATCCAAGACCGATCAGGTCTTTATAATTCTCGCTCTTATTAAACCCAGGCCAGAGTTTGACAGCATTCAGAAGCAGAGTCTCACTAGCTCAACCATGCCCTCTTTTGATGAGGTTTTTGCTAGGCTACTGCAACATTTCTCCACCGCGACTCAGTCTTGGTGCTCTGCGGTTACCTTAGACACTTCGGTGATGCTTTCTTAATCTCACCCTCATGGTGATTCCCAAAGTGTCTGTGGTGGCAACCAAGGCAGAGGACAATGCCCTCATTGTACATATTGTAACTGAGTAGATCACATTTGGGATCAGGTTTGTAATTATAATAGTAATCCTCTCCATGCAATGCTCCTTTTGGCTGATCTTCTATCACAGCCTCCGCTTGAGATTTGGGCTCGACCCTCTGGAGTTCCACCTCGAGGAGTCACTCTTACGCTAGTGAATATAGAATGTCGTCTCCTCACCCCAATGACCACATACTCTCTTGGTGCTTTTGTTGCCTAGACCGGTAATGTCTCTACCTATCTCACACACTCTACCCCTCTTGGTCCATGGATCCTCGATTCTAGTGCATACGATCATCTCTCTGGTAATAAGGATCTCTTCTCTTCCCTTACTATCACTTCTCCCTTACCCATGATCACTTTGGCTAATGGACCTTAAACCATGGTTAAAGGTATTGGCTCGACATGTCCCATTCCCTCTTTACCCCTTAACTCTGTTCTCTATGTGCCTGATTCTCCATTTAATCTTATCTCTATTAGCAAATTAAGTCTCAAGGCCTCTTTCATCTAACCTCAACCTTGTCTTCCACCATTTACACTTCCATGGATGCTCCTCTTCTTATCCATAGCCGCCTTGATCATCCTAGCATTTCCAAGCTCAGGAAGATGGTTCCTTGCTTTTCTAGCTTATCTTCAATTGAGTGTGAGTCGTATCAGCTTAGGAAACATGCCTGTGTCCAGTTTCCTAAGTGCTAAGATTCCCGGACCAAGTCTCCTTTTGAGTTTGTCCATACTGATATTTGGGGGTCCTTCTCGATCTGCGTCTACTTTAGGTTTTCGATATTTTGTTACATTTATAGATGGTTATTCAAGTAATAGGCCTTGTTTGGTTGAGCTGATTGGGGGAGTTGATAGTTGATTCACTCCCAATCAGCTCTTGTAGGCTGTTTGATAGAGACTTATAATCAGCTATTGATATCTGATTAGGGGTAAACAACCCCTAATGAGAAAAAACTACATATCGTAGCTTTTTTTGATCCGCTCTTATTAAAATATAAAATTTCCCTTTTCTATCCTTATCTCATTATTTAACTAATTTTATGATTTTTATAAATTATATAAAATAATATGAATTTTTTATTGTTTTAAATTTATTTCATATTATATTCATAAAAAATAATATGAAATTATAAAAATTTATAACCATAAATAAATTTTTTATTTTTATGAAATAATATTATTTATGGTTAAATTTTTTATAACTTCATATTATTTTTTATTTATGAAATAATATTATAAATTTATTCATAAATTATAAATAATATGAATATTATAAATTTTTGTATGGTTTTAAGTTTATAAAATTTATTTATGGTTATATGAAATAATATGAACAATTTATCACCATAAAAAATAATATATGAAATAAATAATATTTTTATCATTATAAATAATAATATTTTTTTATTTATGGTTATAACCATAAATAAATTTTTTTATTTACAAAATTATAAATAACCATAAATATGAAATTTATTTCATAAATTTATAAATAATATTAAAAAAATAACCATAAGAATTTCATAAATTTATAACCATAAATTTATTTATTTATGAAATAATATTATTTATGGTAAATAAAAATTTATGTCATATTTTTTTATTTATCGTTATAAATATTTATAATTTCATATTATTTTTTTATTTTTTGTCTCATTTTCTATATATACATGCATTGTTTTTTTTTTTTTTTTTAAATTTTATTTCTATATCATGTCTATGTAGGTAAATTAACCTTCAATCCGCTACTTCTAATCATCTACTTTACCAAGCATGAATTTATAATCAACTATCAACTATCAGTTATTAGCAATCAGCTCAACCAAAAGGCTCGTACTTGGTTGTTTTTAATGAAAAGTCGAGCTGAGCTATTTGCTATATTCCAAAAATTCTTTGTTGAGTTTCGAAATCAATTTAACACTTCTATCCGCATTTTACACAGTGATAATGCCTTGGAATATCTCTCTATGCCCTTCTCTTTTTTGTCCTCGCATGGGATCTTTCACCAAACCTCTTGCGCCTGCACTCCTCAACAAAATGGAGTGGTAGAACGCAATAATTGACATTTGGTCGAGACTGCTTGCACTCTTCTCCATCATCATGTCCCTCTACGTTTCTCAGGGATGCTATCTTAACCACTTGTTATTTGATCAATTGCATGCCATGTTCTGTCCTACATGTTCAGGTCCCTCATTCTCTTCTCTTTCTAGACCAACCTCTTTTTTGTCTTCCTATGTGTGTTTTTGGATGCACATGCTTTGTCCACTTCCTTGCTCCTAGCCAAGACAAGTTCTCAACTAAGGCCACAGTGTGCATCTTCCTCGATTATTATAACTCCAATGAGGCTATCGATGCTATTCCACTAATACACTTCGATACTTCGTACCTGCTGATGGCACTTTTTTGAGCATTCTACTTACCCACCTACTACCTGCCCTCCCAGCCATGATGTCATATCCCTCCCCCTCATTTTCTTGTTTAGGATACCTCATCTGTACCTCTGGCTATTCCAGCTTGCCCACTTCAGGTTTATACCCACCGCCTGCGTACTGACATCGGGCCTCTGGCTGACTCACCTCCTATGGCGTCTACCTCAATGATGCTAGTCTTGCCCTATTCCAATGATCTCCCCATTGCCCTTCGGAAAGGTATTCGTTCTTTCTGTAATCCTCATCCTATTTATAACTTCCTGACTTATCACCACTTATCTTCTCCATATTCTCCATTTATTTCCACTTTGTCATATGTTTCTCTTCCTAAGACTATGTAGGAAGCCCTCTTTCGACCGATTTAGAAACATGCAATGGTTGAGGAAATGGTTGCTCTCCATTATATTGGCACATGGAACCTAGTCCCCTTACCTCTCGGAAAGTCTCCTATTGGTTGCCCTTGGATGGTCTGTCTTAAAGGCTCGTTTCGTTGCCAAGGAATATACTTAGATATATGGCTCTAACTACTATGGCATTTTTTCTCATATTGCCAAGATGGCTTTCATTTGTCTTCTCCTCTCTACGGCTGCTTTGCGATCTTGGCCCTTGTATTAGTTGGACATTGTATTAGTTGGACATCAAAGATACATTCCTCCGGCGTGGTGACCTGCGAGAGAGTATAAGAATGGAGAAGCAACCTTAGTTTCTGTTGCTCGAGAATGCGGTTTGGTATGCAGGCTATGTTGTTTCTTATATGGCTTAAAGCATTTCATGGCTTGGTTTGACCGCTAGCTTAGCAGTATAGGAGTTTTGGGTGACTCGGAGCATCCTTACCGCTATGTTTTATCATCGCCACATCCTTGAGAGCGGTCATCTATACGATTGTTTATGTGTACGATATTGTTATAACATATAGTGATTAGGATGGTATTCGAAGACTTAAACAGCATCTCTTGACCACTTCGGACAAAGACTTGGGGGAAATTCTGCGTACTTTTTGGGGATTGAGACTCTTTCAGTCTTTCGGAGCGTAATGGCGGATATATTGGAGGAGTGTTATCGTAGACTTTAAAAAAGCTTTGTGAAACCCATTTCCATGTGGATCAAATGTCGTACTTGTAATGCACAGACGAGAGAGCCTTTATCGAACTAAGGGAGATATCGGCCGCGCCTAATAAATGAGCTGAATATCTCACATCTCCACTGATTATTCATTTCTTGTAGTGTAGTTAGTCAAATTCTGATCACCATGTGATAGTCGCGAGATCTTATGATTCGTATCATAACATATCAAGGAACCTTGGGCCAAAGGGTGTTATATGAAAACAAAGGTCATACCTAGATCATTGGGTATTGTGATGCTGACTAGGCAGGCTTGCCCGCAGACAGACGCTCCACTTCAGGATACTATGTATTTATGGGAGGCAATCTAATATCTTGGAAGAGTAATAAACAGGATGTAGTAGCCAGATCTAGTGTTGAAGCTGAGTATCGAGCTATGACTTTGGCGACTTGTGAACTCATATGGCTCAAACAACTTCTTCAAGAGCTACAATTTGGGAAAGATGAATAAATGAAGGTTGTTTGTGATAACCCAACAACCGTACATATTGCTTCCAACCCAGTCTTTCATGAGAGGACCAATCATATTGAAGTGGATTGTCGGCCGTTCGACGAATCGCATCACGGTGCATGACTCTTAGGTTTTTATCCGCTCCAGAGTAGCGACTAGTAGAGATTCTGCAAGTCTCTCAAGGTCCTAGGATTAAAATCATCGTAACAAGCTTAGATTGCATATGACCTATATATAAAACTTGATGTTGAGAATGTAAGATGATGCTTTAGTTTATCTCATTCATTTCCTGTATATTATTTTCCTTCATTTTTGTATATAAATAGGTAGGACCTATACTGCATTATTCGTTCATTCAATAAGAAAAGTATTATTTTCTTCTATCATTTCACAAGAATCATTGCAGAAAACGTGAAATTTGTGGCTGTTTAAAAGAGGGGAGAAGGGATTAGGGGTTGGCTGTCTGTTTTGTTATTTTTTCTCTTGTTTTCTTCTGTCATTTTCTGATTTTTTGTGTACCTGCGTTCCTCCTCTCCTTTTTTTAAAATGCTTTTAGAAGTTGCTTTGTGTATCAAAGCAATAATAGAAAATAATAGAAAAGGTTGGAGAATCCTGTTAATGTACCCTCTAATTCCTATCTGACCCTGCATGGATAGTGGTACTGATGTCGTTGTTGGAGACCAATTCAGTATTTAACTATGATTCAACTAGTAGACAATCCCCCAATCCGTTGTGCAATACTGAAGGGATGCTGACAGATTCCTTGGTGAAATACACAAGGAAATTGGTTGACAGATTCTGTCCCTTGTATCACTTCCCTTGCTTACACTTTCTAACTTTTACATTCCCACCAACCAATTTTCACAGTGGTTACCTTTTTGTATTTCCATGGTACCTTACTCATTTCCTCCTATCAAATTTCTCTGAAGAAAAAACGTCACATTCTCTTATTTAGAGCACCATTCCATGGACCCTTGCTGTGGGACTTGTAAAATATTGAAGAATATCAGAAGAAATGGTTGGTTGACATCCCACTTGCCATATCCATCCAGGCTAATGGCTTTATAATATCTCCTACCTTGGAAGATGTCTCTAAAATTAACCTGCTAATGAGCTAAAACCGTGAAAAATCTATGATGATAGTGTGGGAAGAGATCGTTTGCAGTTCATATGTATCTGGTTGGAAGGTGCCTATAAAAAAAAACGTATCTGGTTGGAAGGAGTGTTGCTATACTTTCACTCTTGGAGATGCTATTCGAAGGATTTTGAAGTGGAAAATGTTCCTGGTATCTAAACTTCAGCATCTCTTATTGGAAGAAAATCAGGCAAATAAACATCTTAGAATGATGATAACAGGAAAGGAAGGTTGTTCTATTCAAGAGCATGAGATTTCAACAAAAGTTGAAAAGCTGAGGTGGTGAGTGATGTAGAATAATAGAGGGAAGAATATAGAGTGAATAAAAATGGAAGAGAGATTCTAAAAGGAAATTTAGTTTTTCGGATCACTAGAGTTATATATAGGTAAGAAATAACTCTAGGTTGAAATTAATTATAATAATAATATAAAGAATCTTTACTTTAATAAAGCAATCACCAAATAATAATAACATTAATGTAAACAACAAAATAAAAACATTATCACTTTTGGGACTGAGCTATCCTTGCCAGAATAGCAGATGCTGGCTCCCGAAGTGTCATGAGAACAGAGAACAGATGTGACTGAGAAGAGGAGCTGAAGCAAAGCAACAACAATCCCTAAATTAAAAAGGCATATTGGTATGGAAGAAAACCCTAGTGGGAACGAGTGGCAAAGTCATCGTTGGTTTGTCTGTGTATTGGGTGGTTGGTTTTTGTCCCCTTTCTCCTCTCCTCTTCGTTTTCTTTCCTTTGTATACTCCCTGTATAATCTAGGCTTGACCCTTTTTTGTATTTATACTACTCTGCTTACTTATCAAAAAAAAAAAAAACATTATCACTTCCTATGCTTACATCTAACATTAGTGTATTATTTTTCTTAGTTAACAACATTAGTGTCTTCATCTCCATCATTTTCGCCTGAGTGAAAAGAACACGACTTTGGGAAGTTGTATCTCATATGTTGCTCCTATGATTAGGATATAACTCCCAGATCAGTGGTTCAAGTATCATCAGTTGGCAGCAATTCAGCTATTGAGCATAAGGTACTGGAATGGAGGATTGTATTGCACAAAATGGAAGAAGACAAAACTGGAAGCTCGTATATGCCTTGGTGTAAGGAAATATATCTGTTAACTTGAAAATTGTAGTACTGGGGTTTGGCCAAAAAAGCAATGACTATGATCAGTAAATAGACCTAGGGACTAGGACGAAGCTGACAAGAATTGGCACGTTGGAAAGGAGGACACCTCTTATATTTCAGTTTTGAAGGCCTAATGTAAGCTTTCTCTTAAGGAATCAGGAGAAAATAAATTTGCTGCACTAAAATTTCAGTTTTCAAACTACTATAAACCTATTAACACTGACAGTGACCTGACAACCTTGGTAGATACTAGAATGTGACATTGGTTTTCCAAGTTAGGCCATATACTAAATAATAGAAGAAGTTTGTCTAAGGTTCAATAATTGCTTGTAAGTGATTATTATGAGAGGCTGGTAAGTACTTTTATGTTAGTCTTTACTTCATCTTTTCCTACAAATAAACCTAGACTGTTGACGTCATGACCCATATACCCCAACCTTAAGATCTTCTCCAAGTGGGAATCCTAGGGATTTCAAAGGTACTCCCCTATTTTCATATCCCTTTGCTTAGCTGCTTGTTCTAGCAAGGTCATACTGATGAACATTTGCCCCCAGGCAAGGCATTTCTGAATACATACATATATATATATATTGTGATTGGCAATAAAAAGTGCCTAACAAAAGGGGAATTTCCTATGATATAACATGATGTATATATTGGATGCTGGAGGTGCCAACAATGCCTTAATACCCAGCTATAGCAGTTTGCATAAAATTGAAGCTACAATATAGCATCAACCTTGACCCAAGTAAAGCATTCTTGTGTAAGTTGACCATAAAGAATGTGAGTGCAATTTATGCTAAAACTCGATCACATATATGTAAATTGAACTGTTCTACAGTAATATATAAGTAGTAGTAGTTTTACGTTTATGTCTCATTAAAATTAACAGACAAAGTCAAGGACTTCAATGACTATGTTTTAGGGTATTGATTTATGTTTTTGGTCGTTCTTTTGCTTGTGTTTGTTGTCTTATTATCCTCTGATTCCTCCTATTTTCATGTCATTTCTCACCAGATATTTTTGAGTCCCTTGAAATGTTTTGTGCTATTCGACTCATTTGTTTGGGTATTGATCTTGGTTAATCATTAGAAAGGACTTGTTGGAAAATAAATTACAAATCTTCTCTGGAAGTCTTTGAATGTGCAGTTACAAAAAGATACATATCCATGAGGAGTGTTAATTAGCACAATAAAATGATATTCTTCCTATTTTCGGGATTCAATCCTTAGATTAGATGATTTGAAGGTGGTGGTTTTTTTTTTTGGAAATTTATACTTGAGACTAATAGTTGTGGTGGGTGTATTTTATGTCATTCTTTAGGCGACCAGCTTTTGTGCTTTGCCGGACAGAAGCAGTTGCTGAAATTATAAGTAGCCATGAGCTGGAGATTTTGACACTTGCCACTTTATCATCCTTGAAGGTATGTTGTGTGGATTATTTTCTATTAAGTAGGCTGTTATGTTTTTGCTATGTTCAATTTTGATCTGTGCTTCTTTTATTTTCTCATGCCTTATTTCTAATTCATGAAGATGGCATTTTTCATATAAAGTTTTGTTTCCTTCCAAAGCAGAAATGGAGGAACAGGAGAATCCTTTATTAGGGTTTGTATACCATTAAAAAATGTTTTCACCTTGGAACACACAATATTTGCAGGTTCTTATGGAGGGTGATGATGCTCCTACTGGATGTTCTGTATCAGTAGTAAATGAGAGCATTTCTGTCTATCTCAAGCTTCAGGGAGCTCTTAACGTAGAAGCCGAGCGAGAAAAACTCAGGAAAAAGATGGAGGAGATAAGAAAGTAAGTGCATCAATCCTAAATCAAGTCCTTAATTTGAAGAAAAAAAAAATCATGAATAAATATAAACCAATTTGCGCATTATTCCTATACTGGTGGTTGATCACATATGTATATATATCGTGAGCAGGCAAAAGGAGCATCTAACACAAATCATAAGTGCTTCTGGCTACCAAGATAAGGTTCCGCCTCGTATTCGTGAAGAAAATGTAGCCAAGTTATCATCATTGATGCAAGAACTTTTGTCGTTTGAACAAGCTAGCCAGCATCTCGAACGTGATATTGCAGCAGAGCAAGAACACCATTGATTCTTCAATCTTACAGAAACTGCCATTAGAGAAAACCTTACAAGTTAAATTATTTTCTCTTGTTTCATCCCTGGTTGACTCGGGGCTTTTTTTTTTTTTTCTGATCTATATTTTGACACATATTGGTTCAAATCGTTGCAAGTTTATCCTGTTTTTGGACTCCTACTAAATGCCCCCCCTAATATTGTGTTGGAAGATGCCTAGTAACTTGCCTTGACTCCAATTTCGACTTAAAAGTTGAGCTCTTGTAAAAGCACTAACTATAACAAGGGACAAAAGGATCCGATATATCAGATATAGGAGGCAACCGACACGACACGAATGTATCACCGATATTTTGGTGATATATAAAAAAAATCGATATATATCGAGTGAAGAGAAAGGGGGTAAAATGTCGTCGATATATCGATATTGGACGCTTTTTTTTTTCCTATTTGTTACTATTATTTTGCAATTTTTTTGAAAAAATTGGCTCTGACCAAACGTCCCTTAAAAAAATTATGTTACGATTTATTAATAAAAAGTATTTATGAGAAATGAAAACGAAGGGGAAGTTAACACATTTGAAAATAATTAATATTAGGTCTTTTGTTTTAAGGGAGAGTCCTTTGTCCTAAAATTGATCTTTTTGGCAAAACCAAAAAAACAGAAATAGATATTTTTTAAATAATAGATTTTGAAAGATTATGTTAAGGACTAATTCAACTTTGTTTATTATATATTTTTTTATTAATTTAGAATCTTATCGTTAATAGATTAATTTTTTTTTTAAAATTATGGAAATCATAGTATAAAACCAAACACACAAATCTTTTATGACCAATAACTCATAACTATTCTAGTATAAATAGTGAACAAGAATTCATCAAAACCTAGAAAATTAAAGTAGCATATAATACTTTTAATGCAAGAAATTCATACAGGTTTTTTTTTTTGAGTATCATTAATAACAAACTTCCAAAGACTCCAAATTTTCAACAATTGGAATGAAATCAAGAACCCATATATGAAAATAAAGATTTCAAAAAAAAAAAAAAAAAAAAATCTACTCCAAATTGTCTTGAGCAAATATGAAAAAAATCTGAACAAATTGAAGAATAAATAATCGGGGAATAAAAATCTTGAACAAATTAAAGAAGGGGTAGAAAAAATCTTTTTGTTTTGAGTTTTCTAACGTTATAAAAAAAATGTGTTTTTTAAACAGAACTCTCTTATTTAAAACAAAACCAGTTAATATAAATTATTTTTAATCTTCCTCAAAACAAAACACCTAATAGAAATTATTTTAAAATTAGTTAACTTGCCCTTGGTTTCCCATTGTTCGTAAACTTTATTTTAAATAGAATCATATTGGTAAATCGTACTATAATTTTCCCTTTAATTTTGTCTTATACTCACTTGGGGCTAACCACCCTCGGATTTTTTTTCTTAAATTTTAAGAATATCCTAAAAATATATTTTAATATATGGATTATCATTATGTTTTTTCTATTTTTCTATTATCGGTAATTATCTATAAGATATGAATATTAAAATAAAACATAATAAATAGCTTAAATATATATTTTAAAATATGGATTGTCATTTTATTTTCTTCTATTTTATATTATCGGTAATTATCTATAAGATATAAATATTAAAAATAAATTATGCACGTATCTGAAATTATTTTATATTATTGAATGCACTTTAGTTAAATAAATTCTGATTTAAGTATTAAATATATTTTATTTATCCTTTCTTAAAAATTATTATAATTTCACTTTTAAATTTTTTACCAGAACCCAACCTATGGGAGTAAGGCAAGATAGAGGAGGAAATTTACCTAAACCACAAGTATATTATGAGAACAAACCTAAGCCAAATCAATCCTATGATGAATCAGTAGATTCTGAGACGTAAAGGAAGACCTTACCCAATAGAAAAATCATATAAGTTCCAGTGTGGCCCGAATACGGGGGTCTTGTTGACCACCGTCAGCGCCGCTGAGCTTGTGTGTCTCATATCATGAGACTATCGTGATAAAAATAGCGCGTGGCTTCATAGCATACTCGTAAAATATGTCGTATATTATAATAGTTTCAAGAGTTGTTACATCGCTCTTAATGAGCATGTTTGATTGTAATATTTGACATGTTTCTAGCGTAATCAAAGGCACATGTCGACTTTCTTCTCAAAAGCGGCCTCCCTAATGATGCCGTCTTCACGAACCTCCACGTACCCTGAAATAATTTTCTCGACGGGGTGAACAATGCCGTGGTTGAATTTACGTGATTTACTCCGCTAAGTGTACATGTAATGACAGCCAAACACATTCACTTAAATGCATGATCTGCCAGATATCTACGCGATCGTATCTGCAGTGCCGCGACTCCTGCATTGTTTATGCCATGTATGAAAATTGTTTCTAAACAAAAATATTTTTTTAATTGTGGGCAACCTCCGATATAAATGCGTTGAATTGATCCCATAGGGTGAATTTGTTGGGTAACTCTCAGAAACAATTCATAGGCCCTTCGACGTGGTGTTGGACAATTTTTCCCAACACAGTTCTTAGGATATTTCGATAAAATTCTATTTTTTATTGAGTTTAAAAAAAGAATTCTTCGTTTGAATAACCCTCCGATTTTATTTTTCATGCACTCTTTACCATTCTAAGTGCCGATTGCATATGAATACATTATGCATTCCAAACAGTGCGTGTTAATATATATATCAAGCATGCATATATTAACAAAATTTAACCTACAACAACATATTATTCATTCCTTAGAAATAACATGAAACTAAGCTCACATTGAAATTGTAAAGCAATTTAAGCAATTCATTTGAATCATGAAACACACAAACCACACACATTCATGTGAACAGTACAACCTTAGGTCTCAAAACTGTCCAAAAATTTCTAGCTTTCGGTCCCACTCTGGGGAACTGAAACTCACGGCCTTTTAGGCCTAAAACACTCCAACCATCAACAAGGATCTTAAATGAGGATTAAATCAAGTAGGAAGACCCTACCTCGGAGTGTTGAAACTCCATGGCCGGTGTCACGCTGGCTCTTGTCGTGGGGAGCAACTTTGTCATTTGGCTCACCGAGAAGGTGGAGCCTCTCTCTCTAAAATCCCTTCCTTTCTCTCTCTTTCCTTTTCTCTCTATTTTCCCTCTGTTTTCCCTAACTCCAACGGTTGGGTCAAGTTGGTCAAGAATGTGAGTACTCCTCTTTGCCACATGTCGACCTCTTATTAGCTCATTTGGATTGTCATCCCTTATCCATAATAGTGGGTTTCCATCACTTAGGAGATGCCACATGTCCTGAGGCCGCCGACTCTCTTGGTTGACTAATTCTACGACATAGCAGCTGCCAGGCCGCTCACCTCGTACCCGTGTCCCGCGCCTCACTGTTGCCTCGAAAAATATGAAATTAATGTGTCTCGAATTTGTGAAATTAAACGTGGTACACAGATTTCGTGAAGAGACGATTCCAATAGTGAAGTCCGTTTTGCTCATCAGGATCCAGAAAATTCCGGTTTTGACCCAAAAATTACCATTTACCATTTTTAAGAAATTAAAATTTTCAAGTTATTCTTTATAAGAATTTCATCCGAAATTTTATTCAATCACAACAAATCACATGCATGTACAGTATATCATATGTATAAACTAAATCATTCAGCATTGACTAAACCACGTATATACGTCACAAATAAGAAGGGATCGGTGGTCAGCATCGATGTCCTCAGCGCTCCCCACATTGCTCCTCCCGCTCCCGGTGTTGCCACGATGCTTTCGCTAGCCTCACGGTCTTGCGTCGCCAAAACTGATCTTGGCTATCCATAATGTGTCTTGGTCATCTCAGAGGGTCATACGTCAACCTCGTCTCTACCGTCAGCTCGTAATTTGGATCTGGGGTGTACCTCGGGCATGGAGCGTGAAATACCTATGGACACCTAACGTAGCGGCGGTAAAGCTAGCGAGTGCGCTATAGTGCCTACATAAGTATCTCGAAGAAATTGAATGAACCTCGATGATAGCTTCCGCGCTTACCGAACTGGCCATCCTCTTGGAGCGCAACCTTGAAAGCGTGATCTCGACCTCGAACTCTGGGAGTCGACGTCGTACATCGGCACCGGCTCTTATCTGGAAACTCACGGCCGTGAGAAAATAGCTGTCGTATCAAGTTCACCTTCTCGGATGTGTCTCTAATCAGATCAGGATTAGTGATGGAGCTCTCTTCCACCTCGGTCCAACATATCGGTGATTTGCATGGCCTCCCATAAAATGCCTCATATGGTGCCATTTGTATACTTGCCTAATAACTGCTGTTGTAGGTGAATTCCACTAAGGGAGAATGCTCTTCCCAACTACCCTTATAATCCAGGACGCATGCTCGTAGCATGTCCTCTAACACTTGTGTGGTCCTCTCGTGACCATCTCACGTACGTGGGTGTTGTACTCATGGTCGGCCGTGTGCCCCCAACCTTTAGGCTTTTTCAGTGCGCGTAAACCTCGGGTCTCTGCCTCCCGAGCACTATGGATACTGGTACTCCATGTAGCCGGACGATCTCTCGAATATACAACCGACAGAATTCCTCCAATGTGAAGGTCATCCGCACGGCTAGGAAATGTGCCGACTTCGCGAGCTAGTCTACTATCACCCACACCGCGTCATGCCTCCGGGGCGTCCATGGTATGTGGGTCACAAAATCCATCGTGACGTGCTCCCACTTCCACTCAGCCACTTCCAATGGCTGAAGTAGCCCTGCTGGCTTCTGGTGCTCAACCTTAACTTGCTGACACATGAGACATCGTCAAACAAAGTCCCTACGATGTCTGCTTTTCATCCCGCTCGATAATCTTGCGGCGAAGATCCTAGTACATCTTCGTGCCACCTAGATGCACGGAAAATCGAGAACAGTGAAACTCCTTAAGGATCTACTCTCTCAAATCGGTCAACTAGGGAACCACTACCCGTCCTCCTCCTGGAAGACGCTACCATCATGGATGGTCGACCCTCGTCTGTACTGTGTGCCGGTCACGATGAACCTTATCTCGCGTCATCCTAGGACTCAGGTCACTCTGCTCAATAGAAACGGTGTAGCTACTAAACTCCCCAATGTACCCTGAGCTTGCTCACTGTACTATAGCCTAAACTATCCCACACTCTCGAGTATCCGCCATTCCCGGGAAGCTATACTAGCTAATGCTCCTCGTAACCATTTAGTGCATCGGCCACCACATTGCACTTAGGATGGTAATGTAAAGTGAAGTCATAATCCTCTAGGAACTCCATCCATATCGTTGCCTCATGTGAGGTCTCGTGCTGAAAATATACTTCGAGACTTTTGTGGTGCAGTACATCTGTGCTCGTCATTTAAATAGTGGCGCCAGTCTCTTGAGTGAGGTGGTACGCGACTCCATATCGTGTGTGGGGTAATTTTGCTCATGATTCTTCAAATGACGGGAACCATAAGCTACCACTCTCCCAGACTACATCAAAACACATCCCAGTCCAGCCTTCTAGGCATCACAGCCTGCGTGTACCCACAATCGCGCTCTTATAGGACTACTCGGGATCGGGTGAAGTAAGCCTCCTCTTGACTCTTGAACCACCTACTTGCATCGGTCATCCCAATCAAACTTGACCTCATTCCGGGTCAATCTCGTCATAGGTGTTGCTAATCAAGAGAAATCCTCAATGAATTTCCTATAGTACCCAGCCAATCCTAAGAAACTACGTATCTCGAAGACTGACTTTGGTCTCTCCGAACTCATCACAGCCTTGACCTTCTCTGGGTCCATTGACACGCTGAAGGCGGCACCGCGTGTCCCCGAAAGTTTTATACCTCGATGGCCAAAACTCGCACTTCACGAACTTGGCGTACGGTAGATGGTCTCTCAACGGTAGCAAACAACCCTCAGTGGTCCTCCGCATGCTCCTCCTCGGCCCGGGAGTAGATCAAAATGTCATCCACAAGAAAACTACGAAAAGCGATATAGATAGTTGGAGACACCTATGCATGAGATCCATGAATTTTCTTTGGCGCGTCGTCGATCAAAGGGCATCCTTTATGGCTCAAAAGAGTGCCCATAACGGCGCGTCTTGAACCTTTGTCTTAGGGACATCCATCTCCTTAACCCTCAGGCGGTGGTAACCCGGTGTGAAGATTACATTTTTGGAGTAGGTCGCTCTCTCAATTGATCAAACAAGTCATCTATCCTCGGTAAGGGATACTGATTCTTGATCGTAACCCTGTTCAACTGTCGGTAGTCAATGCACAGTCGAAGGGTTCTGTCTTTCTTTTTCGCAAATAGAACCAAAGCACCCCATGGTGAAGTGCTCGGCTTAATGAACCCCTTGTCCGATTAACTCTGTGGGTGGACCTTAAGCCTCTATGACTCGGTAGTGCCATCTATGTAGAGTCATAGAGATGGGTGAAGTACCCTTGGTGTAACTCGATACAAAGTCTGACCCTTTCAGGAGAGGCAATCCACGTAGCTCATGCGGAAAAACATCCTCATACTCCACGGGCTACTCGAGAGTGAGATCTAAGTCTATCTCACCTCGTCCTCGAGGTGGAAGCGCTTCTTGACATGACATCCCATGACACCTGGACTTGTACACCATCTAGGGCAAAATATCATGCTTATCCCCCTGAAACGTAACACGAGTACCGTCCTGTGTGTAAGCGGTAACTCTCCTATGCTCACAATCGATGACGACTCTATATGCGTCAGCGATCCATCGGGATTACTTGAACTATGACGTGTCCGCGACCCTCGGGTCAGCGTGACGAGAATCGAGAGATCTCACAGCTCATAAACGTGGGCATATCATCACATCCTGCCTTAATCCCTAGGAGAACTCACATACAAGGCTACTCCAAGGCCTCAACCTCCTAAGCCAACTCCATCTGGCCCGGTACAGCGATTAATTAATGTAGGCGGCCCCAGAATCAAATAGCACTGCGCGTAGGCGAGATAGTAAACGTGCCCTTCTTGTTGGTGCTCTGCGGGCTCAGCCGGTGATGTGACGGCGTAGACACACCCCTGAATCCCTTTGACGTCCACCGCGCACATGGGCCTCGTCCTCTGCCTCGATACGTGACCTGGCCTCTTTGGCACACTTTTGTTAATGTGGGGGGAGGTGCCCGTGAAGCTCCCTAAGACCGACATCGCCCTCACCCATACTAGGCTGAGGAATATACCGCATCCGGCTCTCGTCCCATCGCTATCGGGACTGCTGGTCCCGAAACCCTAGGATCCTTGTCTCTACGGCAACTTTCTCCTGCCATATGTCCGGCCGGTCAAGTACGGTAGCACACCATTTGTCTAGCCTGGCTGACAACCCTGACTCGTCCCTGGCCCGGATGGCCTCTGCTTTGGAACCCACGTGAACTAGAAGCCCTCTACTTCTTTCCCTAACTGGAAGAAGACTGACTCTCCTTCCTCTTGCCACTGGCACCCCCATCCTGAGTGCTTCGTGCATCCTCTATCTCCCTCTCTATGGTCATGGCCGTCCCAACCATAGAGTCCATGTCTTGTAGGCAGAGTCCTACAATCCTGCCCTGAATGAACAATCTCAATCCATTCTGGGTCCCTGACTTCGCAGTCTCAGGTCACAATCGCACAAAGCGAGCTAATCTCCTCGTGAACTTGGCCACATACTCCATCACAGTCATAGCCCCCTGCTTTAGCTCTAGGAACTCCTAAGCCTTCGCATGTTTAGCAGTGGCCGGAAAATACTTGCCCATGAACACTCACGGAACTCCCATGTCATCGCCTAGTCCCTGCAGGTCTACTTCAGCCTCCACCACACACTCGGGCCTCGCCTCTAGCTGGAATGTAGCTGGCCTCGATCCTCGGTCTTTATCTGGGAGGTAATCTTCATCACCTCCAATATCTTCTCCACCTGCATAAACCAATGGTCCTCCACCATCGGATCTCCTCCCCCTATGAACGTAGGAAGATGATGGGACTTGAATCTCCGAAGGTGACTCGAACCTCCTCGTCTCCCCAACTCCGCGCTAGCCTCGCAAAGGCAAAGAAACAGAACCCTTATGACCTCTCAAAGAAAGGCCCGCTGGTCAAAAGTCAGGTGCCTAACTAGCACCTCGTGGACGACCTCTACGTCTTCTCTTGCGACTAGCCATCTACACATGTCAAATGGCAAGTTAAGTTTTAATGAAGTATCTCTAGGGTGCAAATACAGCCCCGAGACACTATTCACATACTGAAAAAAAAAAAAAATCTTACACAACGTCAATGCATTCATAGGTAATGCAAGGTAAGCATTCCATATATTGAATCATACATAAACAAAAATTTTATTTTTTTGTACTCTTTTTTAAAACCCTGTGAATAGTGTCCATGAACAGTGATCCAAACAGCGACCCTAAACAGTGCACTGTGTCAAAACTCGGTCGTGTGCATAGTACGCACACCCAAGGGCTCAGCCGCGCAGACAACCAAGCAGTCGCAGCCCGCATAAGGTCGCGGTTTGCGGTACATTACAGCTGCTGTGTAGTAGCGCCGTGTCGCTGGGCCGCGGTTGCATGTGTCGTGGGCTCCGCGGTCGTAGCACCATGTCACGCGCATCGGGCGCTATGCCACAACGCTATGTCACTACGTGCTGGGCCGTATCGCAGCGCCATGTCACGCCGGCCGCTACTGCGGTCGCTGTTCCCCGTCGCGACAAAAATCGGTCGCGATACAAAACCATGCGTCGCGGTACGCCAGACGCCCGTCATACCGCCTTGTCGCGCCCGCGCAGCCGACGCAACCCTCGCGGTCGCAAGTCGCCATTTCGCCTTTACGCTCGCCTCGACCGCACGCCGCCATGCGCACTAATCAAGGCTGCCGCTACGCGCGCACCCAACCGTGCGCCTGTGCTACGTCTGTCGTAATACAACACACCGTATCGCCCGACTAGATTGGAACAAGCAGAGCTCCATCCCGCCTCTCTCTTTGCACTTTTTTCTTTCATTCACTCTTTTTTTTTGTTCTACTCACTATAAAACCACAATTTTTTTTTTCAAATCTTCCAGTAGAACCTCAGAAACTTATTTATTTATTTATTTTCCTTGTTTTACATACTCAGAAACCACAATAGAAAAAAATTTCAATATTTTTTTGATTCCTTCAAGAGCTTCCCGCTATTTCTAAGATGTGAGCCTAACGACTGCTAATTATACAATTCAAAAATTTTAAAAGTTTAATTTCAACCCTTCTTCTTGTGCAAAAACTGGAATAATCTTCTAGAATTCCACAAAACACAATATGTTCATGTTCAAAAACTGGAGCAACTGTCCAGATTTTTTTTTTTTTTCCGTTTATTTCTGGACCATTCTGCCCAAAATTCCTCAACCCTAGCATTCAACATTTTTCCTATATGCTATTCACCAAGCATACAATTTCACACAACACATACAACACATAATCAAGTAACAATCATCAAAATGCACAATGAATGGATGATCTAACCCATGCCCATCGAGTCCTAGGTAATCGGATACCTAACCCCCTGATACTAAGCTATACCAAGCTGTGATGCTCTTATACCTTAATGACAATGGCCTAAGCCCAAGTCCCTCAAGCCCTAGGTACTCGTGTACCTATGTTTCGATACTGCCGTGACTCGTGATGCCCCAAACTCGGTGTCCTATCATCACCGTCAACTCATGAATCTGCGGTCTCATATCATAAGACCCATACATGAATAAAATGGCCACATTGGCCCATACATCCATACTCACAAAAATGTATATTTTATATTGCCATAGTTTCAAGAGTTATTACATCACTCTTAATACGAACTTATATTAAAATTAAGAGTTCTAATACATGTTATACAAAATAAATATCAAGCCACATGTCGGCTTTCTTCTCAAAAGCGGCCTCTAGTGAGCGCCGTCTTCCCGAACACTCCTCGTACTGCATCAATCTTCTGGATATGGCGAGAACGCCCAAAGAAATGATAATCTTCTACATGGGTTACTCCCCACCTAAGTGCACATGTAATGGCAACCAAACACATTCAAGCAAATAGATGATCCTACTTGAATGTCTATATGATAAGGATGAGAATGTGACTCACCCCTTCCCACTTCTCGAGCTCTCATTGACTTCACACACGCCAAGCCTGCCACAGAAAACACCGTTTCAAACAAAGGTTTTTGTTCTTGAAACATACTACCGAGTCAGTAAAACCCATCGGACAACCCCTCCGATAAGGAAATTCCTGCAATTTTCCAAAAACAAGGGTCCGCTCCAGATGAACTATCGATAACTCTCCAAGGCAATTCTTCGGAAAATCTTCCTTAAAATTCCTTTCACAACCATTTTCATTTTTCTTTCATGTCATGCACTCACACCTATTGATCTAGGTTGCCTTGGTGCATATGAAATGCATTATGCCATTTTCATGCAACACATGGTAATATATCATCATGCATATATTCACATACATACCACATGTTATTTATTCATGGTAATAACATCAAAATTAGCTCACATGGGCTAATTAACAAATTAATTCCAATGGCTCACACATAATTATATTTCATATAATTCAAACATCATGTTAACACATTTAATTTCATGCATTAACATATTATTTTCACACAATCTGCCATTCATTTACGTAAAAATTTTATGCAAATAAATACATGGACATTTTCGGGTCAAACACGAAAGTTTGATTGTTTTTACCAGATCTTAAAACAAAGGTGTGGGCTGTCGATGGACAGCCCCCTCATCAACATCGGTTCTACTTCCTTGGAACCGAAATTTGTGGCCATTTCCAGCCTCACAACACCCAAAACCACAATTTAACACACAATTATAACGCAAGCCACACCAACTGTGAAACCCCGAGAAAATCTAATTTTTTGAAAAAGGGCAAAATGGTAATTTTGGTAAAATCAGAAAATTTTCTAGATCTTGGATGATGAAACGGATTTCACCGTTGGAATCGTCTCATGAAATCTAGCTAACACGTCGAATTTCACAATCTCGAGACAAATGTAATTTTACGCTGAGGCACAGGCTCTGCGTCAGAAATCCACTTATGAGACATGTGATGCATTAAAGTCACCTACTACATGTACTCATGTGACACATGTTGCATGATTAGAGAGATGATGGAAATGAATGACTTAGATTAAGCCAAGTGTCAAAAAGGCCCATTAAGTCACTTAAAGGGATAAGATGGGAATTAAGTGGAAAGTTTAAAATGAATAAAACAAAGAAGAATAGTCAGCTTCTTCTCCAAAGTAGTAGAAACGGGCAGTGAGTGAAAAGTGACTGGTTTTAGAGAGAGAAAAAGAGTTGACTCTCTCATTTTTCGCGTTCTGATAGCCTGCTCGTCTAAGAAGAAGCAAAGATGTTCAACGTGGCAAGGGCTACGCGTGGGCACCGATTTTGTGGAGTTCCGACAACTCAAAGAGGTAGGGGTCTTCTCCTACTTGTGTTATTCTTTGGCTAAGAGCCATGTGAATGGTTAGGGATAGTTTGAGGCTTAAATTAGCTGTGATTTCGATTCAAACATTGAACCGAGTGTAGAAAATCCTTTATTGTAAAGGCTACAATGTGCGCTAAACCTAGTGGTTTCAAGTATCTACGCGATTGGTTGTGTGTGGTTTTTTTAGTGGCTCATGATTCAAATGAATTGTTGGATTGTTATTAGCCCATGTGAGCTAATTTTGGTGTTATTGATTGTGAATTGAATAACATGAATTATGTGAATTTAAATATGTTAATATATATATGAAAAATATATTAGCATGAATATTTTGGGAATTGACATAATGCATTCCATATGTACTAGGGCACCCTAGAATATTAGGCGTGAGTGCATGACATGAAAGAAAACAAAAACGAAAATGTTTGTGAAAGAAATTTCGAGGGGAAGATTCCTCCGTAATTGTGTTTGAGATTGTCCAATTCACGCCTGAGGGCCCATGAATTATTTTGTGAGGGTTATCCAACAGATTCGCCTCGGAGGGTTGTCCAATAAATTTTAACGAAAACTCGGTAGTAAGTTTTCGAGAACAAAAGTTTCGCTTTCTGAAAAAGATTTGCCTCGCATTTGTTTAGGCATGTGCAGTGAGTGTCGATGATCCCGAGACAGATCGCATACCGCTAGATCATGTATTTCAAGTTGAGTGTGCTCTGTTTTAATATGATATGCACTTAGAGTAAACCCATGTAGGAGATTATCACTATCGGGTGCTTGCTCACCCCTGCCGAGGGATCATTTTTTAGGTACAAGGAGTGCATGTGATGACGACGCCACTGTGAGGCCGCATTTTGTAGTTGTTACTGGACGTGGTTTCGACATTTTATTTTCAGAAACACGACATTAACTCTAGATTTTTATATATGTTTTGGTAAAGAGTAATGTATTAACTCTTGAACTATGGTAATATAGTTGATGTATTTTTGTGAGACATGCAGGCCTAAGTGCTACTATTTTACCGCATGCGGACTCGGTGTGGTCGCAAATGTTGGGACATGTTGTATTGCAGAGTCTCGTACAAAGGAGAGCCTCCCGCCCAAGCCGGAGTGGTGTTGGGTTACCTGACATCCACAAGTATTCCGCGGGTTGACGGGTTGTCAATGGACCCCCGTGAAATGGGGCATCACACCAACAACCCGTGAAAGGTCCAAAACGGGTCCCTAATTTCTAGCATTTTAGTCTCAATTTTTGGGATCGACCAAACGGCCATTCACGGCCTCAAACACTCCAAATCATTAACAAAGCTCTTAAACAAGGATTAAATCAAGTAGGGAAAAACCCCTACCTCTCGGAGTTGTCGAAACTCCACAAAACCAAGACTCCATACGTAGGCTCCTCGCCGTGGGGAGCAACTTTGCTTCTTCACTACGGAACCAATCTGCCTGATCGCTGTGAATTCTGCAGAGAAAGTAGAGCTTCTTTCTCTAAAAATCCCACTCTTTTCTCTCTCCTATGGTTTGCTCTTCTCCTCACCTAACCTATTTGGTCAAGATTGGGACAAGAGACTTGTCATCTCAATGCCACATGTCCAATTCTAAGTGGCTCATGGGATTACACCCTATCCCTTATCCATCTACTTTGAGATTTTCACCAATGATATGATGCCATGTGTCCACCCATGGCCCACACTTGAGCTCATGTTTGACTAATTGCACATGATACGTGGCACCTCTTGAGCCACTCAAAATGTGCCAAGTGTCCCGCACTACCCCCGTTGCCTCGAAAAACATGAAAATTCCGATTGTCTCGGAATTCGACGAAATTCAACGTGATAGCTAGATTTCGCAAGATGATTCCAACGATGAAGTCCGTTTCGTCATCTAAGATCTAGAAAAATTCCGGATTTTGACTGAAATTACCATTTTATCCTTTTAGAAAATTAGGATTTTCTTAGGGTTTCACAGTGACGCCCCAAATCCCGGGGGTCCTGTTGACCACCGTCAACTTGCGGAAAACCTGTGTGTCTCATATCATAAGACCCATACATGAGTAAAAATGGCCACATTGACCTACACAACATACTCACCAAAATATATCCAACTATATTACAATAGTTTCAAGAGTTGTTATATCACTCTTAATACAAACATGTTTCAATTGTAATATTTCATACATGTTTTACAAAAACGTAATCAAAGGCACATGTCAGCTTTCTTCTCAAAAGCGGTCTCTAATGAGCCCGCCTCGAACACCAGACGAAAAATAATTTTCCTCGACAGGAGCAATGCCCAAGAGGTCAATTCACCCTACGGGTTACTCCCCACCTAAATGCTCATGTAATGGCAACCAAACACATTCAAGCAAATGCATGGTCCTATTTAAATATCTACATGCCAAATCCCATGTCTCTAAATCCTAATCGACTCTCACACATGTTTATGCCATATGAAAATCAAGCTCTAAACAAAAATATTTATTTTAATTGTAAGCAACCCGATATAAATATGTTTGACAATCATCCGAGAATTTGTTGCAATTCGAAACAATCTACGTGGTCCCTCCAAGTGAATTATTGGACAATTTTCCCAACACAATTCTTCGGACAACTTTCCGATAAAATTCTATTTTTTATTTAGTTTACAAAAAGAATTCTTCGTTTGGGCAACCCTCCGATTTTATTTGTCATGCACTCACACCCATGGACAAAAAATCATGCTTACTGACTTCACGAAAAATCTATTTGGCAGGCCGGAAAAGACGGAAGGTTCCAAGTAAAAATCGGAGAAAATCGCCGATTTTTTCGATAACATCGATTTTTTCTCGACAAATACCGATATTTCCCGATAAAATACCGGGAGCATTTACCGAAAAACCCGATTTTCCCGGAAAAAAATTCTTCCCCGCTTTTTTCTCCGCTCCAAAATATAAAGTACCTGCTTCGACTGCTTCAACCCACCCAAAATGCCTGGAAGTGACACCCTCCAACCACCAAGCCATTGATTGCACTTATTGGCATACACGCAAACTTTTTTATATTCTCTTATTATTTATTTGTTCATAGTCCTTTATAATATTTTATTTTTATTTTTATTTTACATTATAACTTATATTATTTCTAAATCAAATACACTAGTGAAAAGAAATAAAATAATATCATTTAAAAATTTAAAATTATAATATATAATATTTTGAATCTCCTATCTACATAATATTTATAATAATAATAAAAAAATTCCTTTAACATAATAATATCCTAATAATATATTAAATATAACATATTTAATTTAATAATTACTAATTCATTTGATTTTAATCTACCTTAATCTCGTATAAGAATCATTTCTTATAATCTATAATTAAAATATGAAAATTTTAATAACCGATATTTTGTAAAAATATCCACCCATATTTTATCGATATTTCCACATTCCGATATTTTCGTAAAATCCAATTCAACATATATCCGTGTTTACCGATATTTTCGATCCTGCTCACACCTACCATTCTATATGTCCTTGCATATGAAATGCATTATGCTATTTTAAACAATTCATGTTAATATATATATATATATATCAAGCATGCATATATTAACAAAATTTAACACAAATAAATACGTAAAGACTGGTCCATAGCAATAACAACAAAATTAGCCTACGGGCTAATAAACAAATTTAAGCAATTCATTTTGAACCGCCTACACACACAAACCACACTCATTCACGTGAATGCACAACCCCAGTCTCAAAATGTTCAAAATTTCTAGCCTTTCGGCCCACTCCTCAGGGAACCGAAACTCACGGCCTTTTCGGCCCAAAACACTCCAACCATCAACAAGGATCTTAAATGAGGATTAAATCAAGTAGAAGAAGAACCCTACCTCTCGGAGTTGTCGAACACTCCATAAAACCGGTATCCACGCATAGCTCTTGTCATGGGGAGCAACTTTGTCTCTTGGTCACGGATTCGACTGGCCTGATCAGAAAATCTGTGAGAGAAGGTGGTTTCCTCTCTAAAAATCCCTCCTTTCTCTATTTTCCCTTTCTTTTCCCCACTCCAACGTGTTGGGTCAAGTTGGTCAAGTGAGAGTACTTTTGCCACATGTCACCTCATGATTGACCATTTGATTACATCCCATCCCTTATGCATAATAAGGATTTATCCACCAGGAGACGCCACATGCCCACGGCCCACTCGCCTCCCGATTTGACTAATTCTGCACCTGACACGTGGCACACTGTGAGTTACTCACCTCATGCCGCGGTCCCGCACCTCTCGCGGTTCAAAAAACGGAAATTCGACCGTCTCGTAATCTGATGAAATCCAACGTGGTAATAGATTCGTGATACGATGCCAACGGTGAAGTCCGTTTCGTCATCCAAGATCTAGAAAAATTCTGGATTTTGACCGAAATTACCATTTTATCCTTTTTCAGAAAATTAGAATTTTCCCGGGTCTTACACTAAGGACAAGCTTTAGAACAAATATTTAATATAGCATCTCATGATCCACAATTATGGAATAGTGTAATAGACGTATGGAAGTATCCAGTAGTAGCAGAAGTTTGGAAAAATATACCCCAAGAAACAGATCCTGAAACCATGTATAAATATTTAGAAACCTTTTTAGGAGAAAGTATTAGGGCATTATGGGAATCTTACGAGACAAATTTTAAAGAAAATTTGTGACGCCCCAAAACCAGGGGTGTCCATTGACTACCCACAACCTACTTTAGGGACTCCATACGCCTCGCCTTACGACACATACCTATATAAAAAATGGCCATCAAACCCATATACCAATGCTCATAAAAACATACTCCATCTATATTCCAATAGTTCAAGAGTTATACATTTTAATACAAATACATATTAAAATTTACAATTCTAATACATATTATCCCAAAACACTCAAAGTACAAACGGCTTCCTTCAAAATCACCCTAAACGAGCCGCCTTCTCTAACGCCTCAGACCAAAAAATATTCCCATTGTGGTGAGCCATCGCCCAAGAGTAGAATCACCCTAAATGGGTTACTCCCCACATGTGCAATGATTCAATGTGAACACACACCCTGCAACACAGATCCTACTAATGTCTACATGCCCATTCCCATGTCTCGGTCCTCACTACTCCTCACACTCGCCTCAAGCCATGTATGAGAAAACACCATTTTCAAAACAAAACTTGTTGTTCTTGAAATACACTACCGAAAGCTCCAGAAAATATGGATTACCCTCCGAGGCTTAATGTGTTGAGAACTTTTGAAATACCATGGTCCTCATATGAAATGATCTCTTGACCGCCTCCCAACCCCATTCTCCTAAATCATCCCGTGAAATTCCTCTACAACCATGTTCGCTTTTCTAAAATTCATGTCATGCACTCACCCCAATTTCTAGGTTACCCGCATATGAAATGCATTATGCCATTTCAACCATTTTTTATACCAATATATCAAATATGCATATATGTTTCAAATTTGGGGAATCACACCACATGTAATTCCACAATATCAACCATCACCCAAATTAAATTTCACTCTGAAGAAATCACAATCCTACATTCCAATGGTTTACACACACTATAACCTCATATAATGCGACATCATGTTAACACCTCAAGCTATGCATTAACCTATCTATTTCCCACTAACTCGGCTTTTGCCCATTTCAACCAATCTCATACACAACTGGCCACATGGACGTTTGTCCAATTCACACAAACCTGACTATTTTTAATGTGATCCCAAAATAGAGCAGTGGGTATCACAGTGGCGTGCCCCACTCATCAAACATTTGTTCCACTCTTTGAACCACTCATGTAACATTTCCGGCCTCATACACACCAACACACAATTTTTGCATAACCAGAAACAAACACAATAAAATACCTTACACAGCCATGGATCATTCCAAATGGGTTCCAAAAATTCCAACAATTCGGTCCCAAGTTTTGGGATCGATCAAACGGCCCCTCACGGCCTCAATCATACTCAACCATTAACAAAACACTTAAACAAAGTGTAACTCAAGTAGGATAAAACCCCTACCTCATGGAGTTTGTTTAAAACTCCTCAAACTCGGTGCCCACGTGAATTCTCTACCACAGAGCAACTTTTTCTTGGCCGGGCACCTAACTATCTGACGGGCCGTGATCTGCAGAGGTTTACCTTCTCTCTAAAAACCCTCAAATCTGTACCTACTGCATCCCCTTTTTCATCCTTCACGTTTTTGGTCTCTTTTTGAAGGAAGAAGATGACTACTATTGGCTATCTTGTCTTCTTCCTCATTAAGAATTTAAATAATGCCATCCATGTCCCATCTCTTGGATTTTTGACACTTGGCACTATCTCGGCCGTCCATTTCCATCATCTCTTTACTCATGCAACATGTGTCACATGAGTACATGTTATAGGTGGCTTTTGTCACATCACACACGTTTTACAAGACTGACACTCCGATGCCTAAAACGTGGCAAATTCTAACCGTCTCGAATTAATGTGGTAGCTAGGATTTCACAAGACGATTCCACAAGTCCGCTTTGGCCATCCGAGATCTAGAAAATTTTGGATTTTTACCGAAATTACTTATTTTACTCCTTTTGAAAATGGATTTTCTGGGGTTTTAAGCAAAATTACAAATGTTATTTCTAAATTAGAGCTAATCCCTATAATTTCAGAAACCAAATTAGTAGTCTAATTACAGGAGAAGATCCCAACTCATATCTTTACCATTCAACAAGAAGCATTATTACATTTAGAACAAATGCAGATAAAAGATTGGAAATATATAAAAGAATTCTATCAATCATACTACCATTTTTGTGCTATTTCAAGAAATGGATTCAACCAAGAGTTAGGAGAAAAAATGTTTAGAAAACTTCCAAGAACCTTAGGAAGAGAAATTGAAACCTCATGAAGGGAATTAAAAGGAGTCCAACAAGATGAGATGATAGAAAACTAGGAACCTTGGAGTATAGGACAAAAGATAAACCATATAATGAAAATATTAAAAAGAAAATTTAGCGAAATACAAACCCAAAGACAACTTAAGAAAAGTCAGTATAGATTCTATAAAAATATATTCACACCACAAACGTATGGAATGGAAGAAAATAAAAAAGAAAAGAAATATAAACCAAATAAAAAAATACAATAAAAGATAATTCTTAAAAATATCTACTAGAAGAAAACCTTATTTAGATCCTAGCAGACATGTTAGAAAATACAATCCAAAAAGAATATATAGAAACAAACTTAAGTGTTATGCATGTGGAGAACCAGACCATTTAAGTACAAATTGTCCTAGAAAGAAAAACCTATATAATACTAGAAGTATGCTTTTAGAATGTACAAATGAAGAATTAGTGAAAATAGATGAAGAAATATCCGGATAATCGAACATATAGTATAGTAAGCATCACGTATGAAAACAAAACTGTATTACAGAAAACGAAGATCTATTTAAAATGTGTAAGCCCCAAAACTCAACCCATGGATCACCATTGTCCCTGAATACAAGTGGATGCCTGCCACTCTAACGCTCACTTCGAAATCCGGGAAGAGTCTCCTTGTACGGAGCTCCACCCAATTACAAAACCTGCATTTACCTGTCCCAAACAGTCCAATATATGCATTATACATCCGATATATGACCACTTGGCCCATAAACAATACTCATCACAAAGATATCCAAACTATATCCAATAGTTTTAAGAGTTAATAAACTACTCTTACACAACATATATAAAATGAAAAACATTCTAATACATGTACACAATATGACACCAAAGCCACATCTCGACTTTCTTCTAAAACGGTCTCACGAACCGGCCTCCTCACGCCCTCGCACTGTGAAAAGAGGGGTCCCACACCCGGTGAGCTTAGCCTGCAGAGAATCGCCCAAGTGGGCTACTCACCACCTAAGTGCAAGGCAATGTTCCAAAGTAAACACACATTCAAGCAAATGCAAGATCCATTTTGAATGTCTACATGACCAACTCGCATCCCGAGTCCACTCGACTCTCACCCAGCCTGTATGAGAATTTATTATTTTGTTTGTGGGCTACCCTCCGATGTTATAAATTGTGGACCATCTCCGATGTTATATTTAGTGGACTACCCTCCGAGATATATCAATTGGGCCGCTCCGACGATTGATATATTTAAGTTGTCAGGACTACTCCTCCGATGAATATATCAACCGGGTCAGCCCGACGGTTGATATATTATTTGTTTGTGGACTACCCTCCTATAGAATATCAATCGGGTCATCCGACGATTGATATTTTGGCTCAGGACTACCCTCCTAACCATTTCCTCTGGGGACTAACTCATGCACTAACTCCTATAGTCCTAGGATGTTCTAGTGCATATGGAATGCATGTGTCAATTCCACTACGCTTAATTCACATAAAATATGAAACATGCATATATTTACAAAACAACCAATTCACACAATCATGTCATAAATTAATTAATTCACACATCAAATTAGCTCACTGGGCTAATGATCATACACGTGCAATTTAATTTAAATCATTCGACCAACACGTATTCAAAAAATTTTGATCACCTACCCCCCCCCCCCTCCCGGAATAGTGAAACCCTTATTTACTATTTCTAAAATCACAGGAAAACACCTGCTCACTTTTAGGTGAACCCTGGGCAATCCACGACTATTTCGGCCCAAGTATACCAAGCAAATATTTAATGTACAAGCAACAATTAATTCACACCTAAACAGCTCTTTAATATCTGGCGGAGCAAGCCACGGCTGCTCCATTTTCTCTTCAAAAATTCTATCAATTCGGTCCTGCCTCAGGATCGATCAAAACGGCCCTTCACTCGCCTGCATTCAACCTAAACATTAGTAAAACATTTAAATGGGAGTAAAACTCAAGTAGGGAGAAAATCCTACCTCAAGGAGTTTGAAGAAACTCCCGATCCCGGAGTCCACGCGTAGCCTGCTCCGCGTAGAACGTTTCTCCTTCTTGTCCCGAAGCCTGCCGACGGTCGGATCTCCCGATTTTCTAGAGAGAAGCACACTCTCTCTCTAAAAAGCTCTCAAACCCAAAGCTACTGGTTCTCCAAATTTGCTTCCCACGTTTTTCTCTCCTTTGGTTTAATGAAGAAGGTCACTATTCTTTATTTCTCGCCCCTTCAGCTACTTAAAATCAAATTTATAATACCCATTATGTCCCTCTTTCCTCGATTTGATATTCTAATTATCTCGGCCGGCCCATCATTTCACTATACCACTTATGGCACATGAGTACATGTTATATGTGACTGTCGTGATCAATCGATTTACTTCAGACCCGAAACGCGATGCTCGAAAATGGTGTGATCTAACTGTCTCAAAATTCACGTAAATTTTACGTATAGCTAGATTTCGCGATACGATTCCAACGGGTATAACCCATTTCTTCATCCGAGATCTAGAGAATAAATTATTGATTTTAATCGAAATTACAATTTTGTAAATCGAATTACGATTTTGCCCTTATTTCGGGAATTGGAATTTCTGCCCACATTCTCCCCTCCTTAAAAGGAATTTCATCCCAAATTCAGGACTATCGATAATCACTTCACATGACAGCAACGCGCACTCCATCATGCATGTAAACTAGTCATTTAAACCTTAAACGACTAAACCACGACCTTCATCCCTACTAAACAGAAGGGATAGGTAGCCCGCCGTGTCCTCGCGCTCCCACGTTGACTCCTCCACTCCACAGTGCATGCCTAGCACTCTCACTAGCCTCACGGTCTTGCGTCGCAAAACCTGATCACGGCTACAAACAGTGCACCCTGGTCCCTCCTCAGAGGTCCCATCAGTGTCAATCTCAATACGTCACCGTCCACCACATGGGCTGGATGCGGAATATATTTCAGACATGGAGGCGTGAAATACCTCGTGGACACACCGCCATCTTTGAGGCGATAGCATGCTTAGGTATCTTTACGGTGCCTATCCTCTCGAGTATCGAAAGGTCCAATGAATCTCGGCGATAGCTTCTCATGCTTGCCGAACCTGACCACTCCTCTCTTAGGCATCACCCTCAAGAAAACGTGATCACCAACCTCGAACTCTAGGGGTCGACGTCGTACATCCACATAGCTCTTAGGCTGCGGCTAGTGAAGGCACAGCTAATAAATATCAACTCACCTTCTCATAGGTGTCTCTAATCGAATCGGGACCCGATGATGGAGCTCTCTTCCACCTCGGTCAACATATGATGATACACATGGCCTCCCGCCACAATGCCTCATAGTGCCATTCGTACACTCGCACGATAGCTGTTGTTGTAGGCGAATTCCTAAGAGACGATTAATCCTCTACCCTTTTGACCCGGGGCTGCGTGCTCGTAGCATGTCCTCCCCAACACACATATATAATCCATACACCGCGTAACCTACACACGCTGGGTGTGTAGCGTAACCTCTCAAGGTCACAATCAGCGACAATCAATGGGCGTCAACTCAATCCATGCCATGCATGACCTCAGACTACCGAGCCCTTGTCATTTCGGCAACTTTGTGCAATTTCGAAGGGTTATCGAATCTCGAGTCCTCCAGGCTCACATCCACTTAACTCCCCAAGTGCAGTGTGATAACCATGTCCTGTGTTTTAAATGCTCCTGACCACATAACTTCTCGACTTACACTTCGAGCCTCTTACATTTCCTGATTCAACCATGAGTCTTCATTGGACGTAGTCAAGACAGCTTCGACGCACTCATAGCAGGTGGTGAACAACCATACCTTGTACCGCTCCGGGTCCACCATGAAGCGGAGATCTCGGAGATCTCACCAAAACCGTAATCCCGACCTATCAGGTCAACTCTCACCCTACATCCTTGGGAAGAACATCTATATCTGGCTTCTCTAAGGGGCCTTAACCTCAGCGAAATCAATGCTAGTGTTGAGTATGACAACCGGCTGGGTCTTAATTGCCAGCGACCTTAGTTGGTTTGTGACTCATCCAATGTCGGCACGACCGATCAACAGCGATAGATTACACCACCAGGGTCCACCACGCATCATTAACGCCTTCGACACGTCCTTGACTTGAAGCCCTCTGTGGCCCCTCTTGCCTATCGTGTTGGGAGTGCTTGTATATTCCGGCGAAACTGGTTCCTCGACCCGTGCACTAGGGTGTGGAGGAATGAGCTGTATACTCCATTACTCTGTTTGCTTGGGATGCATTTGTGCGACCACAGGATCCTGATATAGAGGCGATCGAGTCTCACATGCCCGATCCACGGCCTGGTCCGCGAAACTAATTGTGAAGCGAAGTCTTCTCTTCCTGGCCCAGAGAGGAAGCTGATCCTCCCTCTTGTTACCACTTGCAGTATCTGAGTGTTCAGTATCCTCGATTTCCTCTACATGGTCGGGCGGAGTCCCGACCAGGGTCCATGTCCGTGGGGTGAAGTCTACGATCACGTCTGCGATCTGGACAACCCCGATCCATTCTCGTGTCTCTCATTACTACCCATCCCGTCCAGACTACATTATCTCGAGATTGACATTCGGTCTCTCGAGCTCATCTGCACTTTCGACCTGCAGGTCGTGACGCCTCACGATGTTGACACCGTGTCCCACGGATCTCCCCTCGATAAGCTAAAACTTCGCGCTACCCAGACTTAGCGTACAAGCGATGGTCTCTTAGCGGTACGTAAAACAATCCTCAGTGATACTGTGCACTCCTTGGCGTCTAAATGTCGTGGGATATACGTCTCCCAACCCTCGGTGATGGTAACCCGGTCTGAAGGTCCATCTTAACAGACTCTCCTCCTCTCGGCGATCAAATAAATCATCAATCCTCGGTAATGGGTACGATTACGGATCATAACCACATTTAGCGTACGTAGCGATGCGCGATTAAGAGATCTTGCCTCTTCTTCGCAACTAGAGCAGGCGCCCCATGGTGAAGTGCTCGGTGCAATAAATACTGTCGATAGCTCCTGTATTGGACTACGAGTTCTACCTTTCAATAGGTGCCATCTGTGTGGAGTCATAGAGATGGTTGAAGTACCGGTGTAACTTGATCACGAAGCTGACCCTTTGTGTGGAGCGGTCGGGTGGCTCATGCGGAAGAACATCCACATGCAGCACCTTTTCGAGGGTAGCTGAGTCGGTCTCTCATCGTCCTCTAGGGTAAGGCTCTTCTTGACAGCTAAAGCGTCCCGACAGCTTGGACTCATTATCTTGTACGGGGCAAAATGTCATCTTTGCCCCCCTGAAATACAATACAAAGTGCAGTCCCTACGTATAGGCGGTAACCCTCTACTCTCCTGATCGATAACGATCCAGTATTTATCTGGCCCGATTGTACTAGGATGACCTTCGAACTTTGACATGTCCATAATCTTGAGTCCATTGTGAGTAGAGTCCCAGAGATCTCTAACTCATGACATGACATAATGTTATTATTCGCCCCTAATCCACCAGGGAGATTCACGCATCCACTGACTCCTCTAAGGTCTCTGAGGGTCTTGCCCATTCCCATATTTGGGCCTCATTCTCACAGGCTAGGCGCATTAGTCAATGCTGATCGCGTCGGAGGTAATCTCCATGTCTCTAACACTTTCTGATGGGCATGACAATGGTCGGTAAATTGAGGATCCTCCCCTGTGAATGTCGGAGGATGATGCGTACTAAACCTAAAGAGTTACTAGGGTCTCACGACTTCCTCACGCTATGCTGCTTTGTGCGATATGACCACTACAACACCTCGGCCTCTGAGCCCATTTGTTCAAATCTTAGGCGGTGGTCCAATTCTCGGTGGTGCGGCCAGGTGCCGTGGGCGTCCTCTATGTCCTCGTCCTCTACGCAGCCATTTTACGATTAATCCTTGGCAATAAAGTCATTTTGCTTTCATTTCGGTCTAACTAGTAATGCGAATCTTTGATTACTAATAGACTTGACAACCATGAACTGATCCGTTCATTTCCTAAGTGGTGCCAAATTTCCAACCACTCAATTCATTTATTCCAATAAGGTTCTAGGCTCTTATTCATTTCATGATCCAAATCCCTAAAGTCATAACCCATAACCTTAGTATTTACCTATTCTATCACGCATTTACACCATGCATATATTTTCCTACATAACTACCGCGCAATCCCGATTTCAAATGGTAGTTGAATCTATCTGATATCTCTAAGGCATAACCCACGGCCAGAGACAGTCTGTACACATAACTCGGTGTATACGTATTAATCAATTTCGCGTTTAAAATATTGTTTTGTGAGAATTTTATTTTAAAAAAAAATTTTATTTTGAAATTTTATTTTCATAAAATTTTATCAAAATTTATTTGATTTTGTTGATTTTAATTAAATTTAAAATATTAAATTTTTTTGGAAAAATTTTGTAATGAGCAGTGTTCCATTTAGTGGCGAGGAAACGCGTCGCGCGCGTCCGGCGGGTTTCAAAGCGTCGAAGCGGGCGGGTGCGTGCACCAGCGGCTGGCGGCCAGCTCAGCGGCCGCCGAATACGCCCGAGCGGCGTGCCGCGCGTGCCGCCAGCTGCGCCATGCTGCCGCGCGCTTTACCGCCCCGGGTACTGCGCGCCCCAGCGCCATAATGCCTACGCGAAGCCGCACGCGCGCTGCCTGCCGCTTCCGCGCCCGTACTTGCGCTCTGGCGCGCCCGGCTACCCGCGCGCCCGGCGTCGCCGTAACGCCTAACCGGCGGCAAATCGCCGTGGCCGTGCGCGCCGAGCATAAACCTCGGCACCTCGCCTTCTGATGCCAGCCGCCCAGCCACTGGTATTGCGGAACCCTTTGGGGTGTCTGCCCGTCACAATCCGACCACGCAACACACCTAAGTCACCCAACCGCAGAGTGTGTCACGACACATAGGCGCCTTGAGTTCTAATTTTTTTGCACAAAAATTTTATATCCTTCTTTTTTTTTTTCCAGAAATTGGAAAAATAAAAATCATTAAAATCATTTTTTTTTCATTTTCCATAATCATCAAATAAATTCTAAAATTATTTTCTTCATTTCCCAAATTCACACCATATAAAATAGTACTTTTCCTCACTTAAATAATTTGTAAGACTATTTTCAATAGTTTTCTTTGAAAAAATTTTCTCACCTAATAATTTATAAAATTTATTTCCTTCCATTCTTCAATTTACTACTTGTAAATCATGAAAATTATTTTCTTCAATTCTCATCAAATAAATTTAGTAAAATTTATTTTTTTCTTATTCAATTTCTTCTCATTTTCCAACAATCCGAATAAATTTAGTAAAATTTATTTTGTTAATTTTCTTGAGTTTTACAACGTAAAACCTAAAAAATTAAATTTCTTCACCTCAGTAATTTTTTATGAATTTGTTATGTTTTATTTCCTTGAAGTTCGAGTTTACCTTGTAAACACACCAAAATATTTTCTAAAATGTTTCCTTAACTCATCATGTGCTAATCACCAAACATCTGACATTATAACACATTACAAATCATGTTATACAAAATCACCAAATGATTCACAAAATCACACAAACTACATCGACACACGTGCGTAAAGTCTAGTTTTGTCAGTGATTTTACTCGTCAATCATACTTTAAACTCAACATCTCAAACCACCTAGTGGTGATGTTCTATCCATGGCTGGCCCGATTTTCTATCTATAGGTTTCCATATGCCTGCTCCTCATCGACCACCCATGTGGTGATGGGTTAAACCCGAGCTCCCTAGGTATTCGTATACTAAGCTCACGATACCAAACATTGGCTTTAAAGCAGGGTCAGTTGACTGCAGATCAACATGAATACAAGTGGATGGGGACACGTGCCCGAGAAAATCGAATGAGAGTCTCCTTTGTGTGAGGGCTCTGATTACAAAACCTGCGTTTACAATCCCAAACACAGTCGATATATGCAAATATACATCCAATATGACCACTTAGGCCCATAAACAATACTCATCTTGTATATCAAACTATATCCAATAGTTTTAGAGTTAAATAAACTACTCTTACACAACATATATTAAATGAAAAACATTCTAATACATGTACACAATATGACACCAAAGCCACATCCCGGCTTTCTTCTAAAACGACTGAAATGCGAACCATCTCGCCATGAAGCTCCTGTGCACGTAGGGGGTCCCACGACGGGGTGAGCTAAAGCTGATGGGAGAATGCATACTAAGTGGAGCTACTCACCACCTAAGTGCGGTGCAATGTTCCAAAGTAAACACACATTCAAGCAAATACATGATCTGGCAGATATGCCGCGACATGACTCGGATCAGGGTCCTCAAACCATTTCTCTCACACTGCGCTAAGCCTTGTATGAAATTTATTATTTGTTTGTGGGCTGCCCTCGGGTGTTATAAATTGTGGACTATCTCGGGTATTTTTCTTTAGTGGACTACCCTCAGAGATATATCAATTGGGCCGCTCCGACCCGATTGATATATTTAAGTTATTTGTGGGTTGCCCTCAGATGAATATATATCAATTTGAAGTAGCTCAGGCCGGTTGATATATTATTTGTGGATTACCTCTAGATGAATATCGAATTGGTAGCTAGACGATTGATATTTTTGGTTTGTGGACTACCATCTAGATGAATTAATATTTTAGACTACCCTCAGACATTTCCTCTGAGACTCATCTCAGCCACTAGCTCCTATAGTCCTAGAGATGTTTCACAAGTGCATATGGAATACATGTGTGCCAATTCCACTATAGTCCCAATTCACATGTAAATATATAAACATGCATATATTTACAAAACAACCAATTACACAATCATGTCATGTAATTAATTAATTCACACATTAAAATTAGCTCCTTGGGCTAATGGTCTTCATGATAATTTAATTTAAATCCTTTCGACCAACAAATATTTTCACAAAAATATATATTTTAGAACACTATTCCAAGAATAGTGAAACCCTTGTTTACTATTCCAGAAAAATCACAAAACATCAATTCACTTAGTGAACCCGCAATCCTGACCATTCGGCCCATTAAATACCAAGCAAACATTTAATGCAGATTAGCACCCGATCACCCCAGACATTTAACATCGGGTGGGCAGTCCGCGTTTTCATTCCCTCTTTCAAAAATTTCTCAATTTGGTCCCAAGTTTGGGGCCAGATCAACAACCCCTCACGACCGTTCAGCAAAAACATTAGTAAAACATTTAAATAGAGTAAAAACTCCGTAGGAAAATCCTTCGAGGAGTTTGGAAAACTCCGTCCGGAAGTCACGTAGCTGCTCACGCGTAAGTCTCTCCTTCTTGTCCCCAAGCTTCTGACGGTCGGATCTCCCAGATTTTCTAGAAAACACACTCTCTCTAAAAACTCTGAGCCAAAATCTGCCCAGTTACTCTGAATTTATGCGTTTTTCTCTCCTTTGGTTTTAATGAAGGTCACTATTCCTTATTTAATATCTATTATTAAATCAAATTCTATAATACCCATTATGTCCCTTTTTTTCTCTAGTTTGATATTCGGCTCTCTCGGCCGTCCATTTTCATCATTTCTCTATATACCACTTATGGCACATGAGTACATGTTATATGTGACTTCGTCGCGTGAAAATCTATTTATAGCGGCGGCGATGCCTCGAAGCGATCTTGAGCTCAGTTGTCTCGGAAAAATTCTGATTTTGTTTAGCTGAATTTCGCGATGCGATTCCAGCGGTACAATCAGTTTCTTCATCAATATCTGAGAATAAATTACGGATTTTTAACCGAAATTACAATTTTGTAATCGAAATTCACGATTTGCATATTCACGAAATTGGATTTCTGGGTCTTACAAAAGCAGTTTAGTTGAGTCGAATTTCAAATACAGAATTTATGGATATAACATGTGAACATAAATGGAAAAAGAATATAGGACTTGATAGTATTAGATGTTTTAAATGTAAATGGTTTCTAGATAGATTACATAGAGCAAAATGTCAGAAGTGTTACCTAGAAGGATGTATAATATGTATAGAAGAATACTTTGACACTAACTTATGTCTTGCGAAAGAATAGATATCAAGTGATAATCAAGAAATTATAAATACTCTTTCCATAGATGAAAAGATAAAAAGAATAGAACAAGAAATAATTCTAATAAAAGAAGGATATAATGATTTAGTCACAAAATTTGAAAAATATATAGGAAAGAAAAAATTAGGAGAAATTCCAGAAGAATTTATGGATGAAGAAAACTCTAATGTAATAATTCACCCTATAGAAATATGTAATAAATTAGAACTAAGCACCCACAAAATAGAATGTACAATTAGGATAGAATTTTTAATAGAAACATATGCACTATAGATGCAGGTTGTACTCATGTAATTATAGATGAGAAAATAATACCAAAAGATTTATAACCTTAGCGAGAAAAACCTGATATACAATAGTAAGCGAAGCTAATGGTATACCAACCCGTCTAGTACTACATCAAATATCGCTATGACAAGCATTACTCTAGTCCAGAATACTCCTTACCATTAAAAGAAACTTGGATAAAACCTTTAAATCTTAGACATCAAGTTATATTAGAACTATCATTTCTATTAAAAGACAATGGACAAATAACTTTTAATAAAAAAAATTTTTACCCTATCAAGACATTGCATGATAAGTCATTACAAAAAAGAAATTAGGAATTATAAGTCCGGAAAATTAGATAAACAAATAAGATATTCGGAAACCAGTATTTGCAGAAAAGATTGTGAGTCACGAAAAAGAGACAATTGTGGCCTCATAAACATAATACAAGAAGATTTTGAAGAAGAAGAATATGAAGATATATATTTAGCAGAATTAGTCCATATTAATAATAGTATAAAATTACTTTATGATAAATATAAAGAAGAACAAATACAAAAGCCTAATTGATGAAGCTAGAAAAACTAGAAAATAATAAGGAAAATGTTTTAAATATTAGGAAAAAGATAAAGTTGAATGTATGTAAAATAAAGGCCATATTATAAAATAAAGCACTTGAATAGAGCAAGCTGAAAAAAAGTAGAGAGGATTATAAGACACATATTAATATTTACTAAAACTATGGAGGTATAATACGTCGATCGAGATTCACCTCATAGATCCGGCTTTCTTGGCTAGAAATAAACATAACTTGAACAAAAAGGGGAAAAGTAGGATGGTAATTAACTACGAAAGGTTAAAAGCGATATACAGTGATGGATATGATATATAGCGAAATATGTTATTAGGAAAAATAAAATCTTTGTACTATCTTTATGGAAATTTGATTGTAAATCAGGATTTTGGCAAGTTAAGATGCACCCGGATAGTATACAGCAGACAACCTTTTCGCATCTAGATGGGCATTGGATGGCTTGTAATGCCATTGGTTTAAAAATGCACCCTCACTATTTCAAAGAAGATGGATAATGTTTTTAGAGATCATGACTCTATTCGTGCGATTTACATGACGATATATACTAGTTTTATAGCAAAATAAGAAACAACATATAGGACATCTCAAATAGTATTAAAGTTTGAAGAAACATGGTATTATAATTAGCAAAAGTAAAATGAATTATTTCCAACGGACCATAGAATTTTAGGGGTAATAATAGGAGACGGCAAATCTTATTACAACCACATATTTTATAAATTTCTTTTCAGGATAAAAATAGAAGAAACAAAATTCTGAGATTTCTAGGATTATTAAACTATGCCAGACCCTTTATAAAAAATTTAAGTAGGATTGCAGGCCCTTTGTTTAGCAAAGTAGGAAGTAAAGGACATAAATATTTTAATCAAGAAGATATTAAGTTAGTAAAATCTCTTAAACAAATAGTTACAAAATTACCACCATTAGACCTACCATTAATAAATGATTATTTAATAATTGAAACAAATGGATGTAGCCTAGGATGGGGGCAGTATTATTAGCAAAACCCCATAAGTATTCAACCAAAAATATAGAAAAAATTTGTAGGTATAGTAATGGAAATACAAAGAAAAGGTAATATAAAGTAGCATAGATCTTAGTATTGGCTATAACATATGCTTTAGATAGCTTTAGAATATTAATAATTTCCTAAAGAAATTACTATGAGCAATTGTGAGCAATAGTAAAAGTTTATAAATTAAAAAAAATGAGAAAAAAGATCTTCACAAAGGTGATGGTTAAATTTTACGCAAAGAATAATTAATAAAGAGTAAAATAGAAATTAGACGCATATTAAAGGAAAAGATAATAGTCTATGGAATTCATTAGTAGACTAATAAATTAATTTTATATCACGGATGACAGGGCGGATAACTAGGATCAGCCACATTATTCGAGTAAAAAAGACCGAAAGAGTATTAACCTTTGAAAGAATTCTCTTAAAGGTACCCAGTAATATAACCTTTAATTTATTACCTCATAGGACCTTCAGTGAAGACGAAATGCATTATAGTTGATAACCTTTGGGTTAGTTTCAGTCAGTTTTGTAACAGTATGGAAATTTAGATAGAAAATATTTATTAACACATGAATTGTTTTATCAAAATATTTTCATAAGAAATAATAATAGTAATAATTTGAGTTTCTATGTTATTTACAAGGTCATAAAAAAGCAGTATTTTTTAAAACATGGAAGAATCCTTCTTTATATCAAACAATCCTAGACCATTTTTTCAAAGTTTATAATCCTTGGGCTTTGGTCAATGTAAAACAAACTTAGGAAGTAATTATTTTATTAGTCCATTGAAGCAAACAAAATTTAAACCATCTGGCCAACCACTATTTAAAACCAGATAGAACCATGTAAGCCTTGAGACAACCTTAGATTTAACACATGATTTTCCTCCCTTTTCCTCCACTTCAAATCAAGATCACTTACTTATAGAAGAACTATAAATTTTAAGGAAAAATATGATAGATACGAGCAAGATTATCTAATCATTAAAAAATTATATGAAGAAAAATAGAAAATGAAATAGACATAAAATTAGAAAATCTGACTTTAGAAAAGAAAAATTTTTAGATAGAACACACAAATAATTTTGAACATATTAATAAATTTTCAGTTTTAGAAAATCACCCTGATGACATTACGATAGAACCCAGTCACTTAGAACAATTTAGATATCTATTGGAGTCTAGTTCATTGGGCATAAATAATGAACCTAGTCTAGCTAAAACGGTAGTTGGTAAAGACACACCAAATCCGTTTATGGGTGAGGTTTTTCCAAAAAGCACATTAGTCCCAGCTTAACACGATAGGTAAATGAATTCTAAAAAAAGATATATATAAAGAATGAAACCCGAAGATCCCCTTGAGATCTATTAAGGACCAAGTAGAAAGATAAGAATGTATGATACGGTTCTTGGTTTAATAAAAAAGATGTAAGTACTGGAAAAATGTGAGTGGAGGTAACCTTAGAAGAAGCAAAGTGGAAGATGTGAGTGGAAGAATGGAAGATGTAGAAGAAACAAGATAAAATTGGAAGATAAAGATGCAAAAGTTTTGATAAGACAAGATTTGACTTAAAGAAAGAAGATGACGAAGCATGAAGATAAGCAGTTCTCAAGCAGATTTGACAAGCGAGAAAGAGGTAGAAACCGGTTGTGAAAACATTTAACAAATTGTTATTTTCTTTTAGATCGTGCCGATCAGATTCCTTACTTGGGGACAAATCACGACCGTCCATGTCATAATCTTATGAGAGAAAACCATCTTTCTCGAAATCCCCTCTTGTCCCGATATCTGCAGCCAAAGGAAAAGTTCGAAATTTTGATTAGACGATGGGGCTTGATAGGCACGAGAATCAGATTCTTTAAACCTAACCTTATCCTTCAACCTTATCATTTCACCTCTTGTTTTCTTTATAAATAGAGGACTTCTCTATGTATTAGAGATATAGCTCTCACGAGTCCTCTTAATCTTGAGCCCTCTCTCTCTCCTCAACTCTCCTTGTGATATATCCCAAAGCTTTCAGCATAAGCTTTCATAAAAGCTTTCAGCTCAAGCTTTATTCCACTTGTATAAAGGTGTGTTTCTTTTCAATGAAATATGTTTAATATTTCTATCTACTGTCATTTATTTATATGTTTAAATCTTAATTTGTTTTAAACCAGGACATCCCAAAGGGGCTCTCCGAAATCTTATGGCCCAAAAATATTTTTAATTTATATTTTAATCAAGGTGTATAGGTTGAAACCAATAATCTCGAGAGTAGGTGTAACCAAGCCGAGTCGAGCCAAGTATTGAAGTGTGCCCTGGACGGCCGATTTAAAGGAATAGGCTCTACTATTCACGAGCCTCGTTACGAGCCGGTGAGCCGAGGCTCGAGGTGCTCTGGCTCGACTTGTTAACTACGAGCCTCGTCTACGATTCTGTTCACGAGCCTGCTTCCATGAGCCCTGCCTAAGGAGCTTCGGGTTCACGAGCCTGCCTCATACCTGCTCACGAGTCCGTTAACAGCTTGTTCACAGAAGCCAAGCACGAGGCCGCCACCCGGCCTGGTCTCACAGCCTCTTTACGAGCCAACGAGCTGAGTCTGAGGGTGTTTGGGCTCCTGCATTGCTTAACTTACGAGCCTCAAAATGATGTTCGAATTATGAAAATGTTCATCTAAAATGTTCTACATACAACCAAATTAAAAGATAAAGACAATAAAGTTCAAAATTAACTTGGATTGGAAGTTCGAGTTAAAATATTCATCATGTTTATTTGTAGGAAATTCTTGTTGTGCAATGTACAAGCCTTCCATGCTCCATGAAAGTCCCTGCTCACAGCCAGTTCACGAGCCCGTCTTTACGAGGTCAGGTTAACGAACTCCGTCTCATGAGCCTATTCACAGTCCTGCTTTTACGAGCCGAATGAGCCGAGCCTCGAGGGTGCTGCCCGGCTCCTAGCCATTTAACTTTACGAGCCTCAAAATGATGTTCGAGCTCGGCTCGTTTAACTTAATAAACGAGTTCGAGCGAGCTTCTAACGAGCCAAACACCGAGCAGCTCGCGAGTACTCGGCCTAAGTATGCTCTATCTCTCGAGACCCTGTAACTGCTTAGCAACCTCCGTATAACAAAGCCAAGTACCAAATATTTTCTTTCTGATTAATGAAATCTCCTTATCCGTATGATCATGGTCATCAGATCTTTGATATTTTGCTGTAATATTGTTCATTTATCTGTAAAGTTCAGCTTTGTTTGTATTAATTCTAAGTGCATTAAGGGAATGCATGATTATACACACAGGATGTTTAATTTGTCAAAGAGTTTGTAATTGTTGTGAAAAAAGAAGCTATAAGATAGTAGGAAAATCTCGATAACTTATAAAATTTACCTGAAATTTAAAGCTTCATGAATCCTCAACTCAAACTCGATAAGAGGACCGAGAATTTCAATGAAGCCGAGGATTAAAGGCCGAGGCTTCAGAAATTTCAATAAATTTTATAAGTCTTACTCAGGATTTTCCCTACTTTCTTATGGTTTTTTTTTTTTTTTTTTTGGTTTTTTCACAATTTCAAAATCATTACTATAAGTCTAAATATTACTATGATAAGAAAAATCCAATGTGAATCATGATACCATTTCACATCATACTTTCACAAAGTCAATTTGTGTTTTCATATCACTACAAAAAGAAATCATAATATTCCACTAAGTATGAACATTTTCTTCGGTATTGATAAATTTAAGCCTTCATCATATTTCCATGTAAAATAGCTCAAATTTTATAAAGTAAGCACCCATTACCATGGGTCCACCATGCTTCCATAACCTTTTATCACTTAATCATTCACCGAATAGTATCCTGAAGACGGCAGCCAGACATCTCAAGTAATCCAACTCGTGACCTGCACAGCTAGACTCCATACCTTCACCATGGGGACACTTTCGATACTACCAAAGACAACCCAAATCTGCTTCCTACCTTTAAAGGAAGAGGCAATTAAATAATAATTTGTATAAATCTTAGGAAACCACATAATGTGGTTTACTTTATAAATATGTTTTTATTTATAACATAATATACAAAGGTTTAGAATAATATTCTTAGCCAATCATTACACAATAAAAGATATAATATTTGTTAAAGAAAATCCTATAATCTTATTTGAAAATCCTTTATGATATTTTACATGGGGAGCACACCTAAGCCTTAAATATCGGTAAATTTGTCTACCAAACTTCGCTTACAAATTGAAATGAAAACATCCTATATATAGAGTAAAGTCGAACATGAAACCCTGGACTTAAAAATCCTAATAATACATATTCTTACAACTCGTCCGGTTTTGAAAACTGTGGCTGAAATCTGGGCCGCCTAAACCATGGGCTGCTTTTTGAAAACCAAGGGCTAAAAGCCAACAATCTTTATTTCATTCACTTTCTATTTTAACATTTCACTTACATACTCCGCAAATCTTAGTGGGTCTCACTTTTTTGCTAGCCTTTTTCCACGAGTGAAGTGCCTATGGAGAGGGAATCTATTTCACCATTTCTATCATGCAACCTCTTTAATAAAATTTTTCTTGCCGAGTTTGGTGAACTTTATCGATGTAGACTGCAATATATCCCAATCAGTCCTGGCTATTAACTTATAAATGGATTCTTTAGAGCATTTTCCATATGTCCTTTCACAATAATCAGACCCAATCCTCTATGGTAGTGCACATTTTCTTCAGTAAATCTTTTGAAAATCTTCTGTTCAACTCATACTTTTTCATAACGCACTTTCCCTTCATTTCCTTTTAAAGTGCCAACTAGGATAATTTTGACTTTCACAAATCGGCTAAGACTCTATGACACGCCCCAAAATGGGGTGTCTCGCTGACAATCCTCAACTCATGGACATTCGTGATGTTTGCAACCCGACACCACTCATAAAATCGGAAAGGGTAGTCTCCTTTGTACTGGGAGCTCTACCCAAAATACAACTCGTCCCAATCACATGGCAAGTAACCCTCGTCCTAATATTTTACAAAGACCACATCTAGTCCATATACAATTAAATGAGTAAAATGGCCACTGGCCCCCGCAGATCAATACTCACTAAAATACATATCAACTATATTACCATAGTTCAAGAGTTAATACATTACTCTTTTCCAAAACATATATAAAAATTTAGAGTTCTCATACATGTTTTTACAAACGAATACCAAAGCTACAATCCGGCTTTCTAAAATGTGAATTTCTAAAGGAGCTGGTCCCCGATGTGTACTCGAAATAGTGATCTCTCTGACAAAGTAGCAATGCCTAGTAAAGGAAAATCTCCTACGCTGGTTACTCCCATCTAAGTGCACATGCAATTATCTAATATAAACACACACTCAAGCAAATACATGATCCTACTAATGTCTACATACCTAATCCCGTGTCTTGAGTCCTCACTCGACTTCACGCATGCCTAAGCCAATCGAGAAAAACAATTTTATTTTCTTCATGCCATGCACCTACACCTAATTTCTAGGGAAGGTCGTCGGTATATGAAATGCATTATGCCATTCTCAAACCACACATGCCACATGATATTTAATTAACATCAATAACATCAAAATTAGCTCACTTGAGCTAATTACAATTCATTTCCAATGGCTTACACACAATTATATTTTTATATAATTCCACATCATGTTAACATTTAATTACATGCATGTATTAACACAATTAATTCTATAATTCATATTATCTCGATTCTCAATCAATAACACCAAAATTAGCTCACATTGGCTAATTAACTCAAGTAATTCATTTCAATCACTCAACAACACAAAAATTCACACCAAAATCATGTGAATAGTGAAACCCCTGCTGGCAATCGCTCACGCCACACAATTAGATATTTTCTCCACTCGGTTCAAATGTTTCAGACCTAAATTACCGCCATGCTAAATCAAACCTCATAATATCCCTTAACCATTTACATGGCTCTAAACAAAAAGAACACAAATAGGAAAAGATCCTACCCTTGAGTTGTCTAACCCACCAAATCGTGTCCATGCATAAATTTCTCGCCATGTAGAATAACTTTACTACCGTTTAATCGACTCATCCGAACGTCAGAAATCTAGAGAGAGAAGTCACCCTTCTCTCTAAACCTGAAATCCAAAATTCCCAATCGGTTTATTTTTTGTGTTCCAAATGGAGAAGAAAACTATTCTCCTATTTCGTCTTATATAATTTATTTAACTTCTCATTAATTCCATCCGTCCCTAAGTTTTGATTTTTGACACACATGACTTAATCTAAGCCATTCATCCATCCTCTCACACCATGCAACATGTCACATGGGTACATGTGGTAGGTGACTTTTAATACATCACATGTCTCATAAGTCATTTTACAAAGACCCGACACCTGGCTCAAAAACGCTGGGGAATTCGATCATTCCCTAATCTCGATAAAATTCGACGTGTAGCTAGATTTGTGAGAGATTCCTGTTCAGAGTCCGCTTCATCATCCGAGATCTAGAAAAATTTCGATTTTTACCAAATGACCATTTTACTCCTTTTTTAAAATTAGAATTTTCTCTGCCTTTACATGCACCAAGAAATCAAGTGCTAAAGATCATTAATCTTATTTCATGAGATTATTCCTCCTAAAATTATATTTACACCATCTCTAATCCATCCCAATTTTTCAATTCCGAAAACTCCGGGGAGTAGACATGTATATGGTAACAATGCTACCAAAATCGTACCAATCACGAACTTCATGTGGATTTCGCTCTCAGAAGAAGTGACCTCGATAAATCCTGCATTTATCAATGATCATTTCTTTTTGCGCGGGTTAAACCTAATAGTTGTTCCATGGTTTTCCATGTAATTCATACTTTCCCCGCTTCCATAGAGACAGGAAGTTTTTCAAAAAATCATTTCATTCTTGGGGAATTGAGGTCTAAGAGAAATCTTTTCCAGATGCTTCTCGAAGGCCATCAGATGAAGCATCATCATCATGAAGACTGATATTTGAAAAATCAAGTTCATCATTTTCTTTAAAATAGGAGGTTAAAATCATTTCATGTGATGTATAATTTTTAACAAGTCTTTCAAAATCTATGACAAAGCTTTAAGTTTTTCGAGAGAAATCTCAGTTTCAACCAACTGATCAAGAGTATCGGTCAAAATCATAATTTGATAAAAAATCTTTGACATTTTAGAAAGTGTGACGCCCCATTCCTGGGGGTCCGTTGACAACCCGTCAACTCATGCGAATACTCGTGATGTCCGTCGACACCAATTATTTAAAATCTAGCGTAGCCCTTTGTACTGCGGAGCTCTACCTGCACAAAACTTTGTCCTAACAATTAACAATGACCACATAGTGGTCCACATGTGAGTAAAAAATAATGGGCACTCGGGCCCCTCGCATCAATATCACTCACAAAAATACATCAACTATATACAATAGTTCAAGAGTTAATAAATTACTCTTAATTCAACATATATTAAAATGTACAATTCTAATACATGTTATACAAAAGTCTCTACCAAAGCCACAACCCAACTTTCTTCTAAACGCAGCCTCTAGTGAGCGCCGTCCTCCCCAGACACTCCCGTGACTCGAAACAGTGATCCCTCGACAAAGAGTGCAAAGCTCCAAGAGCGATAATTTCCTATATGGGTTACTTCCCCACCTGCTCGCACACACTGCCATCGCAAACAATCACACCCCAAGTAATTACATGAACCTACTCCTCAATGTCATATGCCCAATCCCATGTCCCAAACAGTCCTCATCGACCCTCGCCACATGCCTAAGCCAAATGCGAGTAAATCACAGCTTGCAACGAAAGCTTCGTTTTGAAAACTTACTACCAAGATTCTAGAATATATCGACTACCTCCGAGGCGACACCGCCGATAACGCTCCGAAATGTCATGCATGGTCCCCATCCGGCGATCTGGTTGATCGACTCTCCAAGGCAATTAGTCGAGGAACTCTTCGAAATCTTTTCACAAACATTTTCCTATTTTCCTTTCTATGTCATGCACTCATCACTCCTAATATTATAGTGCGCCTCAAACAGATATTGGGACGATTATGCCAATCCCAACAACTCACGCTAATATATAAAACATGGTATATACTAACATAATAATCCACATAAATCATGTGTTATTCAAATCCACAATCAATAACACCAAAATTAAGCTCACGGGTTAATTAACAAACACAAGCAATTCATTTTGAATCACTCAACATCATAAAAATTAGCACCAAAGTATGTCACTATTCACGAACAAAGGAAACCCCAGGTCAGTAATCGCTCACATCTACAACAACGGGATTTTCTCCACTGGCTCAAATGTTTTCGAGACCTAAAACACAGCCAATCCAAGCCTTAGACATCCCCAACCATTTACATGAATGAATAAAGAATAACACACAAGTAGGGAAAAGATCCCTACCTCTTGAGTTGTCTTAGAACTCCACCAACCTGTCCACATAGCCCTGGCCAGTAGATCGATTCTTCCTTCCTTGCTCGGGCTCAAGAACCGACTATCCGAATCCATTTTAAATCTAGAGAGAAGGAGCTATCTCTCTCTCTAAAACTCAAAAACCTCACTTTCTGCACCTTTTCCATCCCCTTCTGCATGTTTCCTCTTTTTGTTTTGAGAAGACAACTATTCATTTGTCTTATTCTTATTAAACATTTCCATAATTCTATCCATGTCCCTTTTGTCTTGATTTTTGACACTTGGTACAATCTCAGCCATTCATCTCATCCTCTCACTAATCATGCAACACGTGTCACATGAGTACATGTAGTAAGTGACTTTTGTCACGTTACATGTCTTTCACTTGAGCCGCTTTACTCGCACTGCCCTCGGTGCTCAAAAAACGAGAAATTTCGATCGTTTCGACTCGACGAAATTTAACGTAGCTGGGATTCGTGGAGACGACCTGCAACCCGCTGAAGTCTGCTTGGCCATCCAAGATCTAGAAAAATTTCGAAGTTTTGATCAAATTACCGTTTTTACCTCTTTCATAAAGCTTCCAATTTCTGGGTTTGGCTGTAAAGACTATCTACCATTTCAAGAATCTTGCCCTTTCATTTTGACCGTGATCCATCCCAAGTCAAAAATCAGTCAACATTCTTATTAGATCTAATTATTTCATATCGCATATACAGCCACCTAATCAGCCTTTTGTATTCGTAAGCCAAATACGATTATTTTTAATAAAAGCTTTAACTTGAGTGTTATTGGTCCTTAATAGAAATTTTTTAGGTAATAGAAAATATGAGAACTTTTTTAATCCTTTAATTACTGCTAAAAATTCTTTTTCATTAATATGATATTTCTCTTAAGTAGAAGTAAATGTTCCTAAGTGGCGACATAAATTCTTCGCAATTATCTATTCTTTAAGGACCGCCGCCTAAGTACTTTAAGAAGAACTGGCTTCAGAATTAGTAACTCATCATTATCTAGTGGAAGTTTTAATTTTGCAAATTAAGACACCGAGATTTTATAAATTTTATATGGTTTTCATGCTCTTTGTAAATTCAAATCTTTGTTTTTCACTAGTTAATTTTTAGTATTAGATCGCCTAGATTTTTAAAAATCCTTTCCGCATAGTTTAGTATACCTAGAAATCATTGTAATTGTTTTCTATCTCTAATTTTTCTCAGAAATTCTAATTTTTTCAAGGATATGATTTCAAGTTCAATTCTTCTGTAATCTATTATAAGTCCTATAAAACTCAATCTTTAGATTCTCCTACTATGACTTCTTTTGAAAGTCCAAATTCCATGAATAGTGCATAAATCTATAAAAATATTTAAATGTTCAAGATGTTGTATTTCATTTTTTGAGGAGATCAACATATCATCAAATATAAACATGGATAAAATCATATTCTTTAATATATTTCATCCATTTTTCTTTGAGATTCGGTACTTTTTAATCCAAAAGGTAGAACATTCCATTCATAATGACTCATGGGTACTAAATGCAATTAAAGGTTTAGATTCTTCATTCCATTTACTTGATAAAATCCTGGATGAATCAAACTTTGAATGTAATTTCTACCTCTAGTTTTATGAATTAAAGTTTCTTTATGAGGTAAAAATAACCATAAAAATTGTATTATAATTTAAATGTTTATAATTAATAACCATTCTAAGCTTTATTTCGATTAATCTTTTGATTTCGGCAACCATAAAAGTCGACTACTATGAGGGCTTTTGTAAGGCCTAATCAATTTGAGATTTGATAATTCATTTAGTTGAGTCATAAAAAATTCTTTATATCTAATTCATTATGTCTCACGGGTTTCACCCTAATAATCTTATTCGATCTTTTAATTCAAGAGTAGCATAAATCTTATTATTACTTAGAATCAGAAAGGATTGTCAACATAAAGGGATTCGAGTTTTTCAGAATTGAGTACTTAAATCTAGCTTATGAAGAAATAAAACATTGGAACTTATGAAAGTGGATTCATGATCAAATCTTTCATTGGGATTTAATAGGAAATCACCACACTGGGTGCTGGCTTAAAAAGAAATCGTCATTCGGCAAAGCTCGATGTAATCACAGGGGTGAATCCAATGCTTACAGGAGTTTTAAATTGAAGATAATGTCAATACCTTGGATAATTTGCCTTTGTAAAGAGTCACAGCATTCCCTGTATGACATCACATCCAAGAGAGTATGAAAATGTGAAAACTGACTCATTTATCTAACAATGAGAATTTTGAGTCTTTTTATTCCTTTCTGGGGATTATATCCCGATTTAAGCTCTTTCCTTGAATACTGTGGAAGGGTCTCATGATATTCGGGAGGAAAACAATTGAATTGGGCCGCATAAACCAGAGCCTAAACTGATATACATATGTTAGAAGTGTCTTCTCTTCTAGAATCGTAGGTTAATTCCCACTAATATGTATATTGAGAATGGACTAGTTATTTTTGAATAACAATCTCATTACTATTAAGTGTAATTATTAAATTTTTAGAAGTAATTTGGCAGGGTTTGCATTTTTCTAAAAATGTCATTCCTAACATGATGCTTATAGTATCATTTTTTCCTTCATCTTCAACCATTAAAGGTAATTTTATTTATTGTGAGACCTCGGAAAATCCAGATTTCAGTTGTTGATAAAATGGTAATTTGGCCAAAATCCGGAATTTTCTGGACCCTGATGACGAAATCCACTTCCTCGCTGAATCGTCTCACAAATCTAGCTACCACGTCGATCTCTCGATAATTCCGAGATGTCGACTTCACGCTTCGAGGCACCGAGCGGGATGTGATTACTGCACGCTGGGGGCGGCCAAGAGGCGACACGTGTCCAAGCAGATGGTGTACCAAATTTGAGCTCAAGTGTCTTATTTGAGACACATGGCACCATGCCATCTAAAAATCTCGTAGATGGATAAGGATACAGGTAATCCCATGAGCAGCCAATGGACGCGCCTGACACTGGGCAAGCCAGGACACCCTTCTCGATCAACTTTACCCAAATTAGTTCTATATGAAGGAGAGAGAGAGAGGGAGAGCAAACTAAGAGAGAGGGAAAGTGTAATTTTTTGTAGAGAGTTTCACTCTTCTCTTGTAATTTCGGCGACGGACCAAGGAAATCCTCGACTATAGCAAATGAAGTTGCTCCTTACCAAGGACTACACGGGAACTAGTTTTTGGGAGTCAATAAACTCCTGGAAGGTGGATTTTTCTCCTACTACACTTTTGTTTAAGGGCCAAGTGTAATGGATAGAGATTTGTCGAGGTCCTGATGGTCGGGTTTGGGTTCCAAGATTTGACATAACAAGAAACCTTGAGTGATATCTGGATACCACTAGTCACTTCAGAGATGCTGTGTTATCGCATGAGTTAAATAAATACTGACATGATTGGCAATTTATTCAAAAGATGAACCGCCTGACGTGCCTGCTCCCCACGCTGATTAATTCTATGTTATCATGTAAAATGAATAAACATGACTATGGAATGTATTTTGTTAATATATGCACGAGGATATATTAGCATGTGTTAATGTTTGTTATGCCATCGTATCGCAGACTAGCGGGAAGTAACCCGTATAGGAAATTCCAATTCATCAGATTGCTCAATTCCGTCAGGACTTTTTTTTAGGTATCGAAGATGCACTCGGGATGGACGCATCCCGAGCTTTACAAGTTTAAGAAATGCATTAAACCGGCCTTATCTATTTTGCAGTAAATTCGCAGTTATACTTATTTAACGTGTCTGTAATTAAACACAATTGTAATAAAACTACTTATAAAATATCTGACTGGTGGTCGTATGACGCTAGCATTACATCGGTCGCTTTTACACATGTATCGTATTCACTTGACGGAGATAATGTGATTTCCGCTGGTCGATTTGGGTAGTCAACTAGACACCTGCCTGGGGCCTCATGTTTATCGACGGTTAACTTATTAAACACAAAATTTAGTTACTCTAAATTCTTCTCCATTAAAGTTTATATATTTTACGGGTTTTGCTAATTCTTTGAGTTCTAACATGAAAGTTAAACTCTTTGATATATAACTTGAGGCTTCCACTCGCATCACTCAAGATATCCGAGTTTTCCACTAAGACCATCAAAATAATCCTTTTAATTTTATAATTGAAAGGAATCTTCTGCATTTTGCCCTCAAGGTTTCTAAAACTCCTTTTATTATATTAAACTTAATGTCCTATGGCTGCCCAGTAGTAATGTAAGAAGGTCTATAGCCGATATATTTTGGTTTATCTCCTATATTTTTAATGTAGAAATCATCTTTTAAAAGTTATGGAAGAATTTTCGTGGATAAATTCTTCCAACATCATTGAATAATAATGGTAAATCAATATAATCCTTACAAAGTAATTTATTATGATGAGGTTTGACAATGTATAAGCAATTTTATAATGTAATGAAAAGTTTTGTTTCATTCTCATAAAATCTTTTATTTTAAAATTGATTAAACTCTCAAGTTTCCGAAATCTTTTATCTCCGCATTGAGAGTAATTTTGGGGTAGATATTAAAGCCACAACTTTGATATTTTAAATTTCCTCTAATATCTTTAAAATTGCTCTTTATTTACAATTTAATGTCCAAGAGTATAAATTCATCAGAGTATTTATTCCTTCTAAATGTAGCACTAATAATCATTCTGCATAGATCCTGGTATAAATCCATCCTATTTTTGCATCAGATCTTTTCTTCATCTATTTTTGAATCCTTTAACATTTCCTTTTTCTAATAAAGGGATTTCACTTTGCTAGGTTACTTATATATTTAAAAGCTTTTCTTTAAAAACTAAGTCCAGACATAATGTTTTTTCTCTGAATCCAAAATTTTCCAAAGTTTCGATTAAACTTAATATTCGGGCTTATATAATCGCTTTAAATCTTTAAAGAGATGACTATCAGTAATATACTTGAGGCACCTAGACTTCAATAATCTTATTATCAATTATGTCTCATTCGAATATTCTTTATCGTGAACTAGACATATCCGTTTTTCGAATTTGTTTCATAAATATCTTCATCCGTATGTAAATCATTTGGGATCTTCAATTTATTTATTTTTATAAATTCTTTGTTTTATCATATTTATGTCTAAATTATTTCAATCTTCTTTTTATTAAATTTATTAGACATTCATTCAGATAATGTGAAGCCCCAAATTCGGTGTCCGGGCTGACAACTGGCCAACCCATTTGAAACCTGCTGTGGTGTCTCCCATATCATGAGACCCTTACATGAGTAAAATGGCCACTTAAATATCTATTAAGATCATTTACCACCAAAATCTAACCAACTATGTTACAATAGTTCAAGAGTTAATTACACCATCTAATACAAAACATATATTAAAATTTAGAATTCTAATACATGTTTTTACAAAATAATCAATCAAAGCCACATTGCCTTTCTCTCAAAAGCAAATTCTAATGAGCACCGGCCTTCCGATCGCCCCAAAATCTCCTAAATAATGTTCCCTAGAAAGGTTAGCAAATGCCGTAGTAGAATTCATCCTACATGGGTTACTCCCACCTAAGCACATGTATCGGCAACCAAACACACCCAAGCAAATATGTGATCCCACTTGAATGTCTACATGATATGGACGAGATCATACCACCATTTCCCTACTTCCTCGAGCCCTATCAATTTCACGCATGCTTAACTAACAGAAAACACTGCTTTCAAAACAAAAGGTTTTGCTCAAAATATTACTACCGAGTTTCTAGAAATCTATTTGACAAACCCCTTCCAGGCGAATTTGTCGATAACTCCTCCTCAACAATCTACGGGCTCTAACATGAACACCAGCTGGGACAATCTCCAACTCCAATTCTCCTAAAATCTCTTCCATTGAAATTCCTTTCAACCATTTTCCTTTTATTTTCTTTTTCATGTCATGCACTTACACCCCATCGCTCTAGGTGCCCCTATGCATATGGAACGCATTATGCTGAGTATCCAAACAATTCATGTTAATATATATAAATCATGCATATACTAACATAAATTAACTCACAACATCATGTTTTCACTCTAGTAATAACATCAAACTTAGCTCATGGCTAATCAACAATCCACTTAATTCCAATAGCTCTCTACACAATTATATTTTATATAATCAACATCAAAGTGCACACACTAAATTTCATGTGCATTAACAATTTCTTCCATATTACACACTCAAGCCATTCATCTTAAGCAAGATTTTTCTACAAACACACATGGATCATTTTTTGGTCCATCAAGCAACTCTGCACTGCTTTTAATAGTCCCAATATCTCAAATACAGCCCGTGGCAGCCCTCTCACTAAGCATCTGGCTCCACTTCAGGAACCGAAACCATGGTTATTTCCGCCAAACACCCAAAAAACCATAATTTAATGCATAAATTATAATACAAGCCACACAAACAGTCCGTGGATTATCCAAAACGTGTCCCAAATTTTCGCAAGAATTCATCCCAAGTTTCTCGGATCGATCAAACGCCTCACTTCATATAATCCAAAGATTAACAAAGCTCTTGGGTGGATTGGGATCAAGTAGAGAAAAACCCCACTCTCGAGTTGCCGAAACTCCCCACAAACCGGTGCCCACGCTGCAGCCCTCAAGTAAAGCAGGTATAACTTTTCTTCAGTCTGACGAGAACCAATGGTCCGATCAATCGAATCTCTATGAGAAGTCGGAGGTCCCTTCTTTAGAATTTGATTTCTCCTTCACTGCGACGTACACCAAATGGCAGATTTAAACCCAAATTCGCTGACACCTGCTAACTCATGAAACACTGCGGAATGTCAAGTGACCCGACATTTCACGAAAATCGCGTAGTCCCATTTGTACTGTGAGTTTCACCCAACATAACACTCAGATAAAACTTTGTCCCAAACAATCCAATATAATGTAGCCTATGATTAAACGACCACTCAGGTTTCATCACAATATCTATATCCAACTATATCCAATAGTTTCAAGAGTTCAAATTTTTACTCTTATACAACACATATATTAAAATTGGGAGAATTCTAATACATGTCATATATCATAACCCAAAGTCACAATCCCAGCTTTCTTCTAAAGCCTCTCTAGGATGAGCTGCCCCTTCCCACGCCTCCCCGTAATTCAAAAATAATATCCCCGATTGTGGTGAGCTAATGCTCAAGAGTGGAATCACCCTAAGTGGGCTACTCTCCACCTAAGTGCAATGCAATGTCTGGGGTAATAAAACACATTCAAGCAAATGCATGATCCTACTTGAATGTCTGAACTTATCATCCTGCACTGAGTCCTCACTGACTCCCCCACACTCGCTCAAGCCTCAAAGGTATGAGAATTAGTTATAGTTTATTTGTTTGTGGACAACCCTCCGATGTGTATATATATCAAATTGTCTCCTCGACGATCGATATTATTTGTGGACTATCTATGTATATCAATTGCCGCCTCCGACGACATTGATATTTATTTTTTCGTATGGACTACCCTTCGATAATTATCATCATTTTTAGACAACCCCTCCGAATCATTTTCTAGACTCATCCTTCATGCACCTCCACTCCCACTGGCCCTAGATGTCTCTGCATATGGAATGCATGGTGCAGATTCCATTACAGTCTATAACACATGCAAATATATAAACATGCATATATTCACATAAAAATTAAATCACACAATCATGTTATGTAATTTCGCATTTCATCACATCAAAATTAGCCCATGTGAGCTAATATCAAACACTCCAGCAATTCTACTCACTTACTCGACTGCAACACATTAATTCACAAAATTTATTTTGTGAACACTATTCCTGAACAGTGAAACCCCTAAGCATCATTCCTCGAAAAATCACCAATCATAGGTCCACTAGTGGAACTCCTCAAGGCCATTTCCGCCCTCATTCCAACAAAGAAGACATGATTTATCACATAATTGCATGTCTCAATGACCCAAACTACAAATTTCACGAATTACGTAATTGCACAAATTGGTTTTAATAAATTAACAATTCGTCCTAAGTTTCGATCGACTGGGAACGTCCAAGGCCTCCAAACCAACCTAAACATTGTAAAGTACTTAAATGAAGTAAACCCAAGCAGTGGAGAAACCCCTACCTCCTGAGTTCGAGGAAACTCCCAACCGACACTCACAAGCCCTCTCCGCGAGAGTTTTCCTTCTGTTGTCCCGGTTCCGACCGGATCGGCGTGATATTTTAGAGAGAAGTCTAAACCTTCCTCACTCTAAACCTATTTCCATCTTCGATCTCCTCCCTCTCCAATTCACGTTCTTTTGTGGATTTTTGAACATAAAGACTATTCCTCTTTTTTTTTGTTTTTTTCTAAACTTAAATAATTCCAAAATGACATTTATGTCATTCTTTCCCAGGCCATATTCACTCATTCGCCGTCCATTTCATATATACTTTCACTATGCTACTTATGGCACATGAAGGCAAGTATATGCGACTTCTCGCTTTAAAATTGTTTTATTTAAGACTCGAAACGCGATGCCTCTCAAAAACATGCTAACCTAACCTGTTTTCTCGAATTGACGAAATTCGACGTACTAGCTAGATTTTGCGAGACAATTCCAATGGTAAAATCCATTTCATCATCCGAGATCCAGAGAATAAATTTCGGATTTTTAACCGAAATTACAATTTTTGTAATCGAAATTACGATTTTGCCATTTTTCCAGAAATTGGAATTTCTCGGGTCTTACAAGCCAAAAATTAAGAGAATTGTTCTTTTCTCTTTCCATTTATTTCCCCCTTTTGGTCTCACAAGGTTACATGTCCACCGCTTATCATTGATAGGATTACCCTTATCCACTTTATCCACCAACCTTGATTTCTCCACTGTGAGATGCCAGCATGTCCACATGGGCCCCACACTTGAGCCTCAAGTTGACTCCATTCTCGCACTCGACATGTGGAACAATCGTGGAACCACTCAAAATGTGCCAACCCGCACTACTCGTTGTCTTGAAAACGGCAAATTTCGACCGGTCTCTAATTTGACGAAATTCGACGCGAGAATATGATTTCACGGCATTAACCTAACTATGAAGTCTGCTTCATCATCCGAGATTCAGAAAAATTCCCCTGATTTTGACCGAAATTACCATTTTACTCATTTTTCGTAAATTAGATTTTCCAAGCCATTCTCTCCTCTTAGCACTCTCATTCCAAATTCCACGTACATATGCATCCAACCACGTGCATATGTAACCCTACACAATCCCTGCTTGGAGTGCAAACGCTGACCTTCCCAAGATCACAATCACTAACAACCTAATGGGCCGTCACCCTAATCCATGTCGCGAATGATATCCATATATCCAGCCCTCGGTTTAGCCACCAACACCCGACACACACAACTCGCCAACGGGTAACTAATTCAGTCATTTCCGACCATCACCCAACTCTAGTTTAAGTAATAACTGTGACCGTGTGTCTTCTTTCGTTGGGCAAATGTAACTTTCTGATGATCCGCAGCTGGGTCTCTTTACAATCCATACGTAAATCGATTATCTCCGCGGGGTTTCTTACTAATTCACGTGAATTCGGATATCTCCACGGGCCCTACACCCACACGTGTAAGTTCTCGATATCTCCACGTCTCTTTACACCCACATGATCTTTCTGATATTGTCATGGGTCTCCTTCACCTAATTTCCGTGCTTTCACCCGAGGGGATTAACGACTCTTCAAGCCTCTCCCGCCCAACACACATTAATTATTTCTTTCATTTTGATTTGAACTATGAGTCTTCATCGACGTAGTCCCAAAGACAAGCCTGTCCACACTCACCCAGAGCGGTACTAATTCATGACCGTGCACCCACACCTCGACTCGCAACGATGCCGCTCATGCACCTAAATGTAATGATGCCACAGCCGGGTGACACCTCAATCCTAGGGATCCAATTAAGGAGCGTAAACAAAAGATCTGACTTCACAATCCCGACCTATTAGGTCAACTCTCACCCTAGGTTCTAGGGAAGAACATCCATACAACGACTCTTCTAGAGGCCTCGACCTCCAAGCCCGCACCTTTCATACATGCTGCAACAATGAATGAATATGATACATCCAATTTAAACACTACTCTAGTCAATAAGTGCAAGAGTAGAAACGACCCCCACATTATCCTGCGCCTCTAGACACTCGCATTTGGCACCGACGATATAATAGCCCTCGTCCCTCCCCGGGTCCCGGGTCAGGAGCTCGCACCGACCTCTACCCACACCCCCCGCCCTCGACCCATCTCAGAGCACCGAAGGTGCTTATAGCACTCATGCATCAAATCGATTCCTCCGACCCATACCAGTGGCGCTGGAGGAAGAACTCAGATCCTCTCCGCTCCTATAATGACTGGGACTATGCGTCACCCCAAAACTCGGGATCCTCGTCTTCGTGGGCACCTGCTTCATATGTCCAAAGTTTGGGCTTAAATAAATACACATCTCCAGCCCTGCTTCGACCAAATGCCCCATTCGGGCCTCGACCCCCACCCCACTGCTCCCAAATCCTGCTAAGAAGAAGCCTTCTACCTCTTTACTGAACTAGAAGAAGACCCCACTCTCCTTCCTTCACACTAACACCTTCAGATCCCGAGTGCTTCATGCATCCTCCACTTCTTACGGTCATACAATTCCAAACAGAGTCCAAGGTGCCCTTGTAGGCGAAGTCCCATAATCCCGCCCCGAATGGACACCCCTGGGCCCATTCTTCAAACCTCCCGACCAAGGCCAAAACTGTGGCTAAGACACTAAAGAAAGTGAGCTAACTTCGTGAACTTAGCCACATACTTAATCACAATCATGACCCCTGCCTGCCTTTTAGGAACCTTGAGCCTCACATGTCTCGTAGTTAGTCTGGTGGCTTGCTCCATGAATAGCTCATGGAACTCGCTCATGCCACCCGCTTTTAGGTCCTGGAGGTCTCGCCCACCACACTCTGGGCCCGCCTTAAATTCCGGAATGCAGCTACCCCGATCCCGGTCGATAAGATAATTCCATCGCTCCAACATCTTCCTAACTTGTATAAACCAATGGTCTACCACCATCTGGATCTCCTCACGTGAATATCTGGGAGTGAAGGATAAAGCCCTTAACCTCCTGAGAGGTTACTCTGACCTCCCCCGGGCACTAACTACACTAGCCCTCGCGCAATGGCAAGAACAAGAATCCCTACGTTCCCTAACAAAGGCTTGTCGGGTCAACACCTGCGGTGCTTATTAGCAACTGAAAATTACCCCTACGTCCTCTCCCAATGACTTAGCCATCTACACATGCCAAATGCAAGTGCTGTTTTAGCCTTTAATTGCTTTTAAATTCTTTCATCAAATATGCCTGATGACACTATATTCACTTAATTTTTCCTAAAAGGAAATCCTTCTTCCCAAAGTAAGCTCGAGTTTATAAAGGGATATTCTCTAATATGCACTCCTATGGATCCTCGTGTATTTTGAGTAGAACATATTTAGATATATTGTATTTGTTCCAATCTTTCCATATATATGGTAATATTCGAAGATGCAAAACAGTATTTGTCTAAAAGATATATATTATTTAAATTCAGCTTTGTCAAGCATGATCATATTTTCTCAGATATTAAAGTGAATCTCTATCTATATATCCTTCACCAAGGAATCTAACTTTAATAGATGAAATAAATTTTACATAACTGTAATGTTGTCAAATTTCTCTAAAGCTTCGAGCTAGATTCTATGTTCAAGTTTCATGTAATTGTAAGGTTGATTTAACTACCGTCATTCCAATGTATCTTTTTGCATCATTAGTCATTCGATCACTGATGTTTAATCTTATGAGGTTTCCCATTCATCCAAGGTATGATATAATGTGAAAGCAATCTAGATCTAGATATATAAAATAAGATTTATTCTTCGCCTTAATTTATCCATTGGTGAATCATTCATAGCTCCAAAAAATGTGTGCTTCTTCTAGCAAATGGAGTTCTAGGAATGTCTAGTCTAAATCTAGAAAGATTTGAGGATTCGTGAATATCTAGCGCGTTGTTTCAATTGTAAGGCACAATCTTCACTATGTGATTTTCTTCCTTAATTTTAAATTATACTTAGTATATTTAATCTTTCTAAAGTTTGACTTAGTATTTCTATTTCACTTGATGTAGTTTCTAATCCATTTAATCACCTTCAAACCAATACTTGATCCTAGCACAAATTATCTAGAGATATTGCTCATAATCTTCAAAATTATCAAAATCATATATAATCTCAAGTATGTTAGATGGTATTCTAAATATATAAGGTATCCAATCAAGACTTTCTATTCTTATTATATAGCTGTAATAATCTATAATTATAATATGAATTATATTTCTAATTAATATAAAAAATAATATTATCATCTTTTCTTAAAAATCTTTTTGAAATGTCTTTGGCAATCCTCTGATCAAACATAAAGTTTCTAATAGCCTAGTTGTCCTATTAACTCACATTTTTATCTAAATCGCTTAGTATATGCAATTCTTAATTAGGTTCCAGAGTATATTATCGTGTCTTGAATTATTTTAGACCTTTATTAATTCCATTATTACTTTATAAAATCTTCATAGTAGAGTCAAGTTTCAGTTCAATTCATCTTTCATCATTATGACTCATATACTAAAAATGATCAACATATTTTCAGGTATCTTCGAAGCTAATTCACTATTAATCTATCTATTATCGATCTATCAATTATAAACTAATCTTTATTTGATGATAGATTGTCACTATAATTCCATAAGGACACAGAGTGTGTATTTAATCTTCTTGCTTTACTTCTAGACTTTATTCTAATGAGCTTAATGTATGTTTCATAGTATATATTGAAAGATGCTTCACAATTTGCAAACAATTTGATATGGCTCTCCTTACTTTAATCAATATATTTTTGTATAATTTAATTTTATTTTATAAAATTTTCATATTTATATCATCTTTCTTCATGTGATTCTAAGTGCATTATTTAAAATCTAAGTATTAATATATACATTATATTATAAAATAACTTTAATATATGCCTTCAGACGATTTGATCAAATTTAAAATGATTTTAAATAATTTATAATATCGATATTTATATACAAAATATCCATCGATATTTATCAAAATTTAAAAATTTTAAAATAATTATTAAAATCATTTTAATGATTTTAAATAATTTAATATCGACAGTTTATGTAAAAATATCCATTGATATTTTACCAATATTTCGATATATTCATCAAAATTCGAAAATTTGATACATACGTGTTTATTGACATTTTTGATTCCTTGACTATTGATTGAGTTTAAATAATAAGCGCTCGCAGCCTAACACAAGCCAAAATGTCGCTTAAGAGGAGATTAAGAAGCAGCCCTATCACAATGGCTCGACCCTTAATGATATCCCCCAAACATAGGCCTAAAATGAGAGCCCAATTTATCCTCTGCATCGGGTAATGTAATCACTAAAGGGCCCATGTTAGTAAAGCACCTAACCTCCCATTCAATCTCTACCACCTATGAAGTAAGATCAGGACGCCCAAACCTGGGTCCGTTGACAACCCACAACCCGCTAATACTGAATGCCTGCAATCCGACACTACTCACGAAATCGCGAGTCTCCTTCATCGGAGCTCTACCCAAGAACCACCTCGTCCCAACAGATTAACATCGAAGATATGTATACATCGTAAGAAAACGCCACTGGGCCCATACTACAATACTCATCAATATACACTAACTATGAAAATATATGTCAAAGAGTTACAATTTATTTTATACAACATATATTAAAAGTTTAAAACATTCTAATACATGTATCCAACTATAGTCCAAAGCCACAACCCTTCAAAATCGACCTCTAGGACAGAGTCAAGCCCCGTACGCTCCCGTAATTCGAAATAATATATTCCCTCGACAGGGTGAGCTAATGCCCAGTAGTGGAATAACCCTAAATGGGTTACTCCCCACCAAAGTGCATATGCAATGATCCTATGTAAACACACATTCAAGAAAATTCGTGATCCTACTTGAATGTCTAAATGCCCATTCCCATGTCTCGAGTCCTCACCGACTCCCTCACACTTGCCTAAGCCATGTATGAGAAAAACATCAAGCCCAAAACAAACCTCATAAGGTTGTTTGAAAATACACCACCGAAGTGCCTGTGAAAATATGGACTACCTCCGAGGCGAATGGGTAAACCTTCCAAACAATACATGGGACTGACGTAATTGTGACCATCTCCCAACAATTCATTCTACGGAAAATCATCTTATGAAATTCCTTTCGCAACCATATTCGCTTTCCGTAAATTCATGTCATGCACACACACCCACTTCTAGTTACCCCTAAGGCATTATGAAATGCAAGATGCCATTTGAACACAATTTATATAACATATGAAAATATATCATTATGCATATATTTACATAATTTAAATAACACAAAGCATGTTATGTGAATTCTCAATCCATTACACCAAAAATTAGCTCACATGGGCTAATTAACAAACACGAGCACTGACTTATATTACTCAACTAAACACACATTTGTCACAAAATTATTTCGTGAACTATTATCTCACATGAAATGTTGAAACCCTGCAAGTTACCGTTGCTCACCAGCCTTATCTAACATCGGCCCACTTAAGGAACTCCAAATTCTCATGGCCATTTCCGCCTTATACACACCACAATACAATTTATAAAGACAAATTATACCATGAACAATCCAAATAGCCTCCGTGGACAAATGTGGACCGTCCAAAATGGTTTCTAAAACTTCCACACCTCAGCCCTGATCAGGGGATTCCATCAAACTAGCCATCTGCCTCAAACCAACCGAAACATCACAAAGCACTTAGATGCGTAGAGCAAGTAGGATAAAACCCCTACCTCACGGAGTTTGTCAAAAACTCCTGAAACCGGTGCCCACGCGTTGTCCTCGATGAGTAGAGCAACTTTCTTCGCTTCTCAAAAGAAACCGAATACTACTTCTGATTAGTTAGGAAATCTGTAGAGAGAAGTGGCTTACTCTTCTCTAAAAACTAAAAACCATAGCCACGTGATCTCCCTTGCTCCTACACGTTTCGTCTCTTGTTTTGAAGCAGTTGCTACATCACTATTGGCATATCTTGTCTTTACTATCATTAACAATTACTAAAAATGACATCTATGTCCCTTCTTTTAGATTTTAACATGTGGCACGATCTCTACGTCTGCTCCTATCATTTCTTCCTCTACTCATGCAACTTATGTCACATGAGTACATGTTATATGTGACTTTGTCACATCAAATATCGCTTTTGACAAAGACTCACACCCTAAGGCTCGAAAAACGTAAAACCCGACTGTCTTCTAATCTGACGTAAATTCACATGCCATGTTAGTTAGATTTCATGAGATGATTCCAATGGTGAAATCCATTTCGTCATCTGAGATCTAGAAAAATTTCGGATTTTTACCGAAATTACAATTTTTCCCTTTTTCCCAAAATTGGAATTTTCTCGGGTCTTACAAAGATATTTTCTAATTATTTCTCATCAATTATCCCTTATTAATTGGTTAACGATAAGGAAAGAAAATCCATCACACAATGGGAGAAATAGTCGTATCATCATCCAACTAGGAAAGTTATCATGATCATCCATTATAAATACCAGCCAACTCTAATTCCAAGTGAAAGATATGCACAAAAATTCATTCCCTGGTACAGCTTGATCCTCTATTCCACCTGGAAGAACCTGACTAGCACTGAGAGGCAACGAGCGATCCCAACTAAAATTCCTTATGTTTTTATTTATGCATGAGCCCGACACTACAGTCACTGACCGACCTTAAAGAATTCGTGACGCCCTATCCTCGGTGGTGTCCCGTCACTCACCGTCAACTCATGGAGACTGTGTGTCTCATACCATGAGACCCATCAATGAGTAAAAATGGTCACGCTGCCTCCATACATCCATACCAAAATGATAAGAAAAATAATCAACCATATATTTTTATAGTTTCCATGTTCTGCTTACAAATATTTTTATACATGTTTATAAAATATTTTCTCAAAGCCACATTTCGCTTTTCTCAAAAGCTACTTAGTGAGTGCCGCCCCGATACCGTGACTTGAAAGGTCCCACGACCCGGGTGAAAAGCCCAAAAGAGTGATAGTCTCCTACGGGTTACTCCTCACCTAAAATACATATATGCAATGGCATATATATAACAATCAATCACATTCCATACAATTGTCTCACTATTATATGAGTCGTCTATATCACGACTTAGACACCCTCATGCTCACGAGACCGAGTCCCAATCGACTTCACACCCGGAATGCCAAGTGTGAATAAAACCGCCATCGTTTAACACCATGAGAAAACCATTGAAACCGTGACGCCCAAAAACCGGTGTCCGTTGACCACCGTCTAACCCGCTGAAACTGCAGGCCCCATATCATGAGACCCATACATGCATAACACGAATCTGGCCGTGGCCTACATCCATACAACAAAATGCAAGCATTTTATACAAAAGGGAGAGTTTGCTTACAATTGTGGTTTGAATAATTACACAAAATCGGATCGGTCTTTCCGTAATTTTACAAAATACGTAAATAAGGCCAACTTGGCCATTTTTTCGCTCTGCATTGTCTCAAATTACCCATCCTGGGTGTTCTCCAAGACTGAATAAATATATTCCCTCGATTGTGGTGAGAGTTGGTCATTCAAGAGGTGGAATTACTCCTAAATGTGGCTCAGGGCGAACCCTCATCCTGACCGACCGGCCATGATCCAAACCGAAACCCCGAGGACGCCCATTTAATTCTTTTATTTTACATTTTATTAAGTTTTTATTTTCAAAAGTGTCGCGACTGACCCCTATCAATCTGGCGGGCGAGTCCAACTGAGCCCTACATCTCGATCGTTTCATTTATTCATCAAACATTTATTTATGTCATTTCGTTTTAAGGTTTTCACTACGTTTAAGCATTTTCAAATGGGAGGCCCATAAACATTTACATTTCACAAATGCAATTACAATGAAGGCATTCTATGCCTTTAAAATGATATACAAAAACAAACATTAATTCGTAGTTCAACTATTTGCTCACAAATATCCCATATTTAAAAAGGAAATGATATGCATATGGCTGGTATATATTTATACTGCTAAGAACTCGCCCATGACTCACAGGCTTCACGACCTTGTCTTCCCTTCTCGTCTACCTCGAAACCCTACGCATGCGATAAACTACACGCCTAAGCATTTTCATGCTTAGTGGTTCTATACAGTTCTATTCAAATATTCAGTTAACTTGACATGCATTTAACATTAAACCATGCCTATTATATCAGCATATACTCATGCTCTTCATTTTCGCATGCTTTCATTTTACAATCATTTATTATATCGCAACATGCATTTTCAATGCAACAATTCAATTCACAATTCAATTTATGAGATTTGCGTATATACATAAAAATTGCATTTACACTCATCAATGTTGCTATCAATTTGACTATTCAATTCACATTTCGACTGACTCGTTTGATGAATCCTGCCCTTATTATCATTCGGTAATAAGCTACACATTTAACAATTTGGTTTCCCATCATGACATGACGTTTGGTGCACCCCGACATGTGGTATCACTTAAATGCCATACGCCATCATGACGGATGCCGATCGTGCATCCCGGCCAAGTGACATTTCACGCCATACGCCATCATGACATGTCGATTGGGCTGCATCCCGCCGCTGGACATCGGATGCCAATTTTTGCGCTCTTCATGATCTAGCGATGCCGATTGCAGCAACCCGCTAGGCGCTCATTTCAGATATCATTCAATTCAAGATGTTAGAATCAATCGATTTGTTTGATAATTCGATGACATTCACATTCATTTGGTTTTCAAATACCATTACTTCAATTCCATTCACTTTCTCGTGATCGCTCTTCAAGGATATACTCAATCATTGTACTCATTTCATATACTCATTCACATATCATCATATACTCATTCATGTAATTTATTTCATATACTCCTCTCACATACTGAACTATTTCATATACTCATTCATGTACTCATTTCATATACTTATTCACATACTCATTCATAAAAATTTATTTACATTTTACTTGGTAAACTACTAAAATACTTGAAATAAGAATAGAGTCGAGAACAAACATGCAAAAACTCAAAACAAAGTGAATAGAAGCTCAGAGAACAAACCCAAAAATATTTTTCACTCTCTGATTCCAACTTGGAATCTCAATCTCGTCGCTTCCTCCCTGTCGCCCCCTATTCAAAACCATTAAAGAATAATATTATTCATGCTTACTAGTATTTTCGTTAGGGATTGATTTTCTAGTTTAATATGAGTTCCGCCTAACAAGCTATATAGATAATTCCCACTCTCACGGAATTTCCATGAGTCCAAGAACACCCAAACGAAGTTCGCATTTGGGCTGAAAGGCGACCTTCGAAGCTGGAGGTCACACAGAGTCACACCTGTGCCGAGCCGACCTGACTATGCCGACCCGAATTCTAAACTCTGGGCCCCGACACCTCAGAAGACATAATTTATCCTCCTAAGAATATGAATGAATCTCGACCAATGGGCTTTCCATAGAGTCTAAGAACACCCAAAACGGAGTTCGACGTAAGGGAGTTATGACCTTCCGTTGGAGGTCACAATGAGTCATGCGTTCCAAATTCGAGCCGACCACCGGAAGCACTTCGATCTCAAAAGAGGACTCGGTTTGACACTCCTGCCTCGACATTTTCTATCCCTCCTTAACATATGAATGCATTCGACCTCAACGGGCCTGATGGGAGTTCAAGAACACCCAAACTGAGTTCTGACGAAGGAGCTATAACCTTCCGGGTTGAGGTCATATGTAGTCAACTCGCACTAGCCGACCGGGCCGGTCCGTCGACCCGCCGAGAAAGGCCACCCCCGCCGAACGAGGTACGACCCTACAGGATGAGGTCCACCGACCTCTCCAGACGAGGTCCCGCCGACCTCTCGCCGTGCATGAGGCCCGTTGACCTCCCCTCGCAGACGAGGTCCGCCCGACCTGGCTACATGAGGTCCGGCCGACCCCATAGACGAGCACCGCCGACCTTCACGCACGGTGGCCCCGACCTTTCGCCGCATGAAGGTCACGGACCCGCATGAGGTTTGCACGACCGCCACGACCGCAGTGCTGAACCATAATCCGTCTACGTGAGGTTCCGACCGAGAAATTCAAAAGCCTAACATCAAGTCTATCGATGAGGCTACAATTTCCTGTATGACTCACTCACTAAATTCCCTTCACTGCACTCCAAAATCAGCTCTAAGGTCCGACCACGCACCTACCACAATGTGGCGCTTCCCATGGTTTAAAAATAAAACTGTGACATTCCCTAAGGCAAGATAACCACCACACAACCCTTAGAGTAGAAAATAACCACAACAGAGAAGGCACTGTGAGTTTGTCGAAATTCCCCCGATTCCTACTCGCTCTGCAAAACTTCACACACGAGGAAGGACTTTCCTCTCGTCATTTAAACCTATGGTTCGATCGTCTAAAATCTAGAGCAAAAAGGTAGAGCTCTCTCTCTAACTCCATTTTCTCTATTTTTCCTTTCTTTCGATCACCCTTTTAATCGTACTTTAAAAGGAGGAAGCTTCCTCCTCTTTTCCTACATGCCACATGTCGTTTCCTTGATTTTTTTCTTCTTTTCTTTATTTCCTAATATATTTAGTCCCTCCATTTCTCTATTATTCTTCATTTAAGTCTCCTATTATTTTCCCTCTACTCATTTATTTTTCCTACTCTACTTAGACATAAACTTATTTAGCAATTGACCCTTAGGGTCCCCATTTTATACTCATTTTCTCTTTTCACTTGGGTTTATTTTATCTGTCAATCATTTTAATCAATATTCATCGAACAATTCCCAGAAAAATATCTATGCCGCCCAATTATACCCGAATATATACAAATTATTATAAAATTTAGGTATTTTGGGGCGTTACGGGGTTATTCCCCACCTAACTTCTCATGCAATGGCACACCAACATTCAACACATGTTATACAATCCATGTTAATATACTAAGCATGCATATATTAACAAACTTACACATGTTATTCAATTATAGCAATAACATAAAATTAGCTCACATGGGCTAATATACAATCCGACCATCTATCTTTAACCCGCCCACAAAATCGCAATCAGTACGTTATTCACTCAATGGAAGCAAACACAACATCACACAAGCCAGCTACATGACAGTCCGTGGATTGTCCAAACCACACTGTGGATTTCTTCCACCAACACCCAAATCTTTTGGAACCGAAACCATGGCCATCCAGGCCTTAACAAATCCCCACCCATTAAAATGACCCTTAGACAAGGAGTAAAACAAGTAGGAGAAAAACCCCTACCTTTCCGGAGTTTGTCGAAACTCCCCAAAACTGGTACCCACGCATAGTCCTTGTCGTGGGGAGCACCTCATTTTTGCCCGCCGAAACCGATCGTTCGATCGGGCCGGAACTTAAAGAAAGTGGTTTTCTAAAACCTCTCTCTTTCTCTCTCTTTCTTTTTTGGTCTCTCTTCCTCCTCCTTTCCCTCCCAAACTAGACGGGTTCACTTTGAGGTCAAGTATAGTCTCTCCATGCCACTTGTCACTCACCCATTCATATTCATGGGATTACACCTTATCCCTATCCATCTACTATCGATTTCCCTCAAATTAAGATCATGCCACAGGTCCACATACAGGTCCCAAACTCGCCTCATGTTTGACTCAGCCTATATCGACATGTACGCCTTAAGCCACTCATAAGGTGCCATGTCCCACTCACTTCCCCGTTGTCTCGAAAAACATGAAATCTGCTCTATCCCCAATCCGACGAAACTGATACATTCTAGGATTTCGCGAGACGACCTCCAACTGAAGTCCGGTTTCATTACCCGAGATCTAGAAAATTTCGGGATTTGACCAATTACCATTTACCCTTTTAGAAAATTAGAATTTTCCTGATCTCAAGATTCTCCCCTTAAAAGAATTTCGCCCCGAAATTCCACACATATACGCATCCAACCATGTGCATATGTAACCCTACACAATCCCCGCTGTGTGTAAACGCATGACCTTCAGGCTATAAATCATTGACAATCCAATGGATCATTAACCTAATCCATGTCATGAATGACATCCATATACCGAGCTTCGCAGCTCACCAACACCCACGAAATTTTAATGGTAATCAATCTCGAAATACTCCCGACTCCTTTTCTCTCCATCACTCAACTCTGTGTTTCCATGCGACAAACTAACATCATAAGCTTCATCTCGAAATTCTCCCGACTCTATCACTAAACTTCCAAGCTCCCAGCGACATAACCATGTCCCGTGTCATCTCGAAAGCAACAAACTTTTCTACATAATTTCGAGCCCCACATCCACATTTAAATTTGATATTCCACTGCCCTTATTAATCTACGAATTAAATTTCCTGGATAGCTCCCTTCTAGCCCTTACACCCACATAAAATTGGGATATCTCCCGGGTCTCTTACACCCACACGTAAATTCCCCTGACTTCTTCACTGGTCTCTTACACCCAATACTTAAATTCAGGATAGATCCCCTCGGTCTCTTTACACCCACACAGAATTTATATTCTCCGGTCTCTTACAATCTAATACAGAATTTTAGATTTCTCCACTGTCTCTTACACTCCACATAGAGAAAATTGGGATATCTCCCCTGGCCCTTACACCCACACAGACCTTTCTATGACATCGCGGTCTCCTTCAATTCCTAACCTGTGCTTCACCTTAGGGATTAACGACTCTTCTTGTTTTCGCCTAACACAAATTAATGCAGCTCTTCATTTCTGATTCGAACTATGAGTCTCCATTGGACGTAGTCCCAAAGACAACAAATCCTAGCCCACACTCAACAAGAGTTGGTGAATGACTATACCGGCACCCACACCCGACTCGACGCCGATGTCACTGCGGTAATAAGAACGTAATAATGCCATACTATGACACCCCAATCCTAGGGGTCCACCAAGGAGCAGAATCCTGGAGATCCTAACCCGCCAACTCGACCTATCAAGTCAACTCTCACCCATGATCCTGGGGTGGGTTAACATCCACACCGGGCTTCTTTAAAGGCCCCAACCCTAAGCCCAAACCTATCACACAAGATGCATTAGGAAAACAAATGCAAGTATAAACGTACTCCCCGCGCGCTCCAAATTCGATTCAGATGTTTAGCCTAAGTAGCACTCATGAGACTTCGTCCTAGGAAAAATTTCATCCCATAGCCCATGTTTCTGAGAAATAAGAGGTCGTCACTCGCCCTCACTAGAAGTCCCGCCTATGAGTCCCGGTAGACTGACCTCAACCCATACCTCCCGGTCCCTCCTGGCCCATTTCATATCGAAGGTGCTCAGGAGGCGACCCCCGAGACTGGAACCGGTTCCTCCCCGACCCATACTAGGTGCGGAGGAATTAACCGCATACTCCTCCCCGTTTATAGCTAACTGGACTCAGGTCGCCCTGGGAACCCGGGATCCCCATTAGGGGCAACCTGCCCCACATGTCCCAGTCACAAGCATAACATATCATCCGCCCCACCTCGACCAAATGCCCCATCCCGTCCCGTCCCGGAACCCGCGGAAGTGTGGTCTTTTCGCTCTTCCCGAACTAGAAGCAGCCGATCCTCCCTTCTCTACCAAGATCCGCAACTCGGATACCCCATGCATCTTCTATCTCTCTCTAGCGGTTAGGTCTCAGGTCTCCAACCATGGAGTCCATGTCCCATAGGCGAAGTCCCAGATCCCGCCTCCCGAATCGGGGGTAACTTGAACAGCCTCGAATCTCTCGACCTCACCCACGTCCCGTGGCCACATAGTCATCACTAAACGAGCCAACCCATTGAATCCAAGCCACATATACCCATCACCGCCATCACTGCTCCCCGTTCCCAAATCTAGGAACCCCGAGCCTTGCATGTCTCGCAAAGATCCCGGAATACTCGCTTCCATGAAAGATCATGGAACTCCACCCAAGTCATTGCCTCTAGATCTCTAGAGGTCTTCGCCCAATTCCACCATACTTAGGCCTCACCCTCTAGCTGGAATGCAGCTAGTCTGATCATGGTCGTGTCAGAGGTAATCTCCATAGCCTCCAACACCTTCTAGACCTACGTGAACTAATGGTTTGCCACCATCGGATCTCCTCCCGTGGAATCTGAGGATGATGTGTGCCTGAACCTCCTGGAGGTTAATCGATCTCCCCGTTGACCTCACGCACTAGCCTGCAATGCAAGAAATGTGACTACTCACAACACTCGCAAAAGCTCCACGACAAAGCCTTCTGGCTGGTCAAACCCGCAGGCCGACCAGCACTCGTGGACGCACTCCTCTTGTCCTTCCTCGACTAGCCATCTACATATGTCAAATGGCAATAAGATTCATTTAATTTTCTTAATACTCATTTAACTAGCAAATGCACACATGCCAATTACATTAATGAGACTTGATATCCATGAACCGATCTGCTCACTTCCTGGGCGCCACTAAATCCTCCCAACAACTCGCCCATTTTATTTCAATAAATTCTAAGTTTCCCTGCTCATTTCATTATCCAAATCCCCAAGGTCATAGTTCCTAACTCCAGCATTCATCCTTTTCCCATAATGATTATTCCAAGGTACACTTCCCATGCAATAAATCACAAGAATCATAATTCTATATACATCATATCGTGTATGTCCTTCCACGCAATTTGAAACACAAACCACTTAAATCAAAAACACGCAGAATACTAATGACGATCTCTAAGGTAACATGTACCCTAGACACTATTCACACACCGAAAAAGTAAAATTGTTTACATACCACGTCAATGCATTTATAGTAACCGCAATATAGACATTCCATATATTAAATCATACACAAGAAAATTTTTTAAAATTTTTGTACTCTTAGTTAAACCCCTCAGAACAAAGGCTCATGAACAAAGGTCCATAAATAGTGTCCAAACAAAGGACTCGTCACAAAACTAGTTGTGTGCATAAGGCAATACCACCTAGAAACCAAAGCGCCAGCAGAAGGCCTGTGTCGTGGCGCGGTCGGCCGCGCGACAACAGTCGGGTCAAGGCAGACGAAGGCTGTCACAAGACGCCGTTATGCACAAATTCGCGCCATCGCTACCGCCTCGTCGCGACCTAAAGCCCAGTCATGACACCAAATGGCCTAATAAATTTAGGCTAGGGTCACGACCTCCAATCCGTGCGTTACACTAAACAAATAACCTGTGCTCACACCTCAAAATGTGGTCGTGACTCGCTTCCGCCCAACCCAACAAGCCAAGTCAATGACCAGAAAACTAGGTCACCCCAATTTCACGTGCCAAGTCATGACAAGGTTAATCCCATGTCACGAATTCCTTCCGCCCCAACCAAAACAACCCAGCCGACCTCAAAAGGGGTCGCGACACCAAACTGTAAAGGCCGCATCACAATCCTCAACTTTTCAGTCGCAGAACTTCAGCAGCACCCATGTCACGACTCAACCAATACGTCGCGACACCAAATTCCATAAGCAATTTAATCGTCACAAGCCCGAGACTCATACCCAAATATAGTCACGACAAGCCAACTCGTAGCGACCTTAAGCCCAATTGTCCAGTCGCGAATTTCAAATCGACGGCCGCGACCCCGGGGCCAGGGTCCCAACTTCAACCACTTACTCTTCCCCCGGTCGCAACCCATCCAAGTCCCATACACAAATTTGCACTGTCGCGATGCCCATTTCTGGTCGCGACCTCAAGCTGCTCCCTAAGGTTTCCAACCTTGTCGCAACCTTAAATTCTGTTTTCAAAAGACTTCTCAAGACTAAACCAGGTCGTGATCCCATGATCAAGCCGCGACCGGGAACCCAAATCAAACGCGTGCTCACGCCCCCGCCCCATGCTGGCCATGCCGCATGTCACATTCAAATTCTGTGTCGACCTAACACTGAAATCAAGCAAAGAGCTACTGTTTCCGCCTTGCAAAATATATATATTTTTTCATATCCTCCCAAAGAAATTCTTTGCATTCAAGATGCGTTAGTCAATAATCGCACTTACCCACTTCAAAAATTTCAAGAGTTTAATTACAAACTTTTTTTCTTGTGCAAAAACTGGAATAATCTTCTAGAATTCCACAAAACACAATCTGTTTCATGTTCAAAACTGGAGCTACTGTCCACAAAATATGTTTTTTTCTTTCACCCCTGACCATTTCGCCCAAAAAATTCGAACACCTAAGGCTATATTTTTCGACTCTGCTGTTTAATACTTCGATATAATTACCAAGCATACAAAGCACCCAATACATAGAACACACAATTCAATCACACATCACATGACTCACCAAAATGCACAATGATGATGATCTATCCCAGGCCCATCAAGTCCTAGGTATATCATATACCTTAACTCTACACCTGCTCCACCGAGCTCCCAAGGTAATCATTTACCTTTACCTAATACCAAGTCATGGACGCCCAAACCGGTGTCTGATCACCGGCCAACCCCGAGGAAAACTGCGGTGTCTCATATCACGAGACCCATACAGGCTAACACGCGCCACTGTGGCCCACACATCCATACAACAAAATGCATATTATACAAAAGGGAGTTTTGTTTACAATCGTATTTAATTACAATTTACACAAAACCGGACTGCCTTCCAGACTCATACAACACATAAGTAAGTCAGCTGGTTTCTTCGCTTCTATTGTCTCAAATGCGTCCCATCCCCGGGTGCACCTCCAATACCTGAAATAAATATATTCCCTCGACAGGGTGAGCTATTGCCCAGTAGTGGAATTACCCTAAATGGGTTACTCCCCACCTAACTGCTCATGCAATGGCACACCAACATTTAACACATGTTATACAATCCATGTTAATATACTAAGCATGCATATATTAACAAACTTACACATGTTATTCAATTATAGCAATAACATAAAATTAACTCACATGGGCTAATATACAATCCGACCATTCATCTTGGAACTACCCACAAAATCACAATCAGCATGTTATTCACTGATGGAGGCAACATAACATCACACAAGCCACACGACAGTCCGTGGACTGTCCAAAACCACACCAGGGATTTCTTCACTCAGTCCAAATCTTTTGAAACCGAAACCACGGCCATCCAGACCTTAACAAATCCCCACCCATTAAAATGACCCTTAGATAAGGAGTAAAACAAGTAGGAGAAAAACCCTACCTTCCGAGTTCACTGCAACCCTGGTAACCTGTACCCACGCATAGTCCTGGTCGTGGGAGCAATTTTCTTATTGCTCTCACGGAACCGACGGTCCGATCGGGGCCGGAATCTAGAGAGAAGGCAGGTTTCCTTTGTAAATCCCTCTCTTTCTCTCTTCGTCGGTCTCTCTCCCTCCTTATTTCCCTCCCAAACCAGATCGGTCTAGATGGAGGTCAAGAGAAAAGTCTTCTCCATGCCACTACACCACCTATTTGCTCCATGGATTACACCTTATCCTTATCCATCTATTAATAGATTTCAAATGGCATCATGCCATGTGTCCACATAGGCCCAAACACTGGGCTCATGTTTGACTTGCTCTACGCCTTTGACACGTGGTGCCTCTAAGCCACTCACAGGTGCCAAGTACGCACTACCGCTTGCCCTCAAAACGTGAAATTCGATCGGTTCTAATCCGACGTAAATTCACATGGTATCTAGATTTCGTGAGACGATTCCAATGGTAAAGTCTATTTCTTCATCCGAGATCTAGAAAAATTCCTGATTTTTATTGAAATTACTATTCTGAAACACTAATCATTCACTCAACATCAGAATAAACCATACCTTCCAACTGCATAAATTTAATTTATTTTTTATGTGACCATGCATAAGGAAATGATGATGCCAATGCATTTTCCTTCATGTTACATGCATGAATGAGCACTATATTGGAAATGAGTTCACAAACCATGGACAATTATAATTTATACATATAATCTACTCATGCCACCATGGTAATACATCAAATAGATGTACCAACATAACATATTCACATACCGCATGTTATTCAAACAAGCCATAATACACAACTAGGTCACAGTACCATTCAATGTGGCACCCCACCGTCCCTTCAAAAAAACATGAACCAATCTGGGGTTCCCATCATTGTCATTACAAAACAACTATAACACCAAACTTTCGCTTCTAGTCCAAACTCCTAACTCGCCTGATCATGTGAAACCGGTCATGAAACCCATACCCCTTAGTCCTAGAGCTTGGAACTAATTTACATGGCCTCCCATGGTCTCCCATAAGCAACCCCTACCATTATATAGCCCTTAGGCTAAAAGTAAACCAAGTAAGAAAATATCATACCTCGTGGAGTTTGTCGAAACTTCAACTTTTTGCACCATGTAGATACCATACGCAGGCACTAACTTTACTCTTCTGACCGTCACTTCGACCGCGAAACCTAGGAATTCTTCCTTCTTTCTCCTTCTTCCTTTTTCCTTCATTTTCTCATTAACCGTTTCCTTTTTTCCTTTCTTCCCTTCATTTCTTTCCTTTTTGCTTTTCTATTCTTTTTCTCTTTTTCTCATCTCATTTCCCCTTCATTTTCTCTTCTCATTTGCCATTATTTCCATTCGATGGTCATCAATCGTGACACATATAAGTTTCCTCCTAGTTTCTTGCAAGCCAAATGTGTGGGCCCTTGATTTTCCTTTTTCTTTGTATTCCTTTTATGACATCATCACCCACATGGCTTGCACGTGAGCCATGGATTTTATTTCCCACCATGGCTAATTTGTGGAGCCATTCTTCATGGACCACATGACGGCTAAGTGTCACCTCTTAGGTGTCATGTCATCTCCTAACCTTACCATGTGTCATCTGACACTTCACGTCTCGAAAAACGTAAACGACTCACCCTAATCCAACGAATTTATGTATGAAGCCAAAACTCATGAGACGAATAACTGAGTAGTCCTACACATTTGAAATCTATAAACATTTATGTTTTTCAGTTGAAATTACTATTTTACCCTTTATCCAAAATCATGGATTTTCTCTCGGCTTCATAATTCCAAATAAGCCCACTCCCAGCTTTCGATCGAAAGTAAGCATCATCGTCATGCCGTCTCATGAACGCAAATTTATTTACAAATAAAATGACTCAGCCAGACCGACAGTATTAACTCCCAACACAAGTAGAGCCACACCCACCCCTGACGGCAAGACCGCCAAGGCGACATGGGAATAGTCGACCTCCGGAGGCACGCTAGAACCATACAGCTGACACTCAACGAGACGGACACTCCATCTCACCAACCAACGCTTGTTAAGAGAGTTGCAGCAACCTCACTAGACAAACAAGACCCTGTGAGGATGCCGGCCGCCTCCTCCAGGAAGGTCAGCACCACCCCACAATAAAAAAGCCACCTCCCACCTCCCCAAAACCACAACAGAGAAAACAGTCCCATTTCGACAACCCTGCACCCCCTCTGGGAAGAGATATCAGAAGGAAGGAAATGCCCGATGAGAATGACAGACACGAGCCACGCCTTATCAAGTGCCACGGGAAGCAAACGAGCAGAGAAACTGTGGACATCCAACAAGAGTCACCAGAAGCGAAGTGAAATCTGCAAAAGCCAGCTCCAGCTCTTGGACGCCTGTGCAACAAACCGAACCCTGCTCACAATAAAAGGCACTCCCTCTTCCCGTAAAAGCTTAAATGCCAGAGATCGAAAAATGTTCGATGGAACGAAAGACCCCATGGACACCCTCAACACATATGTTTCATGGATATCAAGACCCCATACGGTGTAGCAGCTCTCGCCATCGTCAAGGGCCTAGTACGCCCTCGCTTACTGCATCTCCGCCATCTCTCAATCTCATCATCTGCGTAGCCTCCATCGATTCTGCCTCCTACTCACCTGAGCTATGACGACATAAGAAGCCAGGGGTTATCACCTTATGACCATAAATCAGAACTCGTAGGAGAGCCTGAGGTCATATGTCCAAAGATTCAACGAGGAGTCATTAAAGGGAGATATTCTAGATGAGAAGTTCGCCATCACCGCTTTCATCGTAGGGCTAGGGGTGTAGTCGAAGGACCTGATGTTCTCTATCTCAAAGAACCCTCAGGCAAGCATGGTCGAGGTGCTCGCCAAAGAGAAGTATATCAACGGGCGGTTAGCTTCTCCGCTTTGTCTGAAAAGAAAGAGCCTTCTACTCAAAAGGAGAAGAGCAAGGGCAACAAGAAAAGGGAACGAAGCCCCAAGAAGCAGGGAGACAGGGACAATCTCCGCGGAGGGACAGAGTAAACAAAGAACAATCCACAAAGAGGCGAGGGAACGTCAGAGACATCCCCGACCACTCACCGAGTCAAGTAAAGAACTGGGATTCACCCTGCAATTCCACCCCCCGACTGCCCCCGTGTCACGTGTCCTACGCAAAGTGCAACATGAAAAATTTATGAGATGGCCATCTCAGATGAGGTCAGATCCGCAAAAAGAGACAATACCAAATACCGTGAGTTCCATAGGGATCATGGACACCGAACCGATGACTGGATCCAATTGAGGAAAGAAATTGAGTACTTGATTCAACGTGGGCATCTTCACCGTTACGTGGCTTCAGAAGGTCAGACTAAAAAGGCTCGCCACCACTCGCCGCCTAACCTCCTACCTTAGCACCAATCGTTTTCGAGATCAATGTGATCCCGCAGGATCTGGCAGGGGCTGTGAGTCCACCATCTGTGAAGGCCCATCTACGGCATCATATCAAAGTGCAACATTAGAAATACAAGTCAGATCCTCAAACCCCTTGTAATGGATACCACCATACAACCTTTCTGACTTCGACATGGAATGCCGCATCCCTATGATCATCCACTAGTTGATAAGGGCGCGATACCTAATAAAATAACTACGGTGGTCCCTTTGTCGACAATGGAAGCTCGACCGATATCATCTTCATGCTTTAACAAAATGGGCATTGGAAGGGAGAATAAACTAGCCAACGCCTCACCTACTTGGATCACCGGATAAAGAGTGCTACCTCTGTGGTCGACAACTAGTGCTCACTGGGAGACCCCATGCCAAGGCTACAACAAATGTGCAGAAGATTTCATAAGTAGATGCCCTATTAGCTTACAACATGTTACCGGCAAGCCCTCTCAATACCATAAGGGCCATCCTCCGCCATCACTCTGCCACAAATTCCCAAATACAAATGGAGTAGGAATGGTTCGAGGAAACCAACGTGTAGTTAGGGAGTGTTACTCAGCATCAATGAAACAGAAAACGGTTGATAACATCTACATGGACGAGCTCGACATGCTAGATGAGGTAAGCACCCGATCTGCGCCCTCAGAAGAACTAGAGTCAGAGGCTTGATAAACTGCCTTAACACCTCACCTACATAGGATCTAAACCTGCAAAGATCAAGCCTCTCTCATCCATTTCTAAAGCGCAATTACAGGTGTTCGCCTAAAAGAGGTGCCACATACGGGCTGAATCAACTCGCAAAGAGTCACCCACAGCCGAACGCCATCCGTCCTTCAAACTGGTCAAGCAAAAAAGGAGTTTTACCCTAGAAAGGAAGAAGGCGATTAATGGAAGAGGTCAAGTAAGCTCCTGAGCAAGATGCAACAAAGAGGTAGAATATCCTGAGCGGGTTAATAACGCTGTTCTCAAAAGAAAAAGGCAAATGGTGAATGTGCATCACTTTCATAGACATCAAATCGCCCAAAAGATAGCTTTCACTTCGACGACCTCATAGTTGGATCACAACGGCCATGAACGCCTCAACTTACGGACGCTCCGGCTATAACCGATAGTAATGATCCCAACGACCAAGAGAAGACCTCATTCGTTACGGGGCAAGGAACCTACTGCTATCGGGTAATGCCCTTAAGACTGAAGAATACAGGAGCCACCTACTAAAGGTTGGTAAACAGGATGTTCCAGAAACAAATTGGAGCATCTATGGAGGTATATATGTACTTATGTCGGTAAAATCCAAGCATATCGAGCTCCTAATAACCTACTAATCGAGGGGTTTCTAGGTCCCGAAAAGCTACAATATGAAGTTAAACCCAAATTAAATGCACCTTCCTGAGTCTCCACCTGAAGTTCCTGGTTTTATAGTCAACATTCGAGGAATGGCTAAACCTAGACAAGATAAAGGCTCGTGGCCAACATGTCGCTGCACTCTCAAACATTAAGGAAATTCAATACTGACTGGAAGTTAATAGCCGCATTGAGCGCCCGTGGTCCAAGGCCACAAGACAAATGTTAGCCTTTCTCTCATTCAGTTCAAAGGCCTTCCAATGGGATGCACACTCACTGCATTCACGACTCAAACCTACATGAGCCTCCCGTCTAGTAAGCCCTTCCGATAGAGAACCTCACTTCTAATTCGGCCATTTCAAACTTCTCAACTAGCGCTGCCTTGGTCAGAGAGTAGGATAAGGTGCAACAGTTAGTATACTATTGCAGTAGAGCTCTAAGAGGAGCAGAGGGAAGATATCCAAAGATGGAGAAGCTAACTTGGGAAGGCTGGTAACTACATCCAAAGCCCGACCTACCCAAGCCCGCTACCACAGTCCCAACCGACATCCACGAAGCAAATACGCATAAACTTAAACCTTTAGAAGACTGATAAAGTGGGCTATAGAGTCAGGAGTTAAATGATATCACAGAGCTCGCTGCTACCCAACCCACACACCCGACTCCTAACTGAGGTCAGCCCATGGACGGGGCCGCCAATGCCCAAGGAAGCAAACCATTCTCACCTCTAAACAAAGGATAGATGTGGAATATACCCCATTCTGGCTTCTAAGCCCTCTCAATAACGATTCGAATATGAGGCTGTCATAGTTGGGCTTAACCTCGCCCACTCAATGGAAGCTGATCAACTGGAAGTGAGTAGTGACTCCCAATTGGTAATAAAATAGATAAAAGACTCCTACAAAGCGCGTGGCTAGAAGATGATCTCAGACTCTCAAGAAGTACGGACAAGGTGTGAGTTCATACGAGTTCAAAGTTAAACATGTACTAAGAGCGTAGAACTCGAGTCGATGCTCCAAGAAACCGGCAATAGCCCCATAGAAGACCTAGTGCACCGATACCTATTTAAAGACTCTCCCAAAACCCCATTAAAACATCGACAACTTGAGAAGTCTCCGTGATGTCCGAGCCGAGGCCTGATGGACCCCCATCCGGGGATTACTTATGTAAGGAACATTGCCAAGCGACTCAAAAGGAGGCATCCAAGCTCGAGCAAGGCTCCAAGATTCACCATTCATTTGGGACCGTTTATAAACGAGGCTTCTACGCCCATTCTGGGCTGTAGGGAAGGAAGACGCCCAATTACATACTTAGGGAGGTACACGGTTGCTCGTGGGCAACTACACGGAAACAACCCTAGCGTGAAACCCTTCATGCTCTAAGACACAAATGTAACCTGTAAGAAATGCAAAGCTTGTCGAGCATGCCAAGATCTCTCATCTCCCATACGAGCCACTCGCTAACGCCAATCACAAGCCTCCCTAGCCTTCCGGAAGACGGGGCTAGACATATTGGGACCCCTACCTATTGGAAAGGCCCAATGCAAGTTTATCATTGTGGCAGTGGACTACTTTACCAAGTGGGCCGAGGCCGAACCCTTAGCAAGCCACCATGTAACATAAGGTATCAGAATCTCTGCCTTGTGTTCGAGACATGCAAATTGGATCCCGAGGTCCCTCATGTCTGACAATGGGAAACAGTTAGATAATCCTAAGTTCAGGGATTTCTGCGCCGAACTCGGAATCAAAAACTACTACTCATCCCCAGCTAATCAACAGTCCAATGGGCAAGTAGAAGTCACTATAAGGACTCTCAAGGCAGCGCTTAAAGACTAAATTAGAAGATCTAAAGGGAAAATGGGTAGAATACTCCCGCAGGGTGAGCATGGGCAATACGAATCCACGCAAGTCACAACTCAAGACCCCATTCGTCTCCGTCCCAGACCGGCAGTCTTATCGAGTCTGATTAAAATCGCTAAGGATTGAATCTATAAGCACCGAACTCACTGAAAGAGGTTATTCGTCTAACTCACTCCTAGAAGAAAAAAAAAAGCATGAGCAAAGCCCAAGCGTGTTAAGGACTATCACAGAAAGACAACAAGATACTATGATCAAGAGTCGACTCAGGAGTTAAGCAAGGTCTAACGACCTAGTTCTAAAAAACCTATGCCAAGAAGGAAATACTCCCACACACGGGAAAGTTCAACTCTGAAGGGTCCATATTGTATCCCGCCAGAAATTCGAATCGGCAATTACGAACCCGAATGTAAGAAGGAAAACCCCAATCTAATTATGGAACTGAAAGCACTCTCAAACAATTCTACCAATGGGCCCTAATGTAGTCTTTAACAAAGTATCCAAAGTTTTGATTTCAAATACAATTTCTATGCTCATTTAGTCGCTTAATATTATCAGGTCGAAAAGTAAAACATAATGATAAAGTAAGGAGTCAGTTCTAAGGCCCTGGAAAATTACGCATCCTGAGTGCAAAAAGATGTTTTACAAAGGATTGTTCTTATCAAAGGAGTTGCGCGTAATACAGAAAATTACAATCGCAAAGCCGTCTCTCATATCCCTAAAAATTACAATCAAGAAAGCCTTTCTCCGCCTCGCTCTCTACATCAGAAGGTTACGACCACTAACCCCAATCAAGGCAAACCAAAGAAAGGGAAAGTATAAAAGAAATGAGAAAGAGAAAAAGGGATAATGGAGGAGGCGGGATTAAAATATTCCCCGAGCACACCACCCTTCGAATACGTTCCCTGGCCCAGCTCCATCACAAATTGCGTGTGATCAGGAACAACATAACTCCCACAAGGGAGGAACTAAGAAAACACAACTCCATGAACACCGAACGCCGTCTCGCTGATCACTGGGGATAAACTCCGTGCAAATGACAATCAAACCTTGAAGCTTCGTCATGTACGAACTCTAACCCTGTCCAAAGAGGTAGAAGGTTAGGGACAAAGTATGACACATACCTTCAAAGAAAGGTCATCATTTATAAAGAAACCTGGAACGCCTGGAAGCCACACAATCTGTTCCAATTCTCCATAGGTTCGCATTAAAATTGCGCGTGCTTTCCTAAGTGAAGGAAGGCGAAGGAGCTAAAAAGCCATGTAGCTTATTTTTAAGAGAGCCACGCTCAAGGAGCCAGAGCTCGCCAGGTAGCTTAACAACTCAAAAGGCAGACACTTAGAAGTCAAAGTGGCTCATTTTGAAGAGAGCTAAAACCGTCGGGGGTGAAAACCTGCATGATCCAAACAACAACCAATTTTAGGGAGGCACAATAGCCCGAGAGCCCTAAAGAATCCCGGGTCAAGGTGAGCTCAACAAATCCCAAAAAGGCAATAACCCAATAGCCAAAAAATCTCCATTTTCGAGAGCTTTAGTAGCCGAAGGTAAGTAGCCTGTGGAGCCCTATCAGCCGCCAGAGCTTAACCCGCCTAAAAGATGTAATAGCCTGGTATACAAAGTGGCCCATTTCAAGAGCCCCAAATCGCTTTAAAAAGGTGTATCAAACCCAAGAGCCAAACAACTCAATTTTTGGAGCTCAGCAGCTTAGAAGGTAGAGTAGCCCAGGCTCTAGTAGCTCAAATACAGAGCCTTAACCGGCTTCAAAAGGCAGACACTCCCGTAAGGCGAGTGGCCTCGCTTTGGAAGAGCTTAAACCGTCGAAAAGGCGTACAACCTAGGAGCCAAAAGCTCAATTTTTAAAGCCCAAGAGCTTCGTAGAGCAGATCAGCCTCAGAGCTAGGACAACCCTGGCTTGGGGCTTTAACAAATGCATAGCTCAAAAGCCAAGCATCTTAATTTGGAAAAACCCCATAGCGTAGAATTGACGGGAGCCATGTGATTCGTGCCAAGGTAGGGTGATGCGGAATCAACAAAATTTATATTCCTAAGTTCCTCCTACTGCCGTAGTCATGCTACTACAAAGATAGCGTTCAGGTCGAACATCGACGGGTTTTCATCCCTACTAATGATTCAGATTAGTGTTTGAAAATTGGTGAGGCTTTAGTTTGATTTTGATTTTAAAAACAAAGGGAGATCGCTGTTCAATGTTAACTCAGAATGGCTTAAATGAAAGTAAATGGTAACCTTGAAGGCGCTCAAATACTAAATTTGACAACATTGGGGTATTACTTGGCCCCAGTGGTTATTTCGCATTGTGGCAAATGACATATAATAAAGCCAAAACCGGATCTTGTTTAGCTATAGAACTTAACCCCTAGAAACCACTCCTATTCGAAACAAACCAAGTACTAAGCATTCAAAGTCCCACATTCGGGCTTTGAAACCCTAGCATTTAACCTCATTCCCATGGCTCAAATGACATCTAAAGAATGTCGTTGCATCTACCATTAAGCAAATGCACCAACCCTAAAGCATGGCAAGTATTGACCAAAGGAAAGACATTAAATGGTATTAAACCCTAGTTCGGGAAAGCCGGGAACCATAAACACAACCTGTAACATTCAAAGCATGAGGATTAAACCCAGCAGCCCAAAACCAGGGCTAGCAACCCTCCTTCATACATGAGGCTTGGCCTGTCCCTGAGCTGTCATCCCCAAGGTGTGTTCGCACCGAGAAACGAGAAAGAGGAGAGAAGAGAGCAAAGTAAACCCTAAAATGAAAAGTCACGGAAATCAGATACAATGAAAAGCTGCTAGTGGTTGTCGTGGGGCCATATAGTCAACCCAAAGTGTGAAAATACAAAAATGCCTAAAATATGAAATTACATAAAGGACAAAATGGTAATATATCAAAACGTGGTCGTTTGGCATCAAGAATTCCAAACACAGGGGCTGAGATTTCGCTATGCAGGAAATTTCGCTAGCCTAGCGAATTATTAGCAGATACTAAATTGGAAATTTCTAGAATGTGCTAATTTCACTATTTCCAATAAATTTCACAATTTTAACAAATTTTCATGCAGATAAATAAATCGTATTTTGCTAGGAATAGTGAATTTCGCTAGATAGCGAAATTTCGCTAGCCTAGCTAAATTTCACATACCTTTAAATTTGCCGATTGCTAAATTTTCGCTATGTTTTGCGAAAATTAATGGATTGCAAAATTTCTAAATCATAGCTTTGAAAATTCTAATCCTATTAAATTTTCAAGTAAGCATATTAAAACTCTGATGGCCTGCTTTGTCGTGATCCTCCCCGCAACCTTCTTCACATCCACTTCACATTTCTTCATCTTCGATGGTTGAAAACATCAGTGGAATCCCCAGCATTTTTAAAAACATCTTGACATCAAACTCAACTAAATGGTCGAGGCACGAAAAGCCCGTGGAAATTACATTAAAACAACCTCGAAATGGAATTAGTGAAACCAAGTGACCCCACAATACCGTCATTGGTTTAATCGATGATAGCGCTCAAAAGTGCTGGGCTAGTGCTACATCACCAGTTGCTCGATAAGCAAAATACTATTTCGAAGTCAGCCGACAGCCATGTTTAGCCTGCTCGATGTCAACATACGTGACGTCGACATTGTCTCGGGCCAGCCAAACGGAAGTGGATGCGAAGAAAGAAGGTCAAGTAGGAGCCGTGAAAACAAGGTACTCGCCATGCTTACGAAAAATTCCATTCGATCATGCGAATTCACAAGTGATTGCAAATTTTCGCAATCCCAAAGTGAAATTTTCCAAGCATAGCGAAACTCGCTTGCCTATTTTCACAGATCCTCCCGTGAACCTTCTTCTTTCTTCACATCCACTTCACATTTCTTCATCTTCGATGGTTGAAAACACCGTGAACTCAAAGATTCTAAGAAATATCTTGACATCAAACTTGAACTAAATGGTCGAGGCACGCAAAGCCCGTGGAAATTACTAAAAACAAACTCGAAATGGAATTAAGAAACTAAGTGGGCCCACACATCAATTGGCTTAATCGACATGATTAAGGCGCAAAAAGCACTCAAAACCTATCTCTCAATAGGGCTCAAATAAAGACTTTGGGCACCAATCACACCCCCAACCGACAAATGGCTAACCCCCAGCAATGCTAAAAATAATAATGCGATGCATGTCAGGCTTTACAAAAAGTGTGTATGTTGTTCAAAAGCGATGTATTGTGTAAGCTTTTACTCTTTAGCATGAATAATTTACACCCTCGTATGAAACCTGGCCATGAAAGAACAAAAACCATATAAGAACAAGCTTTAGTGGCAACATCTGCCCATGGTCAACCCGAATTTTCCACCAAAATCTAATTGTTCCTAATGTCCAACAGCCAATAAAATGCAAAGCTATTCCCCCAACCTAGCTACCCACGCCTTAAACCGTCGACTAACCTAAATAGGCTAGCTACGCCTTATTTCTTCCTCGATTACAGGTTGCAGTAGCGTTAAACCTCGACTTCACTAAAGTCCGTGGTAATCTGGGTCCACCGATGACTCCTCAACCAATTAAGGCTTAGTGGCATCAAGCCAAAAGGATCACTAATTACAAACTCGCAGTGCTTCACTCTGACCAATGACTTCGAGAATTAAGCACCTACAACACGCTTAAACTTCACCCATCCACCCGTGTAGCTTAACACAAAGCTCACACCCCAACCAATTGTTATTTAGGGCACGGCTTCATACGCCATATACCCCCTGACGTGTTCGGTTTCAAGGCAAAGCGTCACGCTTTATTTTTTTCTTTTCTTCTTTTCTTTTTCTTTTGCTTTTCTTTTCCTTTTGAAGACTTCACTGGTCTTCACACGTAACAAAAACCTATCATGGGTCACAACAAGTCTAAGGCTTCATTGCAAAGTGGAAAGAGGTATATAGCTTCAAGAACTCCATTGGTACAACCTCGTGTGCAAAGGTGTGAATTAGCTAAAGGAATGTTCAAGGTTGAATATGTCAAAACCCCACCTGATCGTAAAAACTAAATCATGGCCGGAAATGTTCTAACATTAAGGTAACATTCGTGGCTTCAATTTTTCAACTAACAAAGAAGAGAAAACACAAAATGTAGACACAAAATGACTGGTAAAAGTGTAATAAAGGGTAATGCTATAAAGCTTTTGATATAACCAAAATGGCTAATACATGCTTAATATAGCTAAACATAACAAAATATCATCGCTCTACTATCAAGCATGAATCCCGTACAAAAATGAGTAGTACTGATAGCTAAAAATCGTACAAAATATAATAAGATTATTCTCCTGGTCCTAACTTTTCCTCCCACCCAGCAGAAACATGTCATAGGGGTAGGAAAGTTAGGACAGAGGTGGACCACCTCAATCCGCTGGTGGCGGATCCGAAGTCATTGCCGCCAAAGATGTCTAAGGAAGCTAATGTCAGGGCCCATCATGATGTGTGCTCTAGCGTAGAGACCGAGGTGGACTCATAATCTGACTGAGCATGGTATGATACCCAAAAGTGGTCTCTCGGCCGCCAACCTCCTCGATCCATCGATGCCTGGGTAGTGGCCAATGAACAGACAACATCCATAACACCTGCAATAGCTCCCGGGGTTGATAATAATGGTAACATGTTCCTGAGAGTGCCGCGCCGAATATGAAGGGGGCCAGAGCAACAAACTGGTCGGGCGAGGTGTAGGTGGGAGACTGGAGGAGACAACTGGCACCGGGCTCCTCTCCATCTCTACCTCTCGAGGTGGATCATCTCGCCACCCTTATCTGGTACCTCCTACCCATTGGCTGAGGAGAAAAGAAACCCAGACTAACAGATGGCTCGGCTCCAAAGACGTGACACAGGCATCCGATCCTCCTCTCAATACCTGGCCCTCCTGAATCCCAATGCCCTGCAGGACCCGGCTCGAGCGCGTGATCAACAATGGTGACTCACGCCGTGCCCTCGCAAGTGGACTCATCTCTGTGCGCAGTGTCACACTAACTCAGAGGGACCGAACCGTAATCCTCCGAGATCCCAAGATGGCCTCGAGTACGGCTCCTCCGCTACTGACGAAGGCCGTAGCTGAACAGGTGGTCCTGAGCGTGATCAATGAGAAACATCCCCGAGGCTGAGTCGTCATGGGTGCATTGACCCGCTGTGGTATCTCCGGCCAGTGCTGACCATCTCCCGCCTGGCCTACTGAGAGGCCGCCCCGAGTATCCTCTCCAAGATTGGCCGCTTCCGTCGCCAGCCCAATGCAGCCGGGAATATCCGCCGCCTGAGTACTCCCGGTCGCATCATCAATAGTAAATTGAGCCCAAATGGACTCTGTACCTGAAGTCACGGTGGAGTGGTGTAACCAAAGCACCACCCTAGGATGCGAGACCACGCGTGTCGCGAACGACAACAGGGAGTAATGAGTAATCAATGATGGAGGTCCCCGAACCTGGTCACACAAGGTTTGCATCGTCGTAATATGACTCTCCACATGAAAATCTTTGGCGGAGCCCACGCCCTGCAGACGGTCCCGACGAACAATGGCTACGCCCGATCTCCTGAGGCAGCGAGAACCTGGGGCTGGCCGAGCCTCCTCCGTCGTCGCGGAAGGCGTATGGCCCGCCTAGATGATCGAGGTAGGACTCCCCGCCATGTCCGGGGCCCGGGCTGAGGGCCTGGCCCTCCTCGATCATCTCTCGAGGCACTGGGAAGGCCCGGTCCCATCCTTGTCCGATACTCTCCTAAACCCTCGAGGCCTCAAGGATCGGGATCGTGACCGTGAGTCAGGGCCAAGCCTCCTCCCGCTATGGAGTGCTAAATCCCGACTCGGGCCGTAGCTGACCCACCTCTGTAATGCACTACATCCGCAAATGGTGCGATACTGCAGGCAAAAGTGTGGCTCACTACCGTGCAGCGCAGGCACAGCCGACTGGGGCCCACCGAACCACTTTCTAAAGGTACGGCTAGGCTGTGGTACGAGAAAGCAAAGGCCGGCTTATGGACACGGCTGACCTGGCAAAGGTCGGGCTCTAAGTCGAACCGGGCTCAACTAATGGCAAGTGGAGGGCCTGGGCCACACGCCACGCTGGTGGCTAAAGGACACTACAATGGAGACGACGTCGTCAGTGGCACTGCACGCACGATAGCCGGCGCACAACGGAGATCTGCCATCAGGTGAGGGCACTATTGCTCACAATACAGGGTTCGTGTGGGGAGGGAGAAGAAAGGATGATGTGAAGGTGAACGCCCTCCCCTCCTCCTTTTATACCACAGGTAAATGAAGTTTCGCTGCACTCATGGCACATAAATTTCGCCAAACCGGTCTTTACTCCGTTAGAAATACACAAAAAAATAAAATTCGAATTTTAGGTAAAATTAAGAACAAACAATAAAAAAAAATTATTAAATTTTTTTTTCAAAAACCTAAAAAAATTAATTTTAGTTACTTAAAAGGAAAGTTACAAACGGGAAGTTACTTAAAATAGAAACACCAATTTAGCCAAAACTAAAATTTTGAGTCGCACTTGGTTTCATTTGACACCAAACCAGCTCAATGTTACCTAATCTTCATTATTAAGGTCAAGGAGAGGAGTCTTTAACCCCAAAGAGAGCGTCTGCATTTCACGCTTTGATACTTATCCTCTTGTTGATTTTCTTCTCAATCGGGTGATTTTGGCTTCACCAATTTCTCTCGAGCGATGGATCAATGATGACAACTCCCAAACAACTACTTCAATTTTAAGAAGCCACCTCAGAATTTACGGACATTCGCTTCCCGACTCACAAATTGAGCAGACTTCTATCGCTTCCCTTCCTTATCTCCTTCCACCGGTTTATGTCAGTGGATTCAAGTAAAATATGTTGAGCTCCAATGTCATGTTGCCAAATGTGAGCCGCATGAATCCATTTCAATCGACGACAGATCGGGCAAGGCCAAAAATGGTCTTCCCGTGATAATTGGCACATGATCAGCCCACTGCAATTGGCCTAGTATCAGCACTACAAAGCTCCACCGGGTAGTAGAATTTGTCTTACCTTCACCACCACATCCTCAACTATTCTCGGGAATCTTCACGATCGCCCAATGACAAAGTATGCTGGAATAGTTCCCCAACCCAACTGCATACGAGTATGGCAAAGAGGTTTTACAATCGCCCCTAAGTCTAAGTGCTTTGTCTATGCAATTCCCTCTCCAATGTCGATCGAAAATTGTAGGGGATTTTGGATCCTCAGATTCACCCAGTCTCGTCTCCGAATTGTGGCACCCACTTCGCTCTGCTAGAAGGTTTTCTTTTCAATGCCCAACCTTTCGACTGCGGTACGTCCCCAAGAACTTAGCATTAAGTTGGGACCTCGCTTGATCATGTCGAGCAGCTGGATGTTCACCTTCACTGCCTTTTAAGACTTCCCAAATTTCAAATTGGTCTGGGATTTTCGTCTAAAGGTCGTGGGGAAATGGAGAGAGGGCATTTAGTTTTCTTCACCGGGTCTTCACGATGATTACCCCTCTCAAAGGCCTTCCTTTTCTTGCATGTCTCTTCGCTAGCCATGGCATCAAATGGGTCACGAATACTTCTTTCCCACTCCTCATGTTGATTATACTTTCACTTCATCCATCTCCTCAATTAATTGGATGAACCTACCTCACGGACCCCTTTGGATTTGGGTACTGGAAGGGAACCTTCTCCCTCCGTATCTCCAAAGAATTTGTCGATCTTTGTGATTGAATAACGCAAGTTGTCAATTTTCTCTCGATTAAGATCGCTTCCTCGCCCATCTATTCTTTCTTTTGCCTGTACTTTCTACAAGATTACCCTTCGTACTAATCAGACTGGATCCCCTTTCGTTTTTCCACAAAATTGCCTACCACCTCGCTTAAATTCAATATAAATTGTTCAATGTGAAGTGGATGATGATGGTCACTGATGAGGAACCAAACTGGTTTGCTTGGCACTGGGGCACATAGGTGGGGATTAGGTTTCCAGAGAGACTGGGATGATTCTTCCAATCTGAATTTGTATGTGGCCACTGTGATGAGGCATTATTAGGCCAGGCTAGATTGGCCCACGACTAGCATGCTCCGACATCAAACCTTCACCGTCGGCACTCGGATGATGTTCCTCCGGGATTGACAAAGGGGTTGACAACAATGATGAATGGGTCAGGGCCTCAGGCAGTTGTTTTCGCCACCTCTCCCCGCACTTCATGGAGCCTCTTCCTTCTAACTCCTCCACCTTCCTATCTGTGGTCGAACTTTGCTTCATTTCCATGTCCTCCGAAAGTGTAAAAAATTTCCTTCAGCACAGGCCCCATTTTCCACTTCTGGGTTTGGCTCATCCCAACCCTTGGAAGTTCAAACATTACTAACTCAAGAAATCCATAGTTTCATCCTGATTTTTACTCAAAATCACCTCACATGGTTTCTAGCAATTGCTTCACGGCAGGACATACCATTAGAAAATGATTCACTAATATCCGTGTATCGAAACTATGATGTGGACAAGCAATCGATGGTTTCTATGAATCTCTCCCGCATTGGTGAATTTCTCGTCACATAGCTTGGCAGTGTAGATCCGCCTTCAAACCGTTGGTCTCAAGGTTGCACTCGAAGAATTTCTTCTCAAAATTCAGCTCAAGATTGGCCCAATTTCTAATCGTTTCTACCAAAGAATCGGGAGCCATATTGCTTCACGTTGAGGGTCAATCTGAATGCCTTCAAACAGGTAACCCATGCCTGCTATACCCTCCTCCTTAAAAGTTATGCATACTTCCTCAAAACCTGTGAGATGTGTGAATATGGATTTTCATTCTCCATACCATGAAACGTAAGTAAATGATAGGTCCACCGCTACATCCTCGTTAGGAGGTATGATGCGTGAAGAGCACTCACTCTGTGAGGGTGTATGTGTTCCCCATCGACCGTGACATGCCGCCGATCTGCTAGGGGCGCTACTGACTTTGCTATTCTCGTGTGTAGGATCCATTTCGTCATCCAGGCACACTGATTTGCCAACCTTGTTCAATCGGGTGCACTCACTCTTGCACCCACCATATCCCTCTGTCCCAGTGCTGCATAAACACCTGTTACACAAAATGAGACACAACAAAGAACACAAACAAAGCTTGCTAAAGAAGTCAGTGTTAGTTAAAACAAAAACTGACTACAAGAAACAAATCAAAGGCAAAGAATCGCTGCTAAGAAAACTTGCGCTCCTCGTGACACTTAAACTCAAAGGACTAAGGTCACCAACACTTGTAATGTGATTACAAGTACACATCAATTCATCATATCGTAGTTGGCACCATCCCCGCAACGACGCCATTTGATTCTGCCACTAAGAGGGGGCGGATGCGGAATCAACAAAATTTATATTCCTGTTCTCCTACTGCCGTAGTCAAGCTAACGCAAAGATAAATGCCTAGGGTCGAACACTGGATGTAATTTCATCCCACGAATGATTTGCATTAGTGTTTGAAAATCAGCGAGGCTTTAGTTTGATTTTCTGATTTTGTTAAAAAACAGAAGATTGGTTATCTACTGGGTTAACTGTAATGGCTTAAATGAAAGTAAAAATGGTAACCTTGAAGGCTTGGGCTCACAATTGACAACATGGGTATTACTTGTCCCCAAGTTATTTCCCCGCATTAGTAAGTAAAATGACATATACTAAAGCTAAACCTGGACTTTATTTCTTAGCTATAAACCTAACCCTAGAAACCACTCTATTTGAGTCAACCCAAGCAAGCATCTGCCAAAGTCCCATTCAGCTTGAAACCCCAGCATTTAACCTCTCATTCCCATGGCTCGTAAATGACATTTCTCCAAGAATGTCGTTGCATCTACCATTAAGAATGCACTGAACCCCAAAGCATGACAAGTATCAATTTCAAAGGGTATTAAATGGTATTAAACCTAGTTCTGAAAGCTGGAACCATAAATGCAAAGACTGTAACATTCAAAGTATGAGGACAAACTCCGGCAGCACTCTGCAAACCAAGCTTAGCACTTCTCTATGCACAGGTTTAGTTAAGCATCCCTTGAGCTATCATCCCGGGTATAAGGTTCATACTCGAGAAAATGAGAGAAAGAGGAGAGAGAAGACAATAGTAAACCCTAAAATGAAAAGTCATGAAACTCAGATAATGAAAAGTCATTAGGTTACAAAGTCGTTAGCTCTATATAGTCAACCCAAAGTGAAAATACAAAAATGCCTAAAATATGAAATTACATATGGACAAAATGTAATATATATCAAAACGTGGTCGCTGGGCATCAAGAATTCCAAAAACACAATGAGATTTCGCTATGCGTGAAACTCTCGCTATATTAAGCGAAGTTGTTATGCTAGCCAATTCCGCCAAGATAAATAAATTTGAAGACAGAGAATGTAAATTGAGAAATTTCGCCAGAACAAAGGAATTTCGCTATTTACTAAATTTCGCTAGCCTAGCCAAATTTTTGTAGAGATAGCTAAATCGTTTTTGTTCGCTTGATAGCGTACTTCGTTTAGCCTAGCTAAATTTTCACATAGCTAAAATTCGCAGATTGCGAAATTTTCACTATGATTGCAAATTTTCGCATCCCACAAATTTTCGCAAGCATGTTGAAAACTCCCGTCACTGCTTTGTCAGATCCCTCCCGCAACCTTATTTCTTCACATCCACTTCACATTTCATCTTGATGCTGAAACACCGTGAATCCTCGCATTCTAAGAACATCTCGACATCAAACTCGAACTAAATGGTCAGGCACGCAAAAGCCCGAAATTACTAAAAACAAACTCGAAATGGAATTAGTGAAACTAAGTGACTCGCATTACATCAATTGGCTTAATTGATATGATTAGTGCGCAAAAAGCACTCAAAACCTATCTTGAATAGGGCTCAAAATAGCACTTTTTGGGCACTAATCACCATGGTATGAACCAAAATAAAAGAACAATAAAATTAAACAATAAATCTCTGCATATCAATAAAAAGTCAATGTCCGAACCAATACAAAAATCCTAGGCTCAACGCTTAGAAAAATAGCGAGGATAAAATAAAAAGCCTAAGCGCTCGAGGCCGAGCCCCGACTCACAGAAGCAGGGTGGTAAGAAGGCAGAGCCTTAACGAGCAAGGCAGGAGCCGCCTCAAAGGAACACTAAGATCAATGTGTAAGGGAGCACCTGGGCCGAGGTCCTGATAAAGCACCCCAAGATTAAGGCCACCTCAATGTGATTCTTCCGCCTCCTCATCAGAAAGCTAGAAATTAAACTCTAAGTCTGGGAAAGCTCTGTGGCCTTACGCTGAAGCGTGCCACCCGGAGTCTACCTGGGTGCAGCCTCATCCCCGAGCCTCCGCGATCACTTCGTCCCGGCTAACCAAGCCTCCGCCTTCAAGGTCCCCCCTGACTTCGCCGAGCTCCTTCGCAAGCGATCCACCTGAGCTCCGCTCCAAAGCCTCTCGCAACCCAGTCCAACGTCGTCAGCCATTGCCACAGTCACCCGATGCCTTGTAACTCCTTTCCGCCAACCGCAACCTCGTCCCCCCGCAACCCTCAAGTTCCTCCGCGGCCTTCTTTTGTCTTTCTGGTTTACGCCTCCTAGCTACTGGAAGGTTTCCAGCCCGCACTCAGGCTCACAAGCCCTCCTGTCAGTCTTTTATCCGAGCTCGAGGTCATGGAGGCAACCTTAGCCTTATAAGACTTCACCGCCATGGCTGAGCCCTCGAAGGCATAGGCCCTCCTGCCGCCTCCTTCACATAAGTAACCACCTACCAAAGAATAAGCAAGAATCAATTAACAACATGAAACAATAAGGAAATGGACCAATGAAGGCGCTTGGATGTACAGAAGCAGCTCCCTGAAGCGAAAGAGCTAGAGCCTCCTCAACGGACAGGGCATCCATCTTCTTGAGGTCGGAATCGCGAAGGATGGAGGAAATAGCCCCAGCAGCGAGCTCCACATGAGAAAGTAAAGAGTCTTCAACCCTCACAAAGACTACAAAGCGACCCCTCCCACATCATCCGCATCGAGTGGTGTGGCTAGTCACCCTACGATATGGATCTAGATCGAAAGATAAGAACTCCTAAAGGCTCAGCTTGCCCCTCAAGAATCTCCAACTTCGACAATAGACAAAGGCGAAGAAGAGACCCCACCTTAAGGTCTTACCCTGCCAGGGGGCAACCTCAAGGGAAGCTCAGTCTTCCACTTTACGCTCCTTCTCTCTTCGTCAAAGACCTCTATGCGAGCTTCATAGCCTCCTCGAAAGTGGGCTTCGCTACAAGAGGCCCAAGCGTAAGACGAAGAAGACTTTGAGAGAGGGGGTAGAGAAGGCTTCATGACGGAAGAAGGAGATGACCTCAGAATAGGAAGTCATGCAGGCTTCGCACCAGACGACCCGGGAATATCCGACCTAATGAGCTTGGAGTACGCCCGTGGGTGGCACTTAACCAACCTTCGCTTCACCTCTTCATTCTCAGGGCTAAGACTAGGCCGCACACTTGAAAACCACACAACCAAACCAGAGTTAGAGACACCCAAGGACTTTCGAAAATTAGACTCAATTGGAGCAAGGGAGAACTCACGTAGGATCTCAGGGGTGGTCTAAGAGGTCGGAACGCTAAGTGTGTCTTCCTGATAAGGGAAATTGTATTCCAATTGCGGCTAAAAGTAGTGCATTCCTTCCAATATATAAGAAGCCTAGTAGTGGACTGCTTAAAAATATATAAGAAACCTTCCACGAACTCTTTTAGACTGAAAAGGTCAAGTAATAGAGCTAAGCTGGGAATGCCCAGGCCTTTATCCCTAAAAACAACGAGGAGGTTAACTATTGTCTTAAAAGCAGCAAGTCAATGGTATGCCGCTAGTAATCGAAGGACGACTGAAGAAAGGGTGCGGGAAGCTGATACCATTCTCAAAGGCAACCCTTCAAAATAGAAGTAAAACCATCTTAGGAACACGGATCTATTTAAGAGGGGTAGAAAGTCCGGGTGCCAAACACTGATACCAACCTGAGTCTATAACTAGTGGCAAAATTTCCACATAGTACCGACCAACTGGGCTCCACAAAGATCCGAACACCTCACAATGTACTCTAAGATATACCGATCCGTGGGTACTCCGATCATGCTAATCCTCCTTACCCTTACTAGCCGAGGGGATGACCTCACCACTTGAGCTCCCAAAGGTCGCAACGAGACCACCGTGACCCACCACCCACCTCGTCTTGTATTTGATCCTTCAGCTTCCTATATGCAAAGCCAAAGAGCTGGCTAGACTCAGAAGAAGCACACTACCGGTGAAGGTAAAGAAGGTAGTCCAATGAAAAAGAAATCTAAACACATCCAAATAGCCCGGCTGCACATGGGAAAGCTAAAAGCAAGGTTCATGGAAGACGTAATCGAGCCATGGAAGAAAAACAAAGAAACTATCTTTGCAGAAGGCAAGGCGACAAAAGCGATTATGAGCAACAGACAAAGACGTTCGAAAGGGGGAAAATCCAAACCCGTAGAGGAAGAGGACTCAAGAATAGAGAAACACGAAGTAACCGCTGTGAGACGTCCCTAAAGGCAATAGGAGGTGAGAAATGGTCTAAGCACCTAAAATCAAAAAGTCGTCATTATCACAAGACGTTGACGACTTACAAAGCCCTAATCATCAAACCATCCCGAGTGTACCACGTGGAAATCACACTCTGATCCATGAATGCAGATAGCCCCTTTGCCGCCTCGCAACATGGTCAGGGAAACCACTGGGTTTAAAATAATAAGCAGTGTGCCTGTAACACAAGCCCTCCAAATGTTAGGTTTAAGAGGAGATTAAGGAGCAGGCCTAGTACAATGGCTCGGCCCTTAATGATATCCCCAAACATAGGCCCAAAACGAGAGCCCAATTTACCCCTTTAGAAGGTCGGGTAATGCACTCACTCAGTGGCCCATTTCCAAAGAAGCACCCAACCTCCCCACCAAATCCACCAATTAGGAAGTAAGATATTCTTCTGACCATTGTCATCACTCATCCCTGCCTAAGCAAAGATAAGGAAAGAAAACTTCACGCAATGGGAGAAATATTCAGATCATCATCCAACTAGGAAAGTTATCATGACCATCCATTATAAATAAATACTGCCACCCCATCTGAAAGGCACGCACAAAATTCATTCCTAAGTAGTCATCCCCATTCCACCGAAAGAAATGACTGTAGCTCTGAGAAATGGTGATCCCGCCAAGATTCTTTATGTTTTTATTTTGCAGGAGCCCAACATCCAAAGTCACTGACCACTCCAAAACACTCCAAATGTAAGCCCAAATTGGGCTTTAATGAGTAAGCATCAACAACTATAATACAAAATTCTTTTCTATCTCATATCTTGAAAGTGTATCGGCCTTATTATCTTTCAACCTTTTAGTTTTGTTTTTGTCCTATTGCAATCGCCTTTATAATATGTTGTTCATGGTGCTTCATTTTTTATTTTTATAATAATAAGAATCTCTAATAGAAAATGGAACTATTTCTTAAATTCTTAAATTAGTTTATCTTGTAAGACTTGTCAGTGTAAACCCTTAGTTCTTCCAATCTATAACCTCTTAGTGTTAAAAGATGGATTAGAGAGGTAAAATTAAATCTCTACATTGGGATTAATTGAATCTCATGGCGTTAGAGAGTTATCAATTTAAGGTTGACGACCAAATTAGTCAGAACGCCATCCCAAGAGAGTATAGCATATGATGTCAGAGGGGCGTATAAGAGCACTAAGTGTCCCATTGTAATATTTTGGAGATGAATTAGGAAATGATAAATTATGGAACCCTGAATTTTTGTGCTAGTGTAAGGGTACAATTAGACTCACCATAAAGGACATGTAAGTCATAAAACAAGGTAGATGGGCCATAATAGAAATAAAACAGTTACAATTGCAATATTAAAGAATTAAGGACTAACTTGCAATCGAGAGAATTTCACTATAACATATGAGACAAACCAAAGTCATATTTTTGGTCTCATTTGGTTAGGGCAAAAACGTAGGAGGGAGTGATTAGTACCCAAAAAGTGCTATTTTGAGCCCTATATCAGATAGGTTTTGAGTGCTTTTTGCGCACTAATCATATCAATTATTCCAATTGAAGTGTTCAGTGTTCTAAGACGCTTTATGCCGCTAGAGGTTATTTTGGTCGTTTATGTGCGTTTTTTGCGACTTAGAGTTCGATATCGAGACACATGATGAACCATGAAGATCGAACTCAATCACACCATCAAACATACCAAAATCAAAGATAGAATGAAGGCAAAGTGATGGAAATCAATGCGTATGAGGAGCAAAGAGGGCAATGCAAATAAGATCAGTAATTCCAGGAATTTCGCTAAGATTGCGAATTTACCGGGATTGGCGAAAAATCTTGCAATCATATTTAAAATTCAAGAATCCCAAATGAACAGGACTCGCTGTAATTCATGACTCCTCTCACACCGGCTCCTAGCTTAAAAACTGGGCCATATCACTCAGAATTTCGCTTAGCTAGCTAAATTGTTGAATGCCTAGCGAAATTTCTGACTTATCTCGTGATTTCGCTTACCTAGCTAAATTTTCGCTAACTAGCGAAATTCGCTACATAGCTAAATTTTTGTGCTCAATAAATTCACGCCTCACATACTTTTGTAATTAATGCAAACCGACTTCATTTTGGTGTATTACTACTCCCTTGTCCCTAATTTTAGCCAAATGTTAGGCTTTATAGTAGTTTCACATAAGCAAATGGGCGGCCTATAAAACCCCATAGTTTTTGTAACCCTAAGCAAGAAATGGGAGAGAAATCTTTGGGGCACATTTTCATTTTTATGTAAATATCTTCCAGCCTCGCTTTAGGGTTTTTCTTTCTTCCTTCTCTCCTCTTTCTCTTATTTTCTAGCTGCCAAACACCCTCTGAGATGACAACTCAAGAGATGCCTCAAGGCGTTTCTTTCTTTGGAAGAGTAAGGTAGCTAGCCTGTCAGGGGCAAGCATAGTTGTCCTCATAAGCTGGAATGCTACTGTGCATTGTATTTATGGCTCCCATCTTCTCAAACTAGGTCAATATCATTTAATGTCACTTGGGTCAATACTTACCATGCTTTAGGATACAAGTGTATACTCTATCATGGGGATGTGACTGTGGTTTTTTAGATGGTCTTACGAGCCACTCGAAACGATGCTGAATGTTGTGGTTTTAAACCTAAAGGTCGATGCATGTTACTGAAGACTCACTAGAGGATTCTGTGGTTAGTTTGCTAGTTAAACAAAAGATCCGGCTATGGCTTGGACTATAGGTTGCTTTGTCATAATGCGAGGATAAAACCTCGAGGGATACTTGCTTTGCCCTATATTACTGGGTTAGTGACTCAAATCTTCAGTTACCTTTTCACACATCACTTTCGCCTTTACAGCTTATTCCGCTTTCAAACTACTCACCGCTTTTGAAACAATCCAAAGTCCAAACAAAAGCTTTAATTTTTTGCACTTATGCAAATCATTCCTGTGGATGAAAACCCATCCCCGTGTTCCGAATCTAGATTCATCATACTGGGCAAAGAGTTTCGACTACTGCTAGTATAGGGAGGAACTTAGGTAAATTTGTCGATTCAAAATTTCACCCACCGTGGCACGAATCGGGAGGAGAATAGAGGAAAGAAGAGGCAAGGAAGAGGAAGAGGAGGAAGCATGAGAAGCACCAAAAAACTGTGCATGTGTCGCTGAATCACGGGTAATTGAATTTTTGTTGTTTCGTATGGAGATTCATTGTCTTGTCCTGGTTTTGTGCAAAGATCACATAAACCTTGAATTAATGGGGCTATGAGAGTTAAAACCCCAATTGGTGGAAAATAGACATGGAATCATCAACCATATGATGTTTAGAAGAATCGTGGACCTGGTGAATTCATAAGATTTTCACCTGTGGTTTTGTTGTATGGAGTTCCAAACCACCAAACAAGTGTTGTTATGATATTTAACGATCTCCCACAATATCATCGAAATCAATGTTTATATTTAGTCAAACAGCAGAACACTAAAGAATTGTTATCAAAATTTATAAACGTTTGATTTAATATAACAGTTAGAATCACCAAAACTGAACTAATGTTAACTAAAAAACAGAAGATGTTACATATATAGAAGCACCAGATAAAACAGCTCAAGGTCTCAAATGGATCTAATGAACTCAGAAGCTCACCATTTTCTTGTTCAAAGTTAATGGCCGAAAAGCCACACCATATGAGTCACCATCCAAACGATGATCTAAAATTCCTGAAAATATAATCTAAATGTTTGTCCTGGTTTAAAGTTTGACTGCAAATCTTTAAACCCCAGAGTCTTAAATATTTCCTATGGAGCTACGTGCAGATTCTGTTTCAGCCAATTTGAGTAATCTAGATATAAATACAATAACTCAGTTTTGGTGATCCAAATCGGTGATTCCACTGCAGAAGAAACCTTAGAACCATAGCTTCAATGAGTGAAGAAACAAAAGGAAATTCCCATGTGACTAGAAGGCATATGCGAACCGCAGGGTTAAGAATCCAAGGAAAATCTGAGCCCTCGAGCAACAAGGCTACCACTCCGCCTCGCATGGGTCACCGTTTTGAGTAAAATATAATTTTTTCGCTCCAAGCCTTCAGCAATTGGGAACAACCATGCGGTGATACCTAAGGGTCAAAAAACTAAAACATTTATATAAAAATTAGATTGAGTCTCATGAGTAGAAACAAGTTAGGAGGATATATAGAGAAAAATGGTCTTAATCGAGATTCTCGACCTTATAGCTTGAGAATTGGAAATTTTTTTTAATTTTTGGCACTAGTAATGATGAGGAATATTGTGTAGGTGACTCATGGAGCAACATTCACTGCAGCCTCGTGGTAGGAAGCTTGACTCGAGTGACGCTGGCCAAGGTAAGTGGTTCGCCACTTATGATCCTTTCCACTCCTCATGAATTAACATGTTGCAATGAATATGGTAGTTGGCAATCTAAAAGAAAATATTTTGAAAAGAGAGTTTTAGAAGTTCCAAAACGAAGTTAGATTTGTGTTTTCACACTAAGTAAATGTAAGCTTAAAACCCATGTATATTCCTTAAGATATAATGAGATTTAATAAGTATGTGACGACGTTAATAAATCATCCATAGTCGCCTCGCAACAGCTATTAAAAATTGCACTATGCGACGACGCGCAGAAAATCTGTCCCAGATTTGCTCCGCCTCATAGAAAGTATATGCTACGCCACATGTACACCTCACGTAGTCAGCCATTCAGAGAAGCTCAAGTACCGCGGTGGCGATGCAAGAATTCCGCCAGTTGCCCAAAGTTTTAGCACTACACCACGATGCAGAATCCCATATCAGAGTTGCCTGATAAGCTTTAATACTCCACGCAAGGACATGTGTAGTAACCTCAGAACGTAGTGGTCGATGATTCTAGCAGGCTTCACGCCGGCGTTAATAAATCCATTCAGATGGTGAAAATAATTAAAGGATATACATAGTTCTTTTGAAAGAAATCATAAAACAAATGATAAAATTGTCATGTTAAGGTATGTGATATATACTGGTCAAGACTAACTTGTCATTCATTTTGTAAATTTATTTATATTCCATTGTGTGCTATCGCGAATCAATATAGATTTTGTTATTATATAGGTAATGATTATGACCTATGATAAAACTTTATGTATAAGATGGATATGTAATTGGAATAACATATATTTGATTTTTTGAAATTGCTATTTGTAAATATCCATATTTCATATATATGAAGCATCTAGGATATTCTACTTAATTTTGTAAGTCTAGATTATAAATTGAGAATTGAGTGTTAATGTGGTGTGTCAGGTGGAAATATGATAATGATTATCAGTAAAGTCTGGGAATAAAGAAGTCGAGGAACTGGAAAGGTATTAGTAGAAGTGTAAATTTCGACATAGGAAATTTTGAATATCAAAATGCACTGCTATGTCACGAAAATTTTATAAAATATTTGAAGCAAATGTTGCGAAAATTTTTATCACTCCTAACTAATTAAAAGAAAATTTAATTTTTGAGTTTAAAACGAGTAAACCATATAGAGTTAGGTTCACTTCTGATTTCTTCTGATCCAACGAGTTTCAGGCTCGAGAGTCCGTCGGGCGTTCAGAACTTCCGATAAGAGTTTAGAGCAGGTTTCGGGAAGGGTCTTGTCAAGTTGGTATCGAAAGCGTGTCTCGCTCGCCAGAAAGGAGAAAGTTTTAAGAGAAAATTTGAACTATTTCGACAAATCAGGTACGGTTATGTTTAAGGCATGAAGTTATCTGGTGGCACACATCATTCTTCGATTTCAAGAGTTATGTTTTCATCGATCGTGATAAGCTAAAGCATAAGTTATAGTATTTCAATTCAAGATATTATGAATATGCATTAAATTGTGAGTTAAATATCGTATGGAATTATCATGCCGATTATATCGGTTAGTGGTCGAACTTGAAATTCCTGATTTGTTTGGTCTATATAGCGTACTAGTACACATTTAGCTA